>CM040749.1:16298986-16898986 GCA_022829145.1 Albula goreensis | reverse complement strand
CCCATATCACCCCCACCCCCGACCCCTCCTCTTTATGCAACCTGAGTAGATGGCATAGAATACATGGTCCACTCAGCAATTATTCACAGTGCCTTGGTCTAATGGCAATCTCACTCCACTGACAGGGCAAAATGTGGCTAGCATCAGTAGCCCAGCAGTAATGGCCTTAGAGGGGTAGATAGATGAGAGAGAGAGAGAGAGAGAGAGAGAAACCTAAGCACCTAAGCAAATCTCCAACATATATACAAAGACAAACATTTCTGATAATGCTTGTCCTGCTACAGGACCCTCCTCTCTCTCTATCCCTCTCTCTTCTACACTCTGTTTCTCCCTCCCTCCCAGGCCAGGCTCCATGTCAGGCTGATGAAAACATAACCTGTCACATTCCATCCCATTAAACCAGCTCTGAACCATGTGCTCCACTCACAGGGAGAGAGAGCGGGGCCACGGCAGCCAAGTGTGTTTGTGTGTTCTCACATGGATGCATGAATTATTCATGGTCTTTATGCAAATGAAACTTAAACTGGGTCTAAAACTGCCCAGCAATACACAGATAAATATATTAATGTGTTCTCATATCTGGCTCATATGCATGTATACATATATTGCAAACATACATGCATTCACATTTTCTTGCCCCAGACGGTCCATCAAGCTGCATCGCCTGCCATCGACTATTAATATGCATTAGAGTGCTCTCATCAAGCCCCAATCTCTGCATTTCTCTTTTTAGTGGGGCTCATCAGTGGCTATTTGCAGTAATGCAATGAAATGAATGTGCACTCAGTCATTAGGCTTGGTTAGTGGAGGGATTTAACACAAATTAAGTGAAGTATATGCATAAAAGGCTCTTTCACAAAAGCCCATGCTGAAACAGATGCTTTCCCAGGTTTAAACACTATCATTAGTCATGTGGGTAGGAACTCCTGCATTTATCCTTGACCTTGAGACACCTGCCCTCAGAGAAGGTTTGGCTGAAGGGGATAGATGTGTTATAGGCACACACACTTTGTTCTTACTCTGTGTGGGCTTATGCGGAGGCTCTGTGTCCCCCAGGTCCTTCCGGATCACAGCTGTGAAGATCAGCGCCGCTCCATTGCAAGGGTCCCTCTGCATCATGACCTCTTTATTCTCTCACAGCTTGCTGGTTGCTGCTCAAATCAAGCAGTATCACTACCCAGTAATACTTCCGAATAAAATGGTGTTTTCTATGGTCAGCTGTGTTCGTATCAAAAAGGATGTAAGGCATGTGTCTGATTTAGTAGTAGCCCGGGTGCCTTGAATAATACAAAGAATAGGAAAAGGTTTCAAAAAAGGACACTAACAACAGAGCCTGTGGTGAATGTGGCATTTCTGGAGCGTCAAATGAGTAGTGGTACAATATAGACACCTACTGGTTAGAATCTATAACAGCAGACAGAAATGTCCACAGACCCAAAATTTAAGAGGGAACAAAAGAATTGCAGTGCTCATGACAGATACTCACTGAAACATTTGCATTGACTGATATGTAACTCAAATTTTTATGACCTCATTACAGATAAACTACAGGTTTTAGGTTCAAAGGAAAGGCGAAGGACCAAAGTCTGACTTTAGGACAGATATGGGTATTGTGATATGACACAGTGCAAGACCGCACATCTGTATCAAGAGTAAATTCCCCAGCCCCAATATCCAATCTGGTGGACAAGGTCCTAACAGGAATGACTGGATTGTTTCCAGTTACACTTAATTGCCCATATGCCAGTAAAAATATGAGAGCTTTTTAAAGTAACTGCATGTATCTTTGTCAGTGATAAATCACTGCATTACATTTGGAATTCATTCAAGATTACAGCCCCATCTGAGCAATAACAGATTATCATCCTCAGAGAGGTGTGCTAAAGCAGGATTATCCGTTTGTTGGGCATCCATCTGACCCAATGACACAACCTACTTGTATGCCCAGCATCTGTGGCTGTTTTTAATGGGGATTTAATTTCTACTACAATATACCACAATATTAATTTCTAATATTTCTAAATGAGAGAGTGCAAATGGCATCACAGAGCCTGTCAACTCCCAGCCCATATTCCCAAATATCCACACTGAGACAGTCACTTATGTTGTGACTTTCCGGCTCTGGGATTCTGGTACAACTCACATTCATCTGGTCCGACAAATCACTCAGGAAAAACATATATTTAACTTTAGCTGAAACATTTCTTTATAGCACCTTAAACAGTGTAAGATGGGTAGGATTCAAAAGTCTTAGGTCACTAAATTATACATTCACTTATACATTGAATACAATAGATTTAACTCATTAATTGGCAGTCTGGCCTATAACCAGACCCCCAGCAGGATTCTAATTCCCCACAGTGGAGGGCCACAGTCAAACAGAGGGACAGAATGGAGTCTCTGATCCAGAATTTCCTTGTGGACTTGTCTCTGACGTTCTAACTCTGTGGTTAGAATGCTACATGGATGGTGGTTTGGAAGCACTTTGATTCTGGCACCTGTAATCACAAAAAGGGCAGAGTCAGAGAGATTGCCCTCTGTGGTTATACTTCATTCATATTTCTCTATGTGTTCAGTGTGACAAACACTGACATGTCCTACTGGCCATGGCTTAATAAAAACAAAATTATGTATTGCTAAGAAGTAAAAAAGTAAAGGTAAATAATGGCTAAAGTTGCTTACACCATAATTGATTAAAATGCATAACACATTTCTACAGGGTGAAAAACAAAATGGAAACTAGATGAAAACAAAGCGTTATTAGCGATTTTGCATCTAAAAATTAGGTGTAAGCTTGTTCAAGATCTGTCAAATTGCATACTCACTGACTTACTTCACTGACATCTAAATGAAACTACATATTGAGGAAATGTATAATTGTTGTGGATACAAAAAAAATCGAATTTTATATTCGTCTTGCAAAATCAAATAAAGCTTTCCACATTTTAAATCTCCACAGATGACAGTCCAGAGTGATTGCTCTGATATACAGTGGAATGTATTGTAGGAGTAGCATGAGCAGTAGCAGCCATGAAGAAAAGATCCACCTGCTGTCCTGCTCTTGCTGGTGAGGGTATGGGATGACGACCCTGTGACCATTGGGAAGTAGGCATGTGGTAGGTAGGGTCACCCCCCCTCCCCGTAGCTGTCGGAAAGCTAGTTCAGCTGGGGTGTTGCGACATTGTTGGGGAGTGACCACATTGTTGCTGTTGCTCTGCTTTTGTTTCTTGACTGTGAGAAATAAAATTAACTTTGGGTTACAGTCATTAACCAAAGCTAACAGGGTGTGCTACTGTAATGTTTTACATCACAACATGCTGCAATAAAACAAGCGAGTATAAGATTATAAAATAACATATAAAATATGACATCAAGAAATATAAACATTTACTCTCTCCAATAAATAGCTACATGCCAGACAGACATATGCAGTATACTCACCATCATTATTATATAAGCTATATGATCAGAAAAGTACTTCCCTTACAAAGCTAAAGGCACTATACAGCTGCCCACAGATGCCTCACTGTTATCTCTGAATGAGGATGTGGAATACTGTACTGACTCAAATTATCCCTGTCTGGGTGGGTCCACCCAAGCCAAATCCAAGCCCAACAAACATTATTCATTACACAGGGGTGACTAACTCTTCTTTCCTCAGTTATTTTTTTTTCTGATGCTCAGACATAAACTTGACAGTCTGTACACACACACACACACACACACACACACACACACACACACACACACACACACACACACACACACACACACACACACACACACACACACACAAGTGTAGAGACAGGAAAGGAATCAGAGACTGACGTTTGGGTGGGTCATTTGGTGGTGTCTCCTCAAGGCTGAAGGGAAGCTGGAGGTCTTGTCCCAGTAACTGAGGCAGTCCGATGGCAGTGCTACGCAGCTGTACACCACGAGGCATGAAGGGCAGCATGCAGGGCACGTTCACTTCCAGGGCAGCGCTGGTGGGCAGAGCGCACTGCACCATGGGGAGACACTGTCAATGCCATTGTTAGTCAGTTCAGGACACAGCAGGACAGTTCACGACATACTAAATCCTACACTCCATTAATTTCAGTTCTAGGCACATCTGGTTTAATGAAGGTATGCAAAAAGATCCAGTTCTGAATAAAAACATTTTTATGACTGGCCCAGTGAAAGAAATATTTTTGGAGGTTTCCTTTGATTCATAAAGAAGTGTTTTTGATGATGATGGAGTACTGGACAGATTTATTGGCATGAACTGGAGCAGAAGAAAGACCTTGACAATTATATTTCTGAGGCCAGCAGCCAGAAGCATAAAGGATAAACACCCTTCTATAATTACTAGTAACTGAGACCCACATAGACCTCTGCCCTGGTGGTTTTCAAACACAAGACTAACACAACTTCTGAAGGGAGTCATTGAGACTACACATCAATACTGAAGTTTCCATTGATCAGATGATGATACTTACTGCCAGTGAGATTTTGCAGGCAGCAAAAATCAGCCCTGCTGAATCTGTATATTAATTAGCCTGTCATTCTGTATCAATACAAAGTCTCCTCGAGAGTTTCTACTTCACACAAACACACATCTGCACTGTACAGGAGCTTACCTCCATGTGTAATAACCAATGATGGATTAATAGTGGCGATTTAATACTGGTGACATGATAACAGAAACAAAGCTGGGGGATTGCTGGGTGAGGGCAGGCCTTTGCCTGGGACAAGATGGCCGACAGGGCTTTAATGAGCAGATCTGCCTGCCCCTCCTCATTCCCATATCCACTTAACAAGCAGAGGGCCCAACTGACCTGGCTAATAGGGGGCAGAGCTATGGGTGCATTATCGGCAGTGCAGATTTCATCTAATCACAGTGATGAAGCTGGGCATTAATGCTTTCAATTCACTGCAGGAGCAGATTTATGGCATGGACATCTCTTGTTTCTGAGAGCACAAATAACTGAGGAGGGAGCATTTGGGGATTTTTGTACTTGGTTGTTTTCGGTTATTGTATTATGGTTTGTTTTTAGCTGGCGTGATATGACCTTATTATGGTTTTATACATAATGACTTCTGAGGTTAGTCTTGTTAGGATTGCTATGTCAGTGTGTGTGTAATGTCAGTGACAATCCACATGTATATGAGTCCACATGTATATGCGGACTCATATTTAATATGAGGGAAGGGTTCTGTGGTGGAGAAAGTGTGGTATTGCCTTCACCATTATTAGACCTATTTAACGGATAATTAGGTGAGAAAAACATTGAAATGGGAAAAAACATAAGATACTAATGAATAAAATATACATACATTACAATACTTGAAGGTATGATTTGTATTCCTTTCAGAACTTGAAGTGAATAAAATATTTCTGGTTTCAGCAGATTTTTTCTTAAGATTACTATGCTTACAACTTTAGTTACTGTTTAATGTCTCTATTTAATACAGTTTCCAACAACAATAACTGATAATTATACTACCAATAACAAATATGAAGGTAAGCAGGATTTCATATAGAATTGAAATATTGAATATTGAAATGTTGAAAAATGAATATTTGGCCATGCATAAGGTACAACAGAAATGTACAGTCCTACAACTGGTTAAGCTGGACGTTACATAAAGATAAGGCAAAAATTCGAAATCACCACATTTGATACCTTTAATTCCGAGTGAACATAATATACAAAGTGAGCTCATATAAAATTACTTTACTGGACAGAGAGGAACAATGTAACTATTATCCATCTTACCTGAGTTTCAGCATAATTCAGTTCTGCCCTGGTCCTTTCCTCCAGAGTGACTGCGACCCCATCCAGCACCTGAAGCCTGGACAGTCGCAGAGCCACTGACGGCCGATGTTGGGAGCGCCGCGCCACCTAGGAAACAGTACATGGAAATATGCCTGAGTGATGCTGTCTGGGGTGGAGGAAGAGGAACTTCCACTCATTAGCAACTGTGGGAACAGAACATCCTGCCATTTCCTAAAGCCTGGGAGAACCATCGATAGAATTGACCTTAATTACAGGCACACTGACATGTGCCCAGGTGATTCCTGTACTCCGCATCAAGCCATTTATACAAGGCTTGATGCAGATCTCAGCTATAAAAGGGTTTAATAGAGGGACATGGTCTTATCAGTCAAACATAATCTGCAAACTGAACAACAATACTCTTTGGAAGAATTAATGTGACATCATCCATGTCATGGATCCATCATTCATGGACTTTATAAAAGTCTGCTTCATTAATTAAGCTGATAATTTGGTCCTGGCCAGGGCTGAAGTTGTGAAACCCCAGTGTGCCATATTCTGGCACTCATTCTGGCCACAGGTGCTTCCATACACCATTCATTATCGCCTCTGTGATATCATTTCCGGACTTGTTGATGCTATCAATGGTCTTCTATACAAGTATGCCTTCCAAAACTCTGAATGCCTGGTTTGTGTTCTGTGTTGATCTCAGAAACCGGCAGTGCCATGTCACGGAAATTTAATTCACACTGTGCCATGTCTCAGAATTCAATTCATTACAGAAATCCCTAAATTATACAGTTCATTAAGGTGAAATTTCATAAATAGGACATTTGTAAGCCCTTGAAGGGGCTTTTTGAATGACCAGCTTAGCCATTGTTTTTCTCTTCCCTGCCTTTCATTTCACTCACACGCTAGTGATCTAGTGACCTGATACATCCTCCATGTCATAACCCCAAGCAGATAACATTTTCAACTGCAATTGAACCCCATTTTCATGTCATAAAATTTTTTTTAATTCCGCTTCATCCAGCACAATGTTTATGACACTCCCCTGTGTACCTTACATACTTGGAAACACATTTTAATTGAGACTGTTTATGGCAGCAATGTAATTTCTGGGGTGTCAGGCCCTGCATCTGTTTCTCTCCACGTGCCTGCATCCATCTGTGATGCCCTCTCCAGCTGGACTATGGTTGGGCGCTCAATGCATTCTGTGCAACTCATGTACACTGCCAGATAAAAACATTTAAATTGCTTCAGGGCCATTACCAAGACACTCATCCTGGGCATCTGTTTATACTGTACTAACCAATTTCACTTCACATCTCCTACGTTCAGCTACAAGGCTGAGTGGAAATTAAACCACACTGCTATGTTGAATGGAGAAAGCTTGATTGGCTCCTGTTTCCGCCTCTCTCTCAGTCCGCTAGGGAAAAACTCTGGCTTTTTCATTTATGCAGCTGCACAGACTGCATCAACAGAGATTTTGTTACAGAATCATAAGTGATTTTCACAGATCAGTATAAGGAAGTGAAACAGAAATATGGGTTAGGTGGCTCTACAGAGCATCCCACTGACATGCCAACAGTAACCATTAGCATGGTGAGAGGGAGTTTGTCAGAGCTCGATCCTTGTGCTCATTCCTAGGGCTGAGCTAGATTGGGTCAGCTGTGAGGGGCTAGTTGTAGACCTCTTGCACATTTTCAGTTCCCAGGCTGAAGATGCCACACTTTGTAGCCCAGCTGAAAGGTCTGCTGTTGGCAGTGTGTAGCTTAGGGAAGCAGGGAGGGTTCATCCACCCTCTCCCTCCCCACCTCTGCCAAGGGAAAGGGAAGACCACTGTGAACTAAGCCAGTCTGGCACTGCAGGTTGTGCTGAGGAGGTGGGGGATGGCGAGGGGATTTGCTGAACTGGGCACTGACAGAGTGATCTCATATAGTAGACAGCAGGGGGCTTTGTCTCAAGGGGCATGTTGGCCTTGACTCATGCGAGATTAGGTCCCTATGGGGGAGTGTGAGTCCAGCTGACAGCACCCCTTTCGCATTTCCCGCTGGGGGACTTCTGTCACTCCCCACCTTGTGGGTCTGCTGATCGGGGTCCACAGATGGACCACTGAACCCAGGCCAGCAGTGTTTGTTAACCGCCTTGCCATTTGGTCATTGGATTTGTGTTTGATCCCAGCCAGTTTCAGGGACACCAGACGGACCATCATGTAATCTCTTAATTTAGAACTAAAATTCTGCAATAATGACTGTGTGAGTTTCATCACAGGGGGGACTACAACTGCAGCACCAAGTCCTCTGAACTAATCCAGTCCAGTACTGTTAGGTTTCTACCTGACCATGGCAAGGTAGAACCAGAATGGTTGTGAAAAACGTTGCAACATTACAAATTGAAGGATATTCCTTAATGTTGTTGACTAAACGAAGCATTCATTAGCTATCACATTCAAACAATGGGTGTCTACATTTTAAATTAAATGGTATTTTTTTTTTTTTTTTTTCATGAAATGGCCATGTAGAACAAAATATTTTTAGGTAATACAGAGGATCCTCCTCATAGCACACTGCAGTCAAACTCAGGAAAAATGGGACCTGCACTGGTCTAGGATTAGTCTTACTTTCTACCCTACATTGATCTGTGCTTAACATATACTCTGTAATGGATTATGACCACAGGCCTATGCCTGCAGCTAAGACCAGCAAGTATGCATTTTGCTCTGTAAGGTTACACTCAATATGAAAGGACTTGATGCCTCTGGACTGCAAAATATAGGGGTTGGATCCTAATGTTATCAGAAATAAGGATGCCACAGGGGCTACCAAAGGGTCTGTATTCTAAGGCTCTACTAAAACCTAGCTTGTTTCTGGTGAAAATGAATACTCACGGGATTCCCCACGACAGACAGCTCAACGAGAGAGGGTAAGACCTCCAACTTGTCAATCTCAGAGAGATCCTAGAGAAAGACAAACAGACAGTCAGAAAGACAATGGCCACAGTCTACATCATGCCTGTCACTCTCTGCAGATTGCAAAATTGGAAATGTCACCAGAATTCTTAGACATAGAATTTTCCATAAGGACGGGAGAGATTGCATGTGCAATCTCTCGTTAATCGATGTGCGGCTGTGAGCATGCAAAGGACACTGCTGTTCTCACCCCTGCCATGACTGGAAGGAGGGGTTTCTCATGCATTACACTCAGGCAAGTGATGCCTTGCAATGATTACTGGGATTTGCTTTTTAATTAAAAGCAAGAAAAATAACGGCCAACGAGTGCAAATCACAGCTTAGGGCAGGATATGAACTGAAATCTGATTGCGTACCCCTTGATTTACAACTCCTCTCTTCATCTTGCACCCTGACCTTCAATCAACATTGATTTTCTGTGAATTGTGAAGGAATAAATTATGCTTCATGCATGACAGAATATTATACCAGAGTAACTACCAAATGGTGTATTCATTTTTAGTGGCTTAAACACTAACACAGGGACTTCAGACACAATGGCCAAAACCTTAACCACACATTCCAAACCAATATACCAATTCTGAAAAGCATTTTCTTCTTTAATCTAAGGTTGCAGTTCTAGATCATTCTTTTTGAAAACTTCTAAACACATGTCTACATTTGACACAGTCATCATAATATAATCACTCTTGTGTTCTCATAGAACACACTACCATTCAGAATGCTTAACCCTTGCAGGGCTGTCAATGCAGAAGCATACCCAGGTTGATGTTGTGATGCCAGGAAATGCTTCCCCTGCTGCTTTGCCAGGGAGAACATAAATTGCTGTGTGAAAGAGGTCCTGCGGTCTACCAGAATCCGAGTCAATGATGTTGATCGGTCATCTAAAGGACAGTTGACAATAGTAGGCCTACATCTTTCCCAATGTATGTAGAACACTTCCCATATATACAATATGTTTAAAGTATTTTGGGAAAAAATATGAATTATTTTATTGTATTTGTGTGTTTGTTTTATGTTTTAGAAGAAATTGAAGAATTATCATCTTTTACAACAGGCTACTACAAATAGGAGGTATGTGTATCACTGAAAATTCAAAACACATAAGCCTACTGAGAAGTAAAATAGTTTCATGGTAGTGTTTTACATTAAGCACTTTAATGTGCAACTGGTTCTCACAGAAGTGCATTCATATCATGCATGTGTGTCATTTTAATGCAAAAATGAGGTCAGGATTTTGACTTAACTGTTTTATTTTGCCATAGATTTTGTCAGTATGATTAATTGTATTATGGTATTTTTTTTAGAATTTTGCGAAAATGTGGTATAGTTTCAGAAAACATTCTTACATAATTAAAAAACTACAATTCACAAAAGTAAACCCAGATCAACATGACAACCCTAATACAACTGTACATGAAAATGCATTTCCAATATGAGAAGACCTACCTGATGAAACCAAACAATTAAACTCAGTTTAAAGATGTGACAGCAATTGCGACAAGACAATTTTTTGAGAAACCTGAACTTTACTGAGAAGTTTTCAAAGTCACCCTCAAAATTGCTACTTACATTTCAGTAACAAGTTTCCATAAAAATGAACGAATTACATGATGGCTAAGCGTATGGATCTTGTCTTCAAGGTCTGGATTCACAATCTAACATCTTGAATCTCATAGTCTACAGCAGTCATCAGCAGATGTTCTAAAACTCGGACTCACACAGAACCAAAATTTATTCTGATAGTGCCCATAAAACCGTCTCGTTGCCTGATGATTTTTTGATGCAAACTGGCTTTTGTAGACTCATTAGAGTGACTGTATGCAGAGTTGTACCTGTAGCTTGTTCATGCCCAGGAAAAGCCTTCGCAGCTCTGTGAGCGGCTGCAGGTGGTTGAGCTCGCGCAGGCGGTTCTCAGCCAGGTGGAGCTCTAGCAGGATGCCCTGGCTGCTAAAGGAGGTCTCCCCCAGGGCCTTGATGCGGTTGCGGTTCAGGTCCAGCTCTCGCAACTTCACCAGCCCTTCCAACCCCTCCACCTGGCTGATATCATTTGCTGTGATGATAGGACCCAGGCATATCAGTTCTGTGGCTCAGTGTGGAAATATGGTGACAATCATATGTGCTCATGCAACACTTTCTGCAAGTGCCCATCTACAGTAATTATACACGGCTTTTCACCCATTTATTTCTGCTGGTCACTTAACACACTTCCAATGTTTCAAAGTAACAATGTTGGTAATGTGTTATTGTAGAAAGGAATGTTTATTTTTAAGACTGTTAGCTCTCCATTATTAAATCACATTTTCAAGGAAGCTTTACTATGGACCAGCAGCAAATGGTCAGCATGACCTGAGGCGTTTTCCTTCCCTCCACTTGAGCATAATGCATCCAATCAACAGTTTGTATATAACACATTCACATATATATTTAATTCCATAAATTATATTCATAGTTTGCCAGTGTGAGATATTTGTTTGGTTCTTTGTCTGCATTCTTCCTTTGCAAAGTCGATGATTCAGGTATGATAAGACACGTACTGTTACCTTGGAGGAAGAGTGCTTTCAGATTGGTAAGCCTGCTGAGCTGCAGATTGGCCAGGTTGGAGATGCCATTGTGGCTCAAATGCAACACCTCCAGGTTAGTCATTAGTGGCTCCAGGCTATCTCCTGGGCCTGTATCCCTAGAGAGGGGAAGAACAAGCAAAATGCACATTAATTACTGCCCTCTTCACCTTCTTATTCAGCTATGCTTGTAGGTGTACCCAGGCAATCACAGGCTGACTCACAAAAGTGCCAACCTGTCTTTGTATTCCTGAAAGACCTCTCTCTGTTCTGTGGTAGTCGAAAAGCACAGGCAGCATGGAAGCAGAAAATTATTGGTCAAAGATAGAAATGAGTGTGTCCATTTAAGTGCATAGATAAATGGCATCATTCTGCCCCTTGGTGGACAACAGCAGGAACTACATGTCATACATTATCCAAAATTACATAAATTTTGAAATCATTTTATTCAGATTTTTTGTAGCAATTCGTAGCCAACCACAGGTTTCTTTTCAACAATAGGAATCCTGACAGCATATATCACTTAATGACAGCGGTCTGACTAAAATTAATGGCTATGCAGTTAAAAAGCAACTGTATTGTACAAAATTTCTCACGCCAAATAATATGTTACATGTATAAACTGAACTGCCGTAACTCGTTTATCCTAATTAATACTTAATAGGACCACTCAGTAGGCCTCTGCTATTGTGGTAAAATCTGATGGCAATTTGGCAGGGTCACACAGATGCATCTCCTACAGCGAAGCGACTGTTTCGAGTCAATCTGCAATTCACCACTTGCAGTTGCTGTGCTGGACGTCTGTGCAGCTGACAAAAACAGGCCTCAGTCACCTGGCTGACCTGAGGATTTAATGGAAACTGAACCCACTTTTGCCATGACCTTTAGATGCCCTTCCTCCATCTTTAGTGACAGTTCTGTATTTCAGGTGCACTCTAATTATGCAAAAAATATTTTAAAAATTGAAATTCATTTTTGCCTTTCTATGCTTTTTTTTTATTTTGGACTGACCCAGTACCTGCTGCCTTTGGATAAAGTCTGCTGTCCGTAGCCACTGGAGATGACCTTATGGTATAGGATCTGCCTGTTGGTCAGGTGAGCCTGGGCCCTCTGTCTGGGTAGGATGGATTCAATGTGGTTGTGATTCAGATACAGCACCTGCATATAAGAACAAGAAACATACATTACTTTGTTTGGTTATTGATTCATTTGGTATCTGGTTAGTCCACTGCTGGTATTGGTATAACGAGCAAAAACCTGACTGTACTACATTCATTATGGAAAGGCCACATGAATTGCTGCAAGATCCTACAGCTGGACATGCTAAATATTTCTAAAGGAAATTCTGAAGCCACCACAGTATACAATACTAACATAATCTATGTACATTTTGATAGGATTTGGATTATACACAATGGATATGAAATGGAAGTGACAGGAGGTGGGGATTAAGGAAGTGAGGCCAGTGCTATAGCAGCTGGCCCATCACCCACCTTGATTTTGGGTAAATAAATGAGGCCACTGAAAGAGGTGAGGTTGTTGCGCTCAAGGTTAACCTCTTGTAGACTGCTGAAGAGATCTCCAGGGGCCAGGTCCACTGTCCTGGGGTAGAAAATGTAACACGTTTAATTTGAGATACTTTCCATTTCTGGCCATCTGGAACGTGAGCTGTGATGGGGGGTGACCTGCTGTCTAAAGCTTGATTCAGTGGGCAATGCTGGTCTGCTGGCCACAGTTGCAATTGGCATGGTCAGTATTCTCTTTGGGTGTATGGTGCATATCACTGTACCAAGATTGTACTTTTACAAACAGCTCTTTGGTATTTGGCAAACAGCTCTTTGTTTTACTTTTGCACCATGATTTATAATGTAAGTTACAAGTAAAGCCATCCCCAGTTCGACCAGTCTTATTGAGTCCCAAACTCCAAAATGGAAAAAAGGGGTCTTTAAATTAATTTCATTCATTTGCATTCACATGCAATTGTTGCTGAAAAGAACCCATACACATCAGCCGGTAAATTCTCTGAACACCAGAACCTTTAAACTTCTCTCTTTCAGAAGGTTTATTCTTCAATCAACATGGTACCTAAAAGCTATGTTGCTTCAGTTACATGGGCTCCAATATTTCTCTGATTTGGGTCTATATTGCACTGGCATGAGGAACTTGAATTTGAATGAGTGAATGAACGAGTCTGTCAAATACCTTACAGAGGAGGATTGCAAGTCCAGCTCTGTGATCTCTGAGTAGTCAGAGTGGCCCAGCTTCTCTGTCACCATGTCAAGAGTCAGCCGCCCCCCATACACATCCTTGGCGTTCTCGCACTCCGATGTCTCCTTTTAAAAACACCACAGAGTACCTCAGTCCCACAGTCTGCAGCTCCAAATCTTTTAACAATGGGAGCACCTCCACTACTGGAAAAAGGAATGGAACTGATTCTTTCTATTTCAATAAAGGAAGGTTTTCTGAATGACCGTCAGAATTTCTTTAGATCCAGAAAGGAAAAACATACTCACCACAGCAACCCCATCCAAAGCTTTGAGAGAAGGCAGGTGAAATACCACATAAATTCTGTAGTTTTCTTGTTTTTCCACAAGAGGGTTCCCATAGAGATCCAAAATTATTAGGTTTGTCAGGCTCTGAAGAGGAAAAAGTAATTATAGATTTTGATAAAGCATTTTAAATATTCAAATTTTCTCTCTTTGAACAATCCCAATTATAAGCCTATTTACTTTTTGACAATTAATTATGTTCATTATAAACACCACATCCCACTAGGGCTGCTTTAAAAACTTTACACTAGTGTTTATTGTCTACTACTGTATGTGATTTTTTGACTTTATACACAGATTGCTCTCAGCTCCATATTGTTCACCCTATGGGTTTCCAGGTTAATGGTCCTGCTAACACTTGTGGAAAGAAAAGCTGAAAGATATGAGCTGGGCACTGTCACTTTGTGAAGGGGGTAGACATGGGTCTGACCTTGAGGTGGTAGATGTCCCTGGTGGTAGAGATGTTGTTGTTACCAATGTAGAACTCAAACAGAGAGCGGGCACGGTTGATGCCTTGCAGGGAGCTGATGTCATTGTTTTCAAGGGACAGGAAGTGTAGGTTGGAAAGGCGGTCCAGTACAGACCCGACTATACCAGTCAGTTGGTTCCCATTCATACTGAGGCGGGTCAGACAATGCAGCTTGGACACACCTAGAAACACAGAGATCACTACTTGTCACTATCAGTAACTTCATTGTGTTTCTCTGGTAATTTCTCAGGCCAAATACATGCAAACATTGACTGAGCATGCTCTTAAAAGTACTAACCATCCATTCTGGAAATATAGTTGTTATTAAGGGACAGCTCCTCCAGGTGTTGACAGTTGTCAAGACCCTCTGCCTTAGTGATGTCATTGTCATTGAATGATGCCCAGCGCAGGTTGACCAGTTTGTCCAGGTTGGTGAGGCGAGACAGTCTCTGACCATCCAGGTTCAGGGCAGTGATCTACTCCAAGGAATTCATAACCAGACATTTCAGAAATGTCATGAATTAAGGTCAACGCATTAAATTATATGCAGTCACATACTGTCTTGAAAGCCATATTCAGTGTTTGTAAGCGCTCTTTTTGTTTGTAAGGATTTTTTTCTTTCTCCCACATATTTATTACAGAAGTGTTATTTCAGTATGATGCAAACCACATTTTTCATCGTACAATCACATTTTTCATAATTGTTGCCATAACCAGGCCTGTCACACAACTGTGCTTAAGGTAAAGAATAAGGCTGACCTTAAAGGTCCAGCCTGGTTCCAGTTCACCACAGAGGTTCCAGGGGTTTGGACTGAGCTGAGTCAAGAGCTGGGCTACAGAGAGAAGGCTGAGGCTGCGGGGCCGTGCCAAGTCAGTCCGAGAGTGAGCTAACAGGGTAGTCTGTGGGTAGTTAGCAGAAAACACCATCCGATTACTTATGCCCTTATTCATCAACATACTGGTGGCTGCATTTGTGGTATCATAAAACCTAATTTTCCCAGAACTACTGCTGGGTACTTAAATTTGTTCCTTTAAATTTACTGGGAATAAAATCTGAGGTTGTGAAAAAATTAACTAACGTTGCAATACTGTAGTTACTAGTGTTCGTAATCAGTGTTGTCTCTGACCTGGTTAATCCTGGAGTCAACAGCTATCCGCACAGCAACAATAGCCTCCTCCTCAGTCACCAGCTCGTCATCCAGATGTGTGAGTGTCTTCAGACGCCCGAGCACTGTGGTCCGTACTGTCCAAGGCTGGACCACAAAATAGCATGGGATCATTATTAGCCAGCAGTCAGTGGGATCTTCCCCTGCTGGATGGCATGTGTGTGTTTGTATATGTGCTGTGTGTTTCTCTGTGGTACAATACAGCCTAGCACAGGGACCTGAAGAGAATTTACAGCGCTATGTTCTCAAAGATTTCACCGATTAGAGAAGTGTGAAATCATGCCTATTTCAAGAGGTATTTTGGACACTTACCTTGTGCCAGGGATTGTGTTGGATATTGAGGCGCAACAAAGCAGGGGTGTGTTTCCGCAGAACGCTTGTCTCCTCCCTGGCCCGAGTCAGCTGGTTCCATCTTAGGTCTAAGTGCTTGAGACGGCCCAGGCCCCGTAAGCCCTCCAAAGTGACGATGTGATTGTAGCTGGCATCCACAAATTCCAAGTTGGGCTGCACAACACAACCCCATGAAAACAATCAACCAAATCAAATTACTGGACTTCACAGAGAACACAACCTGAGCGTGTATACCACTCTATTGTTATTTCTAAAAACTCTGTCTTTTGCAGTTTTAACCATATGTAGAGAATATTTTTCAAAGAGAGGGGTGTTTACCAGCACAATGTTTGGCAAACAAAGCTTGGTTAATGCCTGAAGAGTACTTTGAGCAGTAGCTATTAAGTTATAAATGAACTTACCATTGCCAATAGTCAGATTTGTTTGTGCGTCAGACAAAGTATCTTTGTTTTGGCTTTCATAGTAAACTAATTTGAAGGCAATACCTCAGTGTGCATTAAATATATTAGATAAACACAGACGGTGAGGGAATGGGTAGAAATAGACAGACGGAAAAGAGAGGACATTCTCCCTCACCATATGAGAGATGTCTTCCAGATGTGTCAACTCGTTGAAGCTGATGGTCAGTCGCCGCAGGGCTGTTAGGCGTGAGATCTCCTTCAGCTTGCTCAGGCTGTTGCCATGGAGATTCAAGACCTTAGACCAGGGGTAAAGAGGGTACATGCCAGTCACCAACATGCAATAAAGAACCTGATCATGTAAGTGTAAGCATCAAGGCATTCAATTTGTTATTCTGTAAGCACCTTCCCTAACCTAGAATGACTTACAACTTCTTCTTACAAGTTCTTACAATTTTATCCTTAAAACATTTTATAACTCACTAACGCATATTTATACCTCAGCACCACCCAGACATGAATCCATAGCCTAAAAATGCTCAAAGCAAAAGTCAGGTAGAATTTTATTTCCACAAGAGAATATTGGCTTGATGTTAGGTTGAATTTATTGAGAGTCACACTTTAAAATTGGATGTGTGCTGATTGACAAAGATGATGAGAGATTAACAGCAATCTTACAGTGATCTGGCTCAGCACGTTGGCTCGGGCCACTGCTAGCATGGTCTTCTCATCCAGGCTCAGCATCTTGGGCCTTGGCTTGAAGACAGGCTCCATGGCAAGTGTCTCTTCGTCCAGGCTGATGTCTTTGTTGAACTGGGCTGAGTCTTCTGCACTATGGGACGGCCTGTACTCTGGGAACACGTACTGGTATCTGTCCTACATATTGCAAGCAGAAAAAAAGACAAATCACTTTTGTGTCTGCATGTTGTCAGTGTTTTGAGGTACAAGAAACCTTGGGATTTTAGTTTGTTCTCCTGCCTTGGCAAGGTTCCCAATATTGATATACTTATTTTGTTTTTTAAAGATAACATCGCTGCCTTATCGCACCTGAGTGACATAGTCGAAGTCGATGAGGTACTCTGGGAGGACAAGTTCGTGGTCAAACAGGAACCACTGGCTCTGGCGGAGACTGCATTCACAATTGCTGTGGTGTTTAGCAGAGCAGAGCCTTTCTGCACACCAAGCAGCAGGGAGAGACAAAGGAGAGAGATGACTGGTTTCACTAAGTGCTGAGTTACTGACTGTGGGACATGCTTTCAGTTTGCTCCTGTACCTGGCTCTTTCCTGACATTGCGGTAGACAGAGTGGATTTTGGAATAGTTCTTGGGGTCTATTTCCACACCATCACGAGCTGACATGCTGCGACCCAGGAACACTTTGGCCACTAAGATCTGGCCTGGGGAACATAGAAACATGATTCTCAATGATCAGGGGTTTCCAAAACTTTTCCATCTTAAAGTGACAGCAACCCCTATCTCAAAAGCATGCTTATCTAACATCTACAACCAGCTGCTATGAAATGGCAATCCAAAGATGTATACACCATGTCATTTTTTCAAAGTCTAAAATATTCAGTTTATAAAATACAGAAATATATACAAAATATTCAGAAATGGAGACTTTTGTCTATTTTGCTGGAGATATGTACACCGCAGATTGGTAAAGCTATCCAAGTCCATAAAAACCCCCCAATCACACACACAAATCATTCATACTCTTAAGCAGTGTAGGGTACTGCTTATGTAAGTAGAGAACTGACCATGTCTGAAAGGGAGGGAGTCCACAACATACTTCCCCGAGTCCTTAGCTTTGCTCAGTGTGTACTCCATCCTGAGCTTCTCACACACACTCAGGCTGTTGGACATTGGCACAGCCCTCTCTCTCCCTAGAGCCTGTGAATTTTCAAAAACGCAGAGCTCAGAACTGAATCCAAATGAGGATAATTAACAGCAACAATAGCAAAATCACTCCAGTGTAATGTTCAATCTGTCAATATATTGCTGTCAACAGAGGTACCTTATATACATCTACTGATTTAAAACCATCCTCAGGAATGTGAAGAAGTTCATTCTTGCTGGTGTGCTCTGGATCGTATACATAGAACAGGTACTCCAGCCAGCGTTTGTAGTTTCTGCCCAGAAATGAGACGAAAAGATGAACGTTAGTAGTAATAGTAGGGACTTAAAGCCTTCTAATTGTTGAACTCTAACTGTTGAATTGATTGTTTGAGTCTGTAGGGAATGGTTTGTGAAATGTGGCTAAATTAAGTTAGATTTTAATGATTTCATTTTTATAGTAGACAGAAACAGAAGTTGGGCGACTTCACAAATTATATAATTTTGGTGTAACACAGGCAGGGCTGTGTGTACTAGCAGGACACATTGGTCAGTACTTGACCAAGGCCTTCTGCATGTGTGAGCATGATTACTAAATGCACAATATTGTGTTTATCCACAGTTAGATAACTTGCCATCTTTAAGTATCTCCATGCTGTCATATCAAATAAAGTAAAATATATCATATATCTTATTTAATAATATCTTGTTAGATAAATACATTAGGACTGAACTAAAAGTGAACCACTGAATGTCTATAATTATCAAGTCCAACATATAACATGGGTTTATTCATACTTCCAAAACCTTAGTTCAACAATATTAAAAGGAAGCAAAACAATATTATGCTAAAATATACATCCATATACATAAAATAAATGTACATCCAAGAACAACTCCAAAAAAAGGTAACTGAAAGTGTTAATGTCATTGCTTGCTCCTGATTTAGCAGGTTATAAAAGAATACTGGCAAACCCAAAAGCTTTTTACACATTCTATAATTCATGATTGACTAAAATTTCCCATTGTAAACCACTCAGTCAGTGGAAAATACAGATACTTCTATTACTTTATGCAACATCGAGTAATTGAAAGACAGTTCATAGCGGCCTATGTCCTCTCACTGTGAGAAAACAGTCGACTCATCACTGGCCAGCAGGGCATGTAGCTTGTCCTCGAAGCATAGCCGCAGTGCTCGGTTGTGGATGCGGATAATGCGGTTGATCTTAATGCCTGTGATGCCATGCTCTTTGAAGTCCCAGGCACAGAAACGCGATAGGAGGAGGTCATAGCAGGAAGCAAACCTAAAGGATCCATAAACATACTATATGAGTCATCCAATTTATGGGAAGGTGGGGATTGGAAATGGCCTGATGTGTTTAAAGGCAGAGAAGATTTTCTCACCTGTCTATGTGCAGGCAGGCAAATGAACAATGATTTTAATTTTTCTCGTGTCACCAACATATGAAAACCTAGCTATCAGAGTTTCCACTGTGGCTCAATCATATCATATCCCCTACCCTGCTTATGGGGCATGACAGCATTTTTGATTCATCATTCTAGTGTCACAAATTCTGGTATGGTGGATTTTTCTTTGAGTGCACCACCTCAACATCTATCAATTCACTAAGGATTTTTAAAGCTGTGGCACATTGTATGGAGGTACAGTATGCACATGAACAGAGTGGAGAGATTGAGCAATGAATTAAGATGCTGATTTCACAGTAATAAAAAATGATTGAGAAAGAGGCAACATGCAGTTACACAGCAGCAGTGAGATTAGTGTGAGTAAGAGTGTCTACCAGGCATCAGAGGGGCTGCCCTCCTCAAAGCGGATGTTCCCCACCGTCTCCAGCTCCAATAACAGGAAGTGCACTGTAAGCTCCTTCCTCTCCGTGGCCAGGACCAAGTTCTGCTTATAACGGGCCTCAATCCTGTAAAACAGAGGCATTCACAGTACTCCACAACCACCTCAGAACCAGCACATATTTACCAGTCAAAACCAGCCCAAAGCAGGCTACCTCTATCCTATTATTCAATGAATCAACTGGTAAGTCATTATGAGGGCTATTAGCCTTCAAAATGATATAATGTAGGACAAATGTAGGAACATTATCATTGGAAAAAATGGTAGCAAGTTTCCTGCTGTGGATGATTTTGATGACCTAATCAAGAACTTAGGCCTGGGCTCTGTCAATCATTAAGTAACAATTCTCATTACTTTACTTACTTTTGAGATTGGTACTCTAGATTGTATGTATAGGTCCAGGCTTTGGCAACAAGGTGGAGATGAGTTTAATGTCAAAAAAGAAATGCTTTCAACTTCTTTGATGAGAAGTTCAAACATGAAATAAATAAAAATTAAAATTTTCAGTGAAAAAATGTCTGTCAAAGAAATTAATGTCTATCAACAGCTTTTACAGAAAATCATGGTGCATTCTTTCCATAAATGCTACAGATATAAAAGTGGTATCTTGTGTTGTACACTACAATTTCAGTATTTGACAGCTATTTTCTTTTCTTGTCACTGTCTGTAATACATGAACTTATTCCAAAATCACAGCTGAACATACTGGGAACTGCAGTGTTCAGCATCACTAGAATACAGTTTAAACTGTTATTGATTTGTTATTATTTCAATCTTACTATGGCAATGGTGTGGGTGTACTTACTCTTCCAGCCTCCTTGTCCACAACTTGAGCCTCTCCTTCACAGCATTGAGCTTGTGGATGAGTTTGTGCTCCAGACTGGGATCCCTGGCATTGTCAGTAGGTGTGCTGCTAAATTCAATCGTTCCTTCAGCCAGCACAGGAGGGTTGCCCTCCCAGGTACGTGCAGACTTCCTATGTGCAATCTGTATCTCCATCAGCTCAGTCTCCAGCTACCCATTAAAGAGAACAATTTGCCTTTACACTGACTCTCCCCAGCATTAGGTTTGCACAGTGAACAGAAAAAGAAAAAGTGGCATATTTTGAAGAAGCAATTGTGAGAATCAAAGTAGAAAAAAACAGAAAGGAAATGCTGATTAGTTAGAAACCCACATGTTTGAGAGCATAGCTGAGGGCCCTGATGCGTTCCTCTGGTAGCCTCAGGAGTTTCTTCTTGTGCTCCAGTAGCTTGACCTCTGTTTTATCCAGCTGTCTCTGGGCTGACTTCACCCGCATATTATAGTACATCATTTTTTTCATCACAGTGGACTGGAAGAGCAATACAAGATTTAGAAAGTACACTACTTGCCACTCAGCTGGATTAATGGAAGATAGGATAAGAAAACGTGGAAAATAAATAAAGGAGGATTAATAAAGTTCATACACAGTAGATCTGCACACCAAACAGAAATTATGCAAAATTATCAGTGCCATGACTGATGAAATACTATGATTATCTTTTCCTTCAAAATATTACAAAAATAGAGGAAATAGAAGACACCTGATTGCGTCTCAGGGGAGCTGTGTGCTCTGTTTTACGCCCTCACCTCTGCAGCATCTTTTATTTGCTTGTTGGATACGTCATAAGTGTCCAGCCTCTGTAGGCCAGGCATGTGGTACAGCACATGTGTGGAGTAATTACACAGCAGGCATACAGGGTTGGGGATAGACTGGGGGTCTTTCAGTCCCAGCGATGTCAAGTTGGGAAGGCGAGCCAGGTGGGTTAGCTCCTGTAACACAGACATTACTTCCACACACTGCAAACTCCTGTGGTTACAGACTTTTGTTTTCCAGAAATTACATTTACTTCTTGTCAGCACATCTTACAAATGGGTGTCATTGTTTCCTCAATATAAATACTCAATATTAAAATTTAAGACCAGTTCTCTACAATATAAAGTTCAGACATTTAGTACTACTTAATATTAATTCTTACTTAATTGAACATTAAGTGCTTGAACTGAAAGTATCGTTTTACTTGGTAGTTCACAGTGCAGGAATGAACCTTTTTCATAAAATAACTTAATGCATATGTAAGAATTATTTTCTTTGCTTTAGGCATGAAGGGAATTTTAAGGCTGCCCCAGGGATATTTTAAATTATTTGTTACAGTTTGACACAGGCAGCATCATGAAGTAGCAGATGCTTCCTCAGACAAGAGCTGCCTCCATTATGCAACCACCAATAAACAATCAGAAGTTTGTGTTGACTGGAGAGGCATAACAGAGTATGACAAACAGTCACCGGTGTTCTTTTTTGACTGATTCTTTTCAGACCAACCAAAGTGCACAAGCTTACTGCTTTATTAATGGGAATGCATGTACCAATAATGATTATGACCAAAAATTACAAATCAAAGCTCACAATTTCAAAAATGTAGGTTATTCAGTTTCCTTATTATATTTTTCTATGAAAATTAGACTAAAATCAGACCTAAATTTCACAAATAGAACTTAAGCACAAACCCCACTAAATACACATGCTTCAGGGAATTACAAAGCCGGCAGGTTACTGGGTAGTCTGTCTCTGTCCTAGGTATATACACTTTGCCTGCACCAGATGATCTAGGACTCCAGTCACCTGTCAGAATGATGTTAATCAGGTGGGGGACCAAAGATTAAAAAGTGCTGGTTGTATGTGTGTTTCTGAGAACATGCATACTAGTGAGACTGATTATTTGTGGGAAAGGTTTACAAAAAGTCCTGGGAATTCAAAGCTTACAAAAATGAAAAAGCATAAAATGGACAAAAATAACAAAAGAGAAGAAAGCTGAGCTCTGCCACATTTTATATTTAAATCAAGCCCTGGTATAAGCACAGTATGCCATCTGGGCCTAGTGCTTCATTTTTGGTGATTTAATTTCTTGAGATAAAGTTCTACATCAAATGCAAACCAAGAGGACACTGGCAACTCAATACATTCTGTTGTGAAGTCACACATGAAGCCACACAGAAACTGTAAAAAACATACTCAGCGGTGAAAGTATGTCAAAGCTTGGGCTGATGCAGAGAATCATTTGGTTAATTAAATGCTTCAGTACAGCAATACTGTATACTTGCAAAAGAGTGGATTGAACACAGTTACAATTTCACATGAAACTCCTGTTGCCTCCAATTGTTCTACCAATTTTAGAACTAAGTTTTATTAAACAATAAATTCACAACATGACATAACAGCACAAACTTCCAAAGTTTGTCTCTGTAGAGAAAGCATGTGGAATAAAAATGTAGTAAAATGTTTGACGTATACTTCACAATGCACAAATTGTTTTTGTATTATTTGAAAGGGATTACAGTGTTTTCCTGAAAGAAAATTAAAATGTGTTACAATGTGTTGATGACATTGATTGAAAAACAGTGTCTCACTGGAATTAAATGCCACTGCAATTAACAAATCTTTTCAAAACAACTTCAAATTGTCACATTCTTCAAAGGACAGGGTGATTGCTGCAATAAGATCCTTTATGATCAAGACAGAAGGGCAGGAAAACCAATAAAAAATTATGGGTTACATATTATCTGGCATCTGCTATTTATGTTTTTTCTCATATCAAAGAAAATTTGAATAACCAGAAAATAACAGCAGCATACAGTAAAACAAACCAATGCACATATTTAAATTTCAAAATATCTAAACTTTGGTCATTTCAGGAACACATAGCTGGGTTGTAAAGTTAATGAATCATTATATAATTTTGTTTCTTACATACCTTAAAAGAGCTGATTTTATTTCCAGACAAATTTAGCTTTTGAAGTTCAGAGTTGAGATCAAGACTATGTCCTGCAAAACAAGTTTATGAAGTTGAGTTTTTGAATTATATTTTACAGTTAACATGATCAACCAGATTTTAATACATTGATATGGCTCTATTTTATCCTTACGTGAAAAGGATAATAACTATGAAATATGGCCAATACCTGGAAATCAAAAACTTCTGTCTGGACCATACTGTGTATGTGTTTTGTAAATCTATAGCATTCCACTAATGAACTCTCTATCATGCCGGACAGACAGAATTGAAAAAATGAAATGTTAATATCATTAATGCCTAACATCTAATTTCACTGCAAACAGTGACACACAAACTCTGTAACACAACACAGCCTTTGGATTTATGAACCTACCAATTTTTTCAATTGCATTGTCAGCGAGGTTAAGCTCTCTCAGATTTTGCAGAGTATCCAGTCCCTGAACATGGATAAGGAAAAAAGAGCAAATATCCTTGAACATATAGCCTGCTGTTGCAATTCACTTCACCTATCACATGACCAGCTTCTTAACTTTCCAATTACTATAGAAATCAGTATATTGATGGAACAGCTGCAAAGAAAGCTCACCTCTATTTGGGTAATATGATTGCAATTGATCCATAAGACCTGCAGGTTGACCAGCATCTCCAGGTTCTCAATCTTACTGATCTTATTGTCATAGATGAGAAGCTTCTGCAGCTGAAGGCAAGTCTGCAGTCCAGAAATCATCTGCAGCAACAGACATAGATAGCTAGTTAAAAATCAAATTACTTGTTCTGAACACAACATGACCATGTGCTTATAATCAAGGTGCAACTGTGAAATGAACAACTAATGATGAGGTCATTATTTCAGATACAGAAGACATCAGTTGGACAGAAAAACTTTCCCACGTTATTTTGATATGTTCAGATTAGCTATCAGGTGATATTAGTTAAGAGCACTTCAAAACAGACATCAAATTCAGTTTCCTGTACATCAAACTTACACCATTGCACAAATAATCTGGTAGACTACACTTACTGTCAACTGGCATTCTGCTACCCAGAGCTCCCGAAGCATAGGGCAAGATTCCAGGCCCTGGATGCAGGTCACACTCTGGCCGATCACTATCAACTGGCATAGCTTAGGGAACAAGGAAAGCCCCACCATCCGTGGATACCCTGAGAAAAACATCTCCAAAGACCTGATGTTGCTGGCATCCTGCGATACTTTCTCATAGGACACACCGTTGGAAATGCACTGTTCAGGAGCAGAGTAATTCCTTATTCAGCATCACATAAATGTTTTTGGTCAGTAATCACAACAATATCTCCATATCTTACCAGCTCCTTGATAATTTCTTCATCTCCACTGTGTTTTTGTTTTTCACTCTGTGTCATGATTTCCTGTCAGCTGTCATGTACTGATGGTCAGGGAGATCCTGTACATCAGATTTAGTGATGCAAAGGAGGAAAAAGATGTGAAATAGCGATGTGCTGTCACAACGTAGGTTATAATTGTCAACAACTTACTATTCTGTGTGCTATTTGCAAAACTTTACTTTCCACCTGGAATTTAAAGTTATGCATAAATAATTAGAAAAAAGAAAACGACTTAACAGTCGGTAAGACTAATATTTAGAGAGCTATTTAAATAGATCTCCAAATATCCGATGCAATTATACTCCACGTGCTTATGCTCAGTAGTCCACATAGTTACCCAACAAACCATTCTCAACTAAAGTCTAAAAATTAGTCCCAGTGTATCTTGGTAAGCATGATGTTAAACGCTATCGATAAGTCAGCTATCTAAATATACGTTAAATTGGTACTGGAGAAAATGAGCCAATTATGTGTATCTCGTCACAAACGTTGGAAACTTAGTTTAGAAGCTTTAAATAATCATGATCTTGAATATGCGTGAAGTTATCTGCTTACCTTTTTAATAATAAAAAGTTTCACAAGTGACTGCAGCTAACATAGTTAGCGAGCACGCTAGCTAACCAGCTACGGCATATCTTCAATGTTTATTTAGTTAACTACCCGTTTCTAAGGAAGTCTGCGTCCCGTTGCTCAGGAGCCATCTTGGAATTTAGAGGTTTTTCCTCAGGTTCGATTTCTCTATCTTAACAACCACAAGAGGGCGCTAGGGAGCTATCTTACAAGTGTTGTTACAAATAAATACGTGGGTAACACCCCAAATTGGTTAAGTCCATAAACTATATATACATAGGCAATATTGTGTTGTATGTTTTAATCCTGAATCACTTTACCCCATAATAATCGATTCACTTAGCATTTAATGATCTTGATTTATAATTTTACATCTGTGTAATTAATTTATAGTGTGTAGTCTTGCTCCGTAATATTCCACTGCAGCTATGAAATATTCCTCAGCAGTTGAATGTTCGAGGTTTTAATACTATGTGCCAATGTGGTATTTTGTTGTTTCGTGGTAAGCGTAGTCACTTTCAGTTTACGATTCATTTAACCGTTCACCGAAACTATGAAATTATGCAATATTAAATAGTATCCAAAGTGAATTTGATGGACAACCTAAATATCTGCACTTTGTCATAGTTAAGAATGACTTTCTAAGGTATTTGAAAATGAACGCACAGAATAAATAAATCTGATGGGGACTTTAAACTTGTTTGTTAACAGGTAAATTCAGTGAAGTTTATTATTTGCTACTATTATGCTCTGAATCTGGAATTGCTCCTGATGATCCACACAAACCCAAGCAAACGGTTAATAGAATGTTACTTTCGGTCCCAAATCCTTGGCTACCATTAACCACACAGATAGAATGACGTCAGCATCGAAACATTGAACTAAACAGGCCATTTTCACATGCGTATTCCTCCACCAACCGGAGTGCACAGGCTTGCTGGGGCGTTTCATAACAGTAACTTCATATCATATTCGTTGAGGCAGCATTTTTGTGTTATTTTTGTATTCTTTTCACCAGCCCCTTTGTTCACGGTCTTGTCAGATTGATAGCTACTACTAGTTAGCTAGCTGTCGCCTCGCTACCGAACCTTCAACTATCATGTCCGTGAAACCAGGCGAAGAGCAAGGTTCGGAGGGGAGGTGGTTTGGGGAGGATTTTGAGAACATAGACCGTTTTGGGAGTACCGTACCTCGGTTCGAAGAGCGGGGAGATGAATTAAAGGCAAAAAACTGTGATGATGAGACCACCGAACAGAAACAACAATGCCTCTATGAGCCAGAAAGCAATCGGCAACGGCCCCCCGTTGCCATGGAAACTGCATCTACAGGTAAAGCAGGCTAACTAACGCTAGCTAATTTAACACAGTCAAATAACATAACGCTATAGTGTAACTAAGTTTAATCAGAACGTATCCAGCTACATTACTTATTTAGTGATTTGGCTGTTATTTGTGATATGCCACCCTGCTCTCGATTAAGTTTAGGTGTGCGTGCTTCCTTAAATCTATCACTAACAAAGTTTACAAGATAGCTTTAGCTATTCTAGATTACCTTGCGGTAGCTAGAATATCTGTCCTGCTAACTTGGATAGATGGGTAGATGGTATCGATAGGTAGAAAACTGCCTTTCGGCCAGTGGCGCTTTGCCTTGAATCGCAAAGTTAGCTAAAATGGTGAACGAACTGTTAGCTTGCAAACTGATATCATTGGGTTTCGTTTATTTACATTTCCAACATTGAATACCTGCCAGTATGATTAGTGATTCAATTGAAGGTCATCATGCTATGCTACGTGATTACTTTGATTGGGAAAGAGGAACTTATCCCACCGAAAAGTTAAACTGGCATTAAAAATATTTTTTTAAATTGGACATACAACGTGAGCATAATCTTCGGTGTCGAGTTTAATCAGACCCTAATGAAACGTGGAGTACGTGATAGGTTCGTGTTTCTGATACATGGTTTATTGACAGATGAGGAAAATACTGGTTGTAAAAGGCATTCGCTTTACAGTTTATCTTCCCAAATCTTTTGCTCGCCCTGTTAAAGAGTGATACTTTTATGCTGAGGCATTTACCATTTTCCATTAGTCTTGATGTCGTTACGGCATGATTTGTGTATCCTCATATTTCAGCAATTTCATCATAAGGACGTACACATGCATCACTTCTTTAGAATGTCGCTGAAAGAATTCAAATATTGTAAATACTGAAGTTTACGTAAGTGGGTCACAGTTGGCATTCCCTGTCTTTTGAGTGAGGGCATTGATGGTGGAGGGGGATGGGGCTGCTGGATCCTCAGTGGGTCGAAGGACAAAGGGCATGCAGCAGGTCCTCCGCAGCTGAGAATGATCATGCGTTTAGCATACGAACTTCGTGTAGGTCATGTAACCGTCATATTTTGTCAGCTTTGCATCAGGCTTCTGTTGAGATTTATTTCTTTGACTAAGGTTGGTCTTACTAAACAACACCCAGAAACACATTTTCAGAAACGTATAACTTAACGTTACCACATTTCTTGTCCCGGGGACAGTGTATGTAATCCATTTACTGTGTAAGTGATAAGCGACATCTCTGGAAGATCTTATTCGAAGTTGTATTTACTCAATATATATCACCGACCCAATCCTAGACATAACAAACGCAATTCAAAGATACTGAAACATTGTACAAAACATATCAAATAATTCTCATCAAATATAAAAAGCTACTCCGTTGACAAACATATCGTCTATCTGATATATAGATCAGAAGTTAAATATTATTATATATAGTTGTAGATCTTATTATAGTTGTTATATATTATTATATATTATTGTAGATAATCTTGGGCCTAGGTTGTTATGCTAATATAACATTCACTTGGAAGTAGATTAGGTCTCCTCAGGAGATTTTGTTTGATAGCTGTGATTCTGCTTTTAGGTAAGATTAGTCTAAATAATTTCACTGGTTTGAGTCAACCATTATGTGTAATCACACTCGTCATGTGAAGTTATGCTGTATTTTTCCATGCATGGAGGGTACATCACTACTTGTTCTTTATTTCTGATATATATTTTTTATTATTATTTAACATTAAATTTGATCAAGGAAATCACTGTTTCATGACATACATTTCAAGATAATTGCAATAAATCATCATTTTGAACTCTAAACTTAATGCATGTTCTTGAAAACTGCTGAGTGAAGCTACCATAATAGAATAAACCTGAGGCTCTTTTGAGAATAGTCTGGCTTAAATATAGACTTTGTGCTCTGCTGATGTACAAAATTATGCCTGCTAATATGTTTTTTTAAATAAATAAGTGAGATTTCTCAGGTATAGTTATAAATGTTAATTAACTGGATTGTCCTGTTCCATGCATCTATCTGTGTGTTTATGTGTTCTCCATGGTTCAAAACTATAACTTGCTTCAAGGAGGTTAGTAAGTTGTAGCTTTGAAAGTTTTCAGTGATTGCTGGAATGTTTTCAGTAGCCAACATGCTGTGGAAGTATAGATGACCGTTGCCTGTTTAAGCTGTAGTAAAAATTGCATCAAAAAGGTGTTTCATGATGATTGTATCTCACTGTTAACTGAGCGCCACCAGGCTTCCGATTGTGCATTTGAATCACCGGATCCATCCTTCATTCAGCTGCTGTTGTATGTGGAGGTTGCACTTGCTGTTCAGTGTATTTTCGCTTCCTGCCTCTTATTTGACAGTGTAAGTCAGGTGTTCACCAGACCATGCCAGGGCAGCTTTGGGTGTAGTCCATGACTATTCTGCCAGTGAAACTCTTCTTCTGAATTGCTCATGCTTGTGGCTTAGTGAATGGTACAGAGCATGAGCTTGACATCAATACAAATGGTACATTCCAGCTCATAATGGACTGACCCCCTTGCAAAAAGCCAGGCTTGAAAGATTAGATTATAAATGACTGAAAATCGAGAGGCTGCTCACATAACATTGTGTGGTGATCATTTCATGATTCTGTTGATTACTGAGGAAGGTATACAGAGAGATAATGAATGCTGGTCCTGTTGTCCATAATCTTGAGTATCTGAAATAAAACATTTAAGGAGGCCACAAATTCCCTATGAAGTGGGTTGCCTCCATCAAGCAATATATTGTTGGCTTTCAAAAGACTGTTTTAATAGATTGACTGAGCCATGTTAGATAGCAGTTTGTGACCAGGTTTTTACTGCGGCACTCCTGCAATATCACTGAGAGGGGTCATAGAAGACAGACAACTCATATCTCTGCAGAGAGCAAGCTAAAGAGCAAGCTAAAGAACATTTGAGGCACTTAGCAGAGCTTTCTGCGAGGAACCTCAGTCACAGAACTGAAATGTTAAGGAGATCATAAGTAGCTGTAAGGTAATTTAATACAAAGGATGGAAATGTGGTTAACATCTTTTTCAGTACGAGCATCAGTGTAAATGATCTTATTGCACATTTAGAATATGGCCTTTTTGCTTCTACCTAAGTTGTTTGCTCACTCATCAAAGCTTTAATGAACTTGGATGCCTGAAATGTTTATAAAAGGAATGAAAGTCTCTATTTCAGACACAGGTTTCTATTTTAGTGGTCCAAACTGCTCTGAACAGAACATTGATGAACCAGACACAGATGTCACATAAATATGGATTATTTGATAAATTGTGTTCAATTTATTTGATACAGTCATTTTTATCCCCCAAGTTTGGGGTAAACATAGAAATAAAGCTAAATATTGAGTTGCCTTGTTTTGCTTTTTTAATTTTTTTGTAAATTTTGCAAGCACTTGCATGTATTATTATTCTGTAATATCCAAATTATTTGCACTCAAGTACAATGTAGAAAACTGTGTTTTCCCTAATTTGGCTGTTTATCAAGTGACCACATAGAATGTAATAAAGAGGCATTTTATTGTGGGAATGTATTTAATGAACGCCTGCAACTATGAAATATGTCCAGATGAGGAACTAATGTAAACAGAAGACTTTGCCTTTTAAACACTTTCCTTGACAACACTGTCAACACCATCAATCTGATATCCATGTTGACTAGGCAATGATAAAATGGCTGGCAGCTGGACTGCTTTAGATCCAGACAAGGCTGACATTTAGGGTCTGAATACAAGCAACAGATTCTGTGAAAAATATGCTGATTTCTCTGGCCATGTTTTCAGTTCTTCAGTGCACAGGATTGTGCTGGGGTCTACCTCTTGAGTTTTTACCCACACAACACATCCTGTAAAGTGGTGTTATGCAACAGACCAGAGCTAAAAATACATCTGCATGTGGATAACCTGTTTCAGGAGTCAATCTGAAAATACAAATGTTGTGAAAATTAAAATGAAATATCAAAAATATCCACGATAACCAGCTGTTGCAGGAATATGCAGTTTGGTTGGGTTAGGTAGATTTTGAGTACAAATGCACAGATTGCTTATTTCTGGCATATTTGATAGAAAATTGGAGGAACAGACAGGTTCGTACAATATCTGATGTCTGGTTTCTCAACCATGCCAAATAGCACTCCTCATCAATTACAGTGGCATGATCATCATTGCCATGTGGTAAGTCTCTGAAAACCTGTGCTTTCACATTGATATAATGAAGTGATAATGTGGTGTCTAGAATAGATCAGCCCCTTGGAATTGTTATTACTGTGCCTACACCCTGGTGCCCAAGCAATGGCTGCTGCCGAATATGACTGTAGCTGAATCATAAGAGCTCATTGACATGTACACTTTGTTTGGGGAAACATGATGTAGATCTCAATCCCTTGCTCATTAAATAAACATTGATGTGCTATGTAGTGCATCATGCAGTGCTGAGAGATTCTGCCATCTGCAGTCATCCTACAGAATAAAAGTTGGCTCCTCACAGTGTAAACCCGCTGATTGATGCAGTTGCCTGTGATTTGCCCTTGGTGGCTCCCATGTGGTACTGTATGCCTGGCACCCAGGAGAGATAAGCCTAGGAGACTTCTGCCTCAGTGTTTTTCCACCATGGCAGTGACTCTGCTGCCTGTTTTCTTGCCCTCAGTTAGCACCTCTTAGCACACGCACAAGCTGCATCCGTGAACACTGCAGGTAATCCCATCGTACCCGTCTCTGTAGATAACTGTCCAAACACAGCTGTGCAACAGCAGCCTCCACACTCCATCAGCCAGAGTATGATTATCCAGCAAAGCTCGCTGAGCTATTTTTAGCACCAAGAGACAGGGTTTGCCATTCACCTGGAAAGCAGTGAGCGCCTTGCGCTTGCAATTCATTCACAGTCTTTCTGAATTATTCATGTGATTGCATTTGAAATTCCTCCGCTTGCTTTTTTAGTTTCTGCAAGCCATTTCAACCATGTCAGTTTGTTCTTTGAGCTGGCAAGCAGAGGAGCATGTGCATTTAATAGGGATATCTATTTCAAGGCTCAAATATCATGGCAGGCTAATTGTTCCATATTTGGAATCATGTTATTTAATATACAGCATCTGCATGTTTGCTTTGAAATTGTACAAATGTTAATGGAAGGATAATTTCACTGCAGTGGGAGCATGGTGCTTTGAAGTCATACAAGACACTAATAATTTCTGCAAAACAGATGGGTTCACAAGTGCCTATCACCATGGCTGGACTTTTGCACTGCATATTCCTCTCTGTTGTGGAATGAGCTGTAGGCCTGATCTGGACAGTGTTGGTGTGCTGTTCATTCTTCAAGGGCTGTTCATTACATGAATGGATGCCTGAGAAGGTGTATTCTACTCACCGACTCTTTCATTGGTCTGTTTGCCTGTTGGTATCCTATGAGTGCCAGTATTTGAGATGCTCTCAAAGAGGACCACAGAAACAATGCAGTCCGAGCTTTGAGGCATGGACTAAGTCAAAGCATTCACTCCATATATACACCATAAACTCCTGAATGTTTAGCACTGTGTACGGGGAAATGACTTGGGAATGTATTTAAAACAAATATAGTTGAATACATAGTCTTTGTCATTGTGAAAATTAAGAAATTAAGAGGTTTCTGTGTCAGGCCTACCATGGTAAGTTCTTAGAATAGGGAATTGTTTGGAAATAGCTGGTCCTTCAAACTGCTGGTGGTGGTGTTATTAATTCAGCAGAATGTGGAGTTAGAAATAGATAATCATCCCACAGATATCCAGAGACTGTGTGACTACAAGTCAGTTTTTAGGTAGTGTGGACTGCAATTGTTAATTTCAAAGAGGATTCTTTGCACTGGGAATTATGGTTATTTGCCTTTTCTTTCATCTGCATACCCAGGGATATTGTCTGTTAGTTTCCGTTAAAATAACAGTGCTTTATGAACTGAATGCTAGTATTCTAATGTTTCAAGTTAAATTATAATTATTCGAATATTTGCACACACTGTATTCAGGCATACAGCATCTTGGAGCGCCCACTTTTGCTTGATTCCTTGCACTCTGAAACCACTGATAAAATCATTCACCTACTGTTGAGCTGAAGCTGACTGATTTAATCAGTTTACTTGTGTGCAACATAAGAAAACACAAGAAGGAAAAGGAAGGAAAAAGTTTATCTTGAAGGGTTCTACACTACTGATCTTCCACTCAAGAAGATCACTTTAATCAAAGGGCAAAAAAAAAAATTCTAATGCATTTAACTAAATCACCAAAGTATATTGCCATGGCTTTCTCAAGAACAGCTTCCCTGAAAGTTACATTTCCGCTCATTTGTTTCAATAAAAATGTTTGTAAATATATCTCCAAAATGCTGCAGCAAAGCAAATGATATGTTTTTCAAAATGTTTTTGGGAGGGTACTGTAAATAATAGGTTAAATGTTCAACTTGGCGGTGATACTTCTATGAAGCTGCTTTTGCTACTGGGTGTGTCCCCTGTCAAGTGCCAAGTGTAATGTACAGTGTGTTCTGTAACATGGGACATTCCCTAGCCCAGCAGTGTTTGAATGACCTTGTGGAGACTTCTCTAGAGCATGTTGCACAGAGGGGCCAGTGTCGTTATTCATGACTGAATGCCATGTGTGCTGCATGAATATAAATCCTCTCCGTTGCGGTTGCGAGGTGAACAGAGATGAAGAGCCATTTCTGCAGGTAAGGAAATGGGAAGGTGGCAGTATATTTATTGTTCCTTTATCACTGTCGTATTTCCCTGAGCCCAAATGGGAAAAGTCATTGGGCTGTGAAGGATGCAATGCACATACATCAGCTTTTCATTCATTACTGTTATTAAATTAGTAATGGGTTGCTAATTTTTTTTACTGTTCTTTTTTGAATATTCAAATCACTTGTTCCTCAAGTGACATAATCCTTAACACTCTAGCTCTATCATACAATGTACATTTAGCTGTACTTTTTTGTTTTGCATCCAAAGCAGATGAAATTGATAATAATCTAGGTAAAATTATACAAAAATTAAAACTGAATTTGCTTTTACTTCTGTAATGGAAAATGATAGAGATAAACAAATACAAATGTGACCTTTTTTCCATTATGTAAAGATTGGGTAATGTGATGGAAGTTGTCTGTCATTGTGTGTAGCATAATTATTACTCAAGAACTGGGTTTCTGACATACTTTGTTCTGTAGGGAAGCTACATCACAATAGAAGAGAAATGTGTGTATGCAAGCATACAAACAGCTGAAATATTACATACATGTGCCTGCCAAAATAGCCCCAAAATGCAGCAGTCCCCTTTTGATTTACTGCAGGTGAAGGAAAACAAGGATTCCTTAGGATGTCGTCGCTTTCACACTAAAGTGCTGCATGCTGTTTAACCAAACTTCATGCTCACAGCAAAGTTCATAGAATAAATGTTTTTCTGCACCAACACTTCCCACAGTAGAATGTCAACTTGAACAGTAATATTTGTAATTATTTTATGGACATCATGAATACTGATTAATCATGCTGACTCACTTGAGCATTTTGTGCTTTTCAGTAGTGGCCTAAAAGATATTTTTTAATTGTTGCAGGAAAAATCATGGCACAGCAGTCTTCCTTTTGAAAGCATCTTAGCATGGCTGAGTGAACTCAGCACTTGAAGGCATGGGATGTTCTGATTGATTTGTGCTTTAGATGCACAGAGTTCATTGGCCAAGGGGAAAAACTCTGGGCCAGGGATGACAACATTTATAACCCTAGTTCTGTACAGTAGAGCTGGGATGCCAACCTCACAATGTGAACTGCAGGTGAATCCCTGGATGGTGAATGCATATGCTTGGTTGATCTGGTCATTGCCTGTCTTTATATAAGCAGTGCTTGCAATTCACAGCACTGTCTCTTGGATACCAGTGGTGCAGAAACGACCTTCATGAGTCTGTTGATGAAAAGTATTTGACACTTGTTTTAGATGAAGACAGTCCCAGACCAGTGGCTGAACATAGGTCCCACTCTAAAACAGGCCTCTCATCATCCTGGGGCAATGGCTCTCTTCTCCTTGAAACTGCTGACCTCAGCACCTCATATTGAATTACATGAGTAGTGTTAAAAATGAACTCACCTCTTATCATTTCCAAAGAGTAAAAGCTTATTGATTGTTCCTGCATAAAGACAACTTGTACTGTTATGAAATGAAATATCAACTATAATGCTTTTCCAGTGCAATGTGCTTCCAGGTTAGGTGAGTTTCTGATAAATGAAGATGACTCCGGTTCAGCTGTTTATAACAGAGACAACTCCGGTTTTGTTTTCCAGCTCTGTGCCCATAAGTACACCTTAATTCTACAATGTTGTTATCTGTTTTTTAGCTCTAAAATTCTCTTCTGTTTAATTTTTTTTTGATTACCTGACTACCACAAATGAAGCATGATTGTATAGAAGTAGTTTTGTTCTCTGCTTTTTTTTCTTTTGAGTGCATTCCTCTCTGTATGTATTATACTGCTTTTCTGGGGCCTTGAAACTGTACCTGCATGTGTAGCACTGGCAGCTGGTGAAGTGGAAAAGACAAGGTACAACACTTACCTTAAAAAGCTGATTACTTTCTATTGTTCTTGTATACTTTTCAAGGATTGTCGGGCAGGTAGTAACTGTATTTATAACAGTCATTTGCTGAACGATCACTAGGTACAGCTTCTCAATTTTCTTTTGCAATAGCGTTGTCTTGCGTTCGTAAAATAGTAGCAATATTAGAAAATGCTAAGTACTCTGCATTACCTGCTCCAACAATTTTGTGAACTAATTTACAGGTAACTCAATTTTACATAATAATTCAAGTTAACATGCAAATACAAAAAAAAAAAATTAACACACTTGCACCTCATTGGTTGATTGCTTTAGACAATTTTTTGTGTGCTCACAATCCTTAAATTGACCCAAAGAAAGAAAATTGACCCCATAGTTAGTGCGCTCTACTGTTAATAGGGGAGCATTAATATTGTAGCATACTAAAAACTATTCACTTGATTTTGGCTATTGTCATTTATTGTCTAAAATTGCATGAAGAAAGATAACACTACAGCTTGTACAAAATGAGGAAAATGAAAGAGGATTATTACACATTTTGGCTTTCTCTTTCATGTCACATTGCAAAATGCAAATTATGAAGCATGATTCATATTAAAATCAATTGAATAACTTCAAGAGCAAAAGATTGAATGTATATAAACTCAGCTTTGACTTCAACTCACAATGAAAGTTTGCAAACAAACTTAAGAAGCTTTAAGCTGTTTCATAAATCAGATTAATGAATATCCGATGTGATCAGTATTTCCTGAATTTGGGCAGAAAATGAAAACTCTTCCACTAGTTCAAATAGTCCAGGGATAAAAGGACGTTTAAGTTGTATAGAACAGAAGTAGAATCACAAAATATAATTTATATTCATTACTCATTTAAGGCCAGTATAAAGGATAGAAATGTAATTACAGAAAATTAAGGAAAGAAAACAGAAACAGGTGAAAGTAATAATTCTCACCACTGTGTAGATATTGTGGCAGCTGACTAGCAACAGAAGAGGGGTGTGTGTGGCATTTAGCTCATAGAGGCGGCCCCAGGGACTGCCCAGTCACTGTGACTGTGTGGCTGTGAAACAGCCCTCGCTTCTATCCTGGGGCCCCACACTCATTATACAGGAGGAAGGCCATGAAACAATGGTCATTTATGAAAGAGGAGAGGCACATACACCTCCCCCATTAGTGAAGCAACCTCCATTTTTTCAGCATTGTGATCTGGAAACAGTAAGGGGGATGACAGATATGGTTTAGAGAGGAGATGGCTTTCAGCAGTCACTGTGAACAGAATTGTCTATGGCATAGAACAAGTCAGCGAGTCACTTGGGTCTTCATAGAAATCTGATGGCAGACTTTGACATTGTGTGTTTTGTGTGAGACTACTTGATTATGGTCTAGTCTATGACCACAAACAATAGTGACCAGTCCCCTCCAGTTCCTTCAGCATATCCATGAAATTTTTGTAGGACAAAACCATTATCATGACATAATTTAAAAAGCAAAAACCAGGCACAATTTGATTTCTGCTGAACCAATGCAATTTACTGCTACAGGTAGATGAATTGCAAAAGTGGTAAATGGCAGGAGATGGCTGACATTTAGATTTGTGCTAATGTGTTTCTTGGCCCTGCTACACCTGACCTTGTGAGTTTCTGGCTTTCTATTTGAGATTCATTGTCAACATTGAAACATTTCTGAATAATCACCAAGTGGAACTATGGATGCTTTGTTCTACCATGACAAATCTATTTTGGAGAGGAATTTCATCACATTAGTTGAACTCAAATTTTCCTAGGCATGGTGATTACAGAAATTATTGAATAATACAGTTTAACTACTCTTAATCCACTTTGCTCGTATTTGTAGTAATGATGTGTGAAGGGCAGGCAAACATTATTTTTGAAATGGTTGGGACATATGCCCCATAAGACAAGTGTTAGAAACAGAGACAATTGTCTTTTGACTATCCTAATTTTAGGCATATTCTAAAATGATGTGGAATTTGACTTAATGTTAATGTGCTGTGAAAAACAGACGTAGATTTGGCTGTCCTTGTTCGTTATATTCCAGCAGATGGTACATCTAATGGATTCTCCAGCCTTTGGCAAAGACAGAAAAATTCAACTGTGTAAAAAAAAAAAAAAGTGCAGTAATACTTGTTATAATCTTCTACAGTAATAACACTTCTCTCTGTGCTCTGTATCTCCTGCCAAAATTAATAGATTAAAGAGCCTTTCTGGTCTTAACTTTTTTTTTCTCTTTCAGGAGGCCACACATCACTCTTTGATTCACTGTCATCAAAAGGTAAATACAACTTTTTGTTTGTGTGTTCATTTGCGTTTGGGTTGTGTTTTTGTATGTTTACCATAAATGTAAGGCGTGGATATTACATTACAGGGTAACATTAATTTAAGGATATACTATTAAGATAATGTTTAATAAACATTAAACATTTAATAACATTGAATATGTTTATTATGTACAACTTTGTTTCCTGGTATGCTGTGTTTCACCATATAATAGATCCCAGCATATTCTAGGCAGGACTGGAAAAGACTTGCTCTGCACCTCCTCCAAGACTTCCTGTAAAAAGAGACATAATGCTGGGGAGCTTTCCAAAAATAACCCAGCAGAGCAAAGAAGCACTTACACATTCCTGTCAAGCAGAAAGAGCTTTCTCTATTCCCAGTGCCCCAGCAGGCCTTCGGGTCTTACTGTGCGCATGAAGAATGTGCAGGGAAATATGCTGCCTTATGCGCTGCCCATCCACATACTTACTGCTGGATCAGCTGCCTGCCTGGCCCCAGCCCTTATCTGTCCTCCTCTTCTTTAGAGCCAATTAGCTAATGGTGAAAAGGGACATAGACAAAAAGAAATGAGAAACCAGGTCATGCACTGTCTGCTTAAGCTTTGTGGATGCAGTGCTCACTGTAACATACTGCTGTCATGTAGGTGAAGTAACCTGGACTTCCAGTAATAGGGGCTGTGTTTTTCTGAATGAAATGGGAAAAGTTTTTCTTTAACTTAAATATATGTTCTTCTTGATACTATTTTTCATAATACTATCTAAAGTATGGTGGTATGGTCTCAGGGTCATGGGAGGAATAGGGGAGAGCAAAGGGTGAATTTGTGGGAAACACAAATTCAGATTAGAATAGGCCCATTGCACATTGCCATTTTTTCCTAACTCACATTATGATACTTTAATTTGACTACTTATAATACACACTCATAACAAGTAGGATGGAAATCACTAGCCACTCATAGGAAATACCATTGGTATATCTCTTTATACATGGCAATTCTGCAAAAACTTTTATCCATGGTTCTTTTTCCACAAGCCTCAATGTTGAATTCCATCAGACTGATGTTACTGAGGGGATACTGCGGTTCGGTCCTTATTCTGCTTCAAATGCTTCCTTCAGCCCGCAGCTGGAGTGAGGCAGGCTGCAAAGTGCAGACACCTGAGCCAGTGGGCTGTTCAATATTTTTGTCTCTTTCAGCCCATCACGAACAACTAGCTGTAGTGTATGGGTGAAACACTGCAGGTGCTGTTGTTGGCAGTTACTCTGAATAGATTCCATATCCTCTTGGTAAATGTCTCCTCCCTCCTCTCATAGAGCGGGGAGGAGACATTTACCAAGAGGATATGGAATCTATTCATCCTCCTCACTCTCAGTTGGGGCCACTGCAGGGGGACACACAGTAAAAAAAAATTTCATGTTTGCTGCATTATCATATATAATGTAATCTAGCTTATGCTTTACTTCAAAGTTGTTACAGATTGGTTCAAATTTATCACCGATTCTTTCTCCAGTGTGAGACCCTGTAAATCTGTCACAGCTTAAAAGGAAAGACTGCAGTCTTGTACTGGTCTTCTGCAACTCCTTCTTGTTAGTCCAAATATCCACTGTCACTGACACAGAGTCTGCCTTCTCTAGTTTGGTTTTGATGTTGCCTTCCATTTCTGTGGATAACTCAGTCTCATGCCTTATCACTGTACTCCGGCTTACAACATCGGTAAAACTTGGTAAACAGTCAACAAAATAAGAAATTTCAGGCTACCATGATACCAATTAAATGTTGACATGAACATTACTCTGAATTGCTGTCAGCCCACAGGTTGCAGTGGTGGCATCAGCTACGGTGATAGCTGGTAAACGGACTGACCTTTCCAGATGAGTTTTCAGGTGTCTGATAAAGTTTGATGTGGTAGCTCCGGTCTCTTTTATTTTATTACCACAAACTTTACAGGTTGAAATCTTTTTGTTAGACTCCTGGAACCTGACGTCTTTTTCAAAACATGTGGATCGGCTGCCATGTTGCAACAAACACAGAGCAGTGTGTTGCTATGTTTACAGCTGAAAGGTGAGCAGTGTGGAGCCTAAAGCGATGGGGGCAGGGTTGTGACCAGTGATTATTTTTCATCATCATTTTCATGATGGCATTTGGCATGTCTTTTTATGAATCCTATAGTTCATGAGGCATTACTGATGAGTCCAAGTCGAGTCAAGTCCCGAGTCTGTGTAGGTGCGACTTAAGTGCTGTAGTGCCTGGAGTCTCCATCTCTGGTCCATGGTACTGAAATTGCACTCAGCTTATCTTGCATACTTTCCTTTTTTATCTGGCTTTTTTAAAATGAGTTGGGGAGGTGTGTTGGCTTGCCAAAATACTGATGTGTCAGTATTCCATCAAGATTAGAAAAAATATCATCACATCTGCATCTAGTTGGGGAGGTGACACAAGCAATCATTTATCAGAGAGAGTTTCCTTTTTTAAACATTTGTATCCTCTTGCATTAAGTCTCCTTCATGGCAAACTGCTGGTAGTAGTTGTGTATTTTTATGGTTTCATTGCTCCACTAATATTCCTCACCTGTTCACAGTAGCAGTGATCTGTTGATCTGTTCCCTATAAGTTTTGCTCAAAATGAAATGTGCAGTATAAAATATATATATGTGTGTGTGTGTGTGTGTGTGTGTGTGTGTGTGTGTGTGTGTGTGTGTGTGTGTGTGTGCAGAGAGAGAGAGTTACTGAGAAGCACACACTGATCTAGCTGTCAAATGACAGACACACAGTCTGGAGAATCAGTCCTCATCATCAAATTCTCACAGTGACTTAGGGCTTGATCAGAGGATCCCACTGTCAGGTAGTGTGAAAGCATCCACAGTTAGTTTTTGTTTTTCACATGAAACCTGAACATCATTCTTCATTTCAGCTTTTCCCTCTCACCTCCTTCTAACCTATCACTGTTTACTTCCTTCCATAGTCTCATTTTTATTATTGTTGCACTTTTATCTTTTGCTTCAATTTCACCCCTTCCTTTCGTGACACTCTCTTTTTTGGTTTGAATTGAAAACTAATTTAAGGATTTGAAGGATTTGGTTTATGTTTCACTCATACACCCAAATTGAAGGATCAGGTACTAAATGCCCACAACACATTATCATCAGGGTAATAATGATCTAAGGGAAAGGCTTTGACTACCCCAGTACCCAACTCTGTGTAAACATGACACTCAACTGGCAAGAGAAAACTCAATTTCAAGCCATTATAAACACATGCTGCAGTCATTTTAAAGTTGTCTTTTGAGGTAAATGGCTCTTTACACTCATGCCCACACACACACACACACACACACACACACACACACATACACACGCATACACACACATACATACATAGAGGTAACTCCAACATTTGGAAAATGGAATTTAATACCACCTTGAAACAAGAGGTGTACACACTTGCTAATACACTGCATGGCAATGCGACTCTGCTCTCAAAAAGACCCTACTTTACAATCATGTTGACAATTCTGCTTTCCTCAGGCTTTGCTATCCTTTCTGTAAATATAACCTGTCTTGGTACCCTCAAGACCAATATTAATGGCTTATTTAGTTCTGCTAAATAGCCTCTATTTGTTTCTAAAGCTTTAATTACAAAGCAAGTCTTGGCTTTGCTTCACCTCAAGAAAACGAATTGTTTATGTTGCTGGTCCTTGTGCCTCTGTATCACATTAAAATACAAAGTTTTGTACTTAAATGTTTAAATCATTTTCATTATTACTTCATACCCCAGCTGAAGCAAAGATGTTGCTGTGGAAAAGGAGTGTCCTTGCTCCATCAGTAAAGAGCATGTTTGCCACAGAAGTTAAAGTCAGTTAGATCTTTACTTCATTGCAAACTCTCCTTTCTCTGGCATTTTATTGTGAAAGGTCATCAGTACAGGAGAGCTTCAGGAAGGAAGGGCGTCTCATCCAGGACTGCGTGTGATGCATGCTGTCACAGCCAAGCCTTTGCAGAGATGTTGGGAGAGATTTGGTAATGTGGAGGTCATCCATCACACTGCACTCATTGTTTTGTGCAGTAAATGAAATGCTGGGTCCGGAACGCTGACACAACTAATCTAGGGCTGCAGCTCAGATTTCTCTCGCTACCATCCTGGGCCATGGCACCAGCAGCATTGTACATGCGCATACACTCACACACAATACACTACACAACAGAACTCTGCCAGCATGCATGTAGTGCGCGTTCAAGACACTGAAGGAAGTCTGTTTTCAAGCAGGATGTGATTGTGTGACCTCCACTGTCATAACAGCACTGAGGATGGCTTGGTGCCAAGACTGATTGATGGACAGTGTGACAGGGTGTTGCAAGAGAGAGGACAGTTCACTTCCCCTTTCTCTTTGTCTTTGTGACCAGAACACTCTCAGATCATCCAGGCCCACTTGGGCCTCAGTTTCACTTAGAAATACTCTTACAGTTGTGAAGTTGTAGACTGCAATGCCGAGTGTGAAGAGTGGTGTTGAGTATGAATGAGCCTGAGCTCAGTGCTTAGTTTTCACAAACATTAAAAGAAACAAATAGGCCCGTTGGCTTGATTCATATATGTTATAGTTAAGCAAGTACTGTACAAGTAGTGTACTTCTGTGTACAACTAAACAAATTCATGCATACTCACTGTCATTGCCTCCATTTATCATAATAGAGCATGTCTGGTTCAAGTTTTGCTACTGAGCTGTATTCAGTAGTAGTGCCTTGAGAATATGTCTCCTACCTCTTAGCAGCTTCTGGGTAAGCCTGCTTACCGTACCTGGATGGAAGGCAGTCTCCTCCTGGATATCAGGCAAACCTCTGCTCTTAATTATTTGTGAAAGCCCAGTCTTAACATTTTTACTACATATATTAATATCAACCACTTCTAGAACACTGGAGAACTGTCCTTGTGTTCCTGAATCTACCATAATACAAGAACCAGATTTGAAGTATTAAACTGATTTGCTGATTTAGGCATATTAACTGGTGTAAACAAAAACCTTCATGCACACCAAACCCCCAAGCCAGAGCCACTGAGAACCAATGACAGTGTTTGTATATAACTTCTGACCTTTGGCCCTAAACCAGAGAGGGTTTGTCAGCAGTCCCTGCCTTTTCTGTTTTGTTCATTACTCTTTTCCCTTACCAACATGCATATCTCAGTTGGAGGGTCCTATGCCTGATTGGGTTGTACTTATCATTGCAAAGGGGCCACTGTTTGGTTATTAGACAATTGCAAAGCTCATTAAACAGCTGATGACTGGCTCAGAATGCTCTGAGCTTTCAGGAAAGAGGAAGATAGGAGGAGCTGCTTGAGTGATTATAGGCAGGGTAAAAGCTGGAGATGGGCACACAAGCAATGGTAGGAAGATCCCAGAATCCCAAATGCTAATCTACATTGCTCATCCTGTACCCCTCCACTACATTATGCCCAGTAATGATGGAACATAAAAGGACAAATTGAGCTCCAAGTCCCCAACTGTAGAATTCACCATTGTTCACCAACAGTCTTGGTGCAGGCTAAGAAATATGAGCCCATTGTTTGGCCAGGGAATTGACCGTGGGCATTTTGAGTTAAGGGGGGTTATGAGGAGAGCAGGAGGGGGGCGATTGGAGGTCAGTGCTGAGCACACAGCTCAGGGCTGTGCTGATGTGGCGCAGCAGTAAACACAAACCGCCCCCACCCCCCGCCGAGAGCCACAGCTGAGCACTCAGTGATGGAGAATGGCAGACCCAGCACAGAGTACAGTATCAGCCAGCTAGCCATCCTGACTATGCCCACAAAACATTCCCAACATGTGCTCCCCTTCCTGTTGGCTGGTTTCCCCTTCAAAGTCCCAAAGAATATTTCTGGTCTAAACTTTCTTAAAATTCCAGTGAAAGAATTGGAATGTACATGGTCATTCATATTTTTTTAATCTACTTGGAGTGTTCCCCAATATTTTTGAAATATGTTATGTTACCTGGGACTACATTATGCATACCACTGCCCAACATGTTGTTCAACACAGGGAACATCACAATGGACCGAGAATTATATCACTAGTAAAGGAGGGAGAGATAAAGGTGTATTGTTGGCAGATACAGCACAGAAGGCAGCGAAGAGAGAATACACTGTTGACTCAAGCACAAAACAGTGTAAAAAAGACAATGTAAAAAAGAGTAATAAAAGACCAGCATGTTATTATCCTGATTGAACATTACTCTTTTTCTGGAAAGTCATTTTCTGTAGCACCATGTTGATAATGGATTAATAATCATCTGTGTCATTTCATGACATCTTTGTAGTATCTTTGGCTTTTCATTTCTGTGCTCTCACATCAACTTTATAAATTCATCTTATTGCTCTAGAAACATCAAACAAGAAAATTATGCATGATGATGTAGCCAATAGACATGATACCATTTGGATGGAAATAAATGTCAAGGTTGCACATTGAAATGGCTGGAGTGATCATTGAAAGCTTGTTCTGGGTCCTGATGGAGCATTTTGTTTTCCCACTGCAGATTGCAAAGTGTTTCTATAGGGTTACAGTAGTGAGACAAATTTCTCATGATTTTCTTATAACGTCTTAGTGAATGAATGCAGCCGGTGTGGGAGGTGAGTTGTCATCATCTCATTGATTTGTATTTGTTTCCTGGCTGGGTTTCCTCTTCCCAGCACATGATCCTTGCCATCAGTGCTGCCAGCTTCCTGCCTTTGGCTGCAGGCAATACACAAAGTTCATATTCTGCAAGTGGAGAAGCAGGGCTGGAAGATAGCTGGCTTTCATGAAAGGTCCAGACTCTCCTTTTCTTTTGGAGCTGCATTGTGGGTACAGATGTTTGGGCTCATAATCACTGCTGGCATGTGGGAGAGTCAGAGGAGGCACACTAAGAGGATATTTAGTAACCCACATTATTGATTGCTACCGATTTTATTTACTTCCCAGGATAACTGTCAGTGTGGGCCTGTGAACATAAATCCATGAGTTTCTGACCCCCAAAAACCTTAAAATTCCAGCTGGCTGCATCCCTGGTCATAAGGCTCATGATGTGGAGGAGAGCCTACAGATTCAGCCTTCAGCAGACCAGAGAACAGTCCTCTCTCATCCAGTATGTGCCTTCTGGTGTAACTTCACCATGTTCTTTGGTCAAAAGCACAGCATCATACTCTCTCTGCCTCTTTCTCTCTCTCTCTCCCCCTCTCCCTCCACCTCTCCCTCTTTCTCTCTCTCTCTCCTTTTTTTTCTTTCTCTCTCTATCTCCCTCTTTCTCTAACAGTCTCTCAACAATCAGAAAAAAATGAGACGTGACTCATATTTGTGATGTCAGATGTGTGGGTCGGTGTTGTGGCAGGAATGTGGGCTGGTGGTGTGAGGGTGTGATTGGAGTTAGTGTGCGGTCTTGTAAATTCTGACCCAGTGGAAGGTCTGTGGGAGGTGACGCAGATGGTGGACTGGGGTTATATTTGTGATATTATTACAGAAGCAGAGACAGACCTATGGACACCTCTTTGTGTATGAAGAGACGAGTGTTACAGCCTGTACTTTTAAAAACCGTGCATGTCTTTAGGACATTCATAATCTTTCTGTGGCTGACATATTTTTTAAAGGAAATTAAATAGATGACCATATGTGTAGTAATCAGTATTGATGTTCTGCAGTCTCTTCTTAAAAAAGAGATTCCAATTCCAAAACAGATTTCTAAATAAATCTCTTTTAGTGAAAGAGAATATGCCAGTAAGCCAGGGGTAGGAAAAGGAAAACATGAATGAGGAAGTATCAGCCTGCAATGGCCTGTGTGATCCACACATCCACTCTAAATTCATTCCTTCCAGCTATACCCTGAAATGGTACCATGATCTTCTCTCACTAGAAGTACTTTTAAACTCATGGTTTTCACAAGACTGACCATATGCCAACCAGTCAACCTACCACTACAGACACTACAACATTGTAAATCAGATTGGTTTGTCAGGTGTCAGGTGTGTTCCACAAGTGTAATAGTCACTATCTTGCAGAATCTCCATGCATAGCTGATCATTAATGGTAGTAATCACACAGGTAAATGCATATCCTTCCTGCCATAAGCTAACAGCGTTAATCAAATGGAATTGCAGCGGAGGCTATAGTTCATACAGCCAGCCCTCTGCTCGAGGGACTCTTTGTACAGAAGGCTGAAAAAATGAGCCATATACACATTAACAGCAAAAGTGGCTCACATCTGCACAATTAGGCATGAACACACACAGCTGTGCAATGTCAGTATTCTGCTGACATTTCCATGTGTTGTAACAATTGAGCTACGATGTTTGGGAATAGAAGAGAGCAATATTTAGGCAAGTGAGAACATCTTATAGGGATGCTTCTTTCTAGGTAGGAAGAACTGGATTATCTCTGCAGTCTTCCCTTATATGCGTACAAGAGGTTAAAAATAGAATCCCCAAGATACCCACTTAATAAGATATGTAGGACATGAGAGGGTACAGGCCAGGATGGTTCTGGTGCACTGTGGAGAGGGAGGAAGGGGGTATGCACAGAAATCACAAATGTAATTCTTGCAGTCCTATTAGGTTACAGGTTGCATCATTACAATGGAGCTGATAGATGCAATGGCAGCAGTTCTCCAGTAACAGATTATTTATATTCCTACATTGCCTCACTCTCTGCATCCTCATGAGCAACAGATCTAAGTAACGTACCCTGGTGTTGTGACCTAGATTGTTGCTGCAGCATTGAAAAAAAAAATGCTAGTTCCCTCCCTCTTTTGACACCCCCCTCTCGTTCATTTAATTCTGGAAATACTACATGGTAAGCTCAGAGAGCATGCTTCACTGTTTTATGTTATTTTTGGGTGAGGGTGGCAGTGTGTATTCAGAATTGAAGAAGGCTGTGAAATATGCTCCTTGTTTTCATCCCTGCATTATCTGTGATCCCTGCAGGTGAAAAGGGAAATTACAGCTTTGGTTGATATTGGAAGCACAGAGAGGGTTTAAAACAAATTTCAAGAAACAAGCTTTCTTTATGTTTTAAGATAAAGAGATACGAAAATGTGGAAGCATATTTATAAAGTCCTCCAATTTAGTAAACACAAAGCAGTCGTATTATCTTAGTATAATTATTTGCCTTTTTGTAATGATTGTGATGTGTTCCACTATTGTCTTACTGTGGTAGGGCTTTGAGTATAAAACCTCTGGTATCAACATGATGTCACTTAACACAAGTTGTGTTAGAAAATCAAGAACACTTTAGGGTTTGTCTCACTCACTCTGATTCCTTTTATATGCACCTGTTAAAGAGATGACTTGAAAGCTTGTTTTGGGACTGCGGAATAACTAGTCTAGGCTACATGAGGGTTCAGTACTGGAGGAGATGTGTAATTCCACCTCAGCAAATCATTTTTTTTTGTTGTAAAAAAAAAATTGGAACAATCATCTTGTGTGTCACTCACGGTATTGGAAATGTGCCATTCCCAGTGCAGTATATAATCCCATTCTTGTCAATTCTGAAAAAGGAATATCTAAAAGCCTGTAGATAAAGGTCGGACATACAGCACAATGTATTGGTACCTGAGAAGATATGACTGAATGTGCCGTCAGAGTCTGCTGTGAACTGTCTCCACCAATCGCTGACCAAGTGTTCACAAGGACCCTAGAGACGACTAGTGAATTTTTTTTAGGCTACACTCTTCCAGCGCATTGCTTTCAAAACGACTGCCGTTCCTCTCAAGGATCTATACTTCCGTACACAAGTCTCTATTTCATCCCAGCATACAGTCAGAAGCTGAATGTTTCATTGGCTGCCTCACATAAAGATGTAAATGCTACATGCATGATAAAAGGCAGCCTTGGCCCTTCTCAGGCTTATGAGGCAAGCCCAGGTTTTTAGAAGTATGACAGATATGTAGATTAATTGAATTTACATTTCTTATATTAGAGTAAAATAGAGAACTTTAATTGTGAATTCCCATCTGAATTGTTTACAGATCTGTTCTAATGCAAAATTGAATGGTACAGTTTAATTAAGTCTAAATTCAAATGAAAAATACTGTATTGGTACTATACAAATAACATTGGAATGGGCTACAAATAAGACTAACTTTACATGTTTCTCGATTCCATGCCTGTGAGCCAAAGAAAAACAGGAAGGCTACATAGCTGTTGGACCACACAATATTGTGCTGTGGATTTGAGTGCAGTTGCAGAAGTACAGTACTTTTCTGCCTGTGAAATTGAGACTTAGGTTGCATACACCATTAAATGTAATTGTAAGGCATCTTCAGTAACAATAATACAATGAAGGGATTTCCTCACTTGACTTTGTAGTCCATTGTTTCTGTTCTTTTCTTTCTTTGTTCTTACCATGGTTACCATGAATACGGCTCATAAACCTTGCTGGTGAGCTGGCTTAAAAACATTCTGTTAGCTGATTAGCCGCAAGAGACCTTCAGATGGTACCTTATTTAAGTTCTGGATGTATAAAAAGCATTCATAGCAGCTGATGTGTTTGCAAGTTTGATGTGACTGAGCTCCAGCTTGGACATGTTCTCATTACAACTGTCTAGCATGGTCAGCTTCATTTTTTGAAGGATCTAATGAAGTGCTGCAGAAGTTTAAGATCAGTAACATGGAAGTTTTTGGAGCCTTTTTCTCCACAGCAGCTTTTGTCATAAATCACACACCAAGTCGACCAGATGGTAGTAATTCAGGAGAGTGGTATTATTCTGTCACCATGGAAATGTCCAAATGGGCTTCAGGATATGCTGAAGTATTATAATATACAGTATGACTCCTCAGATTTCTCCAGCTTCTGTCTATGGATGTGATTTGGCATACTATACTCTTAAATATTCCTGTACTCTTTTGAATTGTTTATTTATTACTCATGTAGAAATTATTTTCTTAAATTATGCCTGTACCTAGCCACACACGACTCCCTGTGTTGAAAATTAAGAATATTGTGTCAACAGTGTGCTTCTAAACATAAACTTGAATTGGTATTCAGTATGATGAGGTGTTGTGGCAAATATATTTATGTTTGTGCTTTGGTTCAGTTGGCATACATAAACTGAAACAAAGCACAAACATACATATTGTACATACAGTGTACAATACATTTCATGTTGACAATCCATTGGTTTATAGTAAGCATGGGGAAGAATGGGGAATTCAGGGTGGGGACAGTGGGAGTTGAGTGTTCCAGGATGCAGAGAGACAGGACATCCTGACTCAAGGGAAATTCCGTCTTGGATCACTCACTCCCCTCTAATGGCCCACAATTCAGACACCCCATATCGCCAGCATGTCTGGTGATATTGAGGAGAATTGCCATTTTGTGGGAAGTGCTGAATAGTGAATGTGTTCAAACTAAATGAAGAACTTATACTGATGTCTGTTGATTCACAATTTAATTCTTGCACTCTTACATTTGCCCATTATCAGTAAAGAAAAATATGTGCAATATCAGTAAAGGCCATTGTCTTAGGACACCTACTTCACCTACTACAGTGTAGAAATGAATTTGCTCTACATGTTGATTGTCAGTTAAATAGCATTAATTAGTAAAGTGCATTAAGCTTGTGGTTGGAATACATTATAGATCATATAGAAACATAATCTATCATCAGCACTTAAAACATTTTCTTTGATTTAGATGGCTTATTTGCTTGTTTAGTAGACAGGCTAGAGTTGTTTATGGAATGTGGACTGCAAAAAATGGGCATAATGAATTTGTTCTATAAGATCAATGGGGTTGATCCTTGATTATGTACAGAAGTAGCTGTGTTGGAAGAGGGCCATGACTTTTCACAAAAATGAGAACTGTAAAACATTAACATGTTGGGTGCTATATTGTATTTACTAGAGGTGTGAATCTTCACTGGTCTCAAAATTTGATTCAATTATGTTTCAAAGAGTAGCGATTTGATTATAAAACGATACCAAGAACTAAGAGATTCTGAAATTCATGTACATTTCTCAAAGATTTAACTTTTCACTCATATTCTTAGTATCATTTGTAATAAGACATTTTATACTACATTATAAAAGAATGCACTTCCACTAGTGGTCTCAGACTTTCAGACCCTGCTGTACATGCTGCTGTTTATTATATCTTAGAAATAGCTTTAGCAATTTAACTTAAAGCTTTGAAGACTTGATGCTGCTGATGTGTGCATTTGTTTACTAGCGCTGTATGTGTACTTAAATGTACAGTTTGAGTCCCCGGACACTGACCAAGTCATGCTGCGTCTCTCCTCCTGCAGGTGACTCAGATATGGATTTTTTAAAGAAGTCTTCAGATAACGACGGTGACCTCTACACTTCCCTCCTCTCCAGCCAGAGCTACTCCTTCAAGCAGGACACCTCTTACTTTTCTGGGGACCTAAAATATGACGAGCAGAAAAATACAGCTGCCCCACCACAAGACCGGATACCCAGCCTGGAGTCACACGGCATGTTCAGCTCTGATTCAGGCATCGAGATGACCCCCGGCGAGTCCATAGACGTGGCCAAGAATCTGTTGGAATCAGAGAAGATGGAGGCCTACAATTACATGGACATCAGCCGCAGTGAGGATGCCCACACCCAACAGCAGCACCCGCTGAGCAGCTGGGAGGAGACTGGCTCGGCTGGCCTGGATTCCCTGTCCAATCTAGGGCCCTACCTAGAGAAAAGCCCCCTAGGGGGGCCAGCTGTGGAGACCCTGGGCCCGGCGCTGGACTCTCACTCCTTCCCTTACGTGGAGGACCCATCAGATGAGGAGCTGTCAGACTACCAATCTTACCGTGTGCTTGGCACCCCTCAGACTGCCAGCCCTATCAAGATCACACTGACAGAAACCCCCGCCCCTACCCCTGCTACCGCCTCAGTCTCCCAGCCCCGTCCACAGGTCTCTGAGAGGGAGAGCATTCTCAGCCTGGGACTGGAGGGAGTGCCCACCGTCACACTCTCTGAGCCTGAAGATGACAGCCCTGGCTCCTCCACACCCCCCCTCACTGGTAACACTTCCTCTCACATGCACATTGAGCTAGCAAATCATTTATTATCAGAAAAGCCTCACTTGTTTTCTCACAGCATGAACCTGACTAGTTTAAGTGTGATATAAGAAATATGAGACACTTTTTCTTGCTTCAAATTTAATTCCTCTAATAATGGTTATCTTTCAAAATTTCAGACAGCATAATTACAGTCTTTGGCTGGTTATCATGACTGTAGCTAATAATTATGAGCTTGAATTATGTCTCACTCTGCTGTGGTATATCTGCCCAACCTCTAGAGAAGTGATATGCTTATAACCTAATGGTCAGTTACTAGTTTTAATAAATAATAAGTCTCAGTGGTGGCTGTGTGAAATGAGGAGCCACTTTATCCCAGTAAATCCATCCTTTGAAATCTGTGGATACCAATCAGATTTCAGGAAGAATAGCACTGTAAAGTCGCAAAATTATCAAGACTCTGTACTTGACAGAGCATGAGTATTTGGAGTCATGACTCCTTTCAGAGTTTTCATCTGACTTTGAATTTATGAAGCTGACAGATATGTTAAATGCTAATAGATAAAAAGATGATGTCGTAGCAAAGGTAGAAAAATAGTCAGTACAGGTGAAGATGTCCTGTCTGATAGCAGGCCGCATTGTTAATTCATATGGCATATGATTAGCAAATCATTCTCTGTGAGATGACAGCAGGGATCATTGATAGGCCCCTAAAGCACTTTGTTTGTTCTCATCCACCCCTTCCCTTCTTTACCCATGATTTTTTTCTCTCTGTATCTCTTGCCTATGCAGAGGAGGAGTCCCACTCTGAGCCTCGGTTCCAGGCCCATGATGTAAAGCCTGTGAGTTCAGCCAGGGATCAGGGTCTCACCATGGGCCCGCCTTCCTCTAGCTCACTCTCACAGCCTAGCCCCCTAGACAAAGCAAAGAAGACAGGATCCTCTAAATCCGCCACCCATGACCAGGAGGCCAGCAGTGCTGAATCAGGTGACTCTGAAATTGAGCTGGTGTCTGAGGAGCCCCCATCCCGCTCAAAGGCCCCCAGCAGCACAGGGTATGTGACCTTTGGCCAGGTGGGTGGCTCCGCCCCAGCCCCCACTGCTCCCACTGCCCCCTCCGTCCAGTACAGCATCCTGCGTGAGGAGCGGGAAGCTGAGCTGGACAGTGAGCTCATAATTGAGTCCTGTGATGCCTCCTCGGCCTCCGAAGAGAGTCCTAAGAGGGAACAGGACTCCCCTGCCCCAAAAAGCAGGGGAGCTGATGCCCCCTCTGCCCCTTCCTATACCACCAACCCCACAACTACCCCCCTCCCCACTCTCACCCCTGCCCCTATCCCCACACCCTTAGAGTCCCCTGTCCACACCATAAGAGAGAATCCAGCAGGTGACAAGAGCAAGAGCTCCATAAGTATTGACGATGTGATGTCCACCAAACCCAAGCCCCCGGCCATGGTGGCGCCCTCAGAGATTCAGATGGAGCAGCCCCCACTGGAGGAGAAGGGGTTGAAGCCAAGGCCGGCCAGTGAGGGCAGGAGGGAATCAGAGGGAGGGGTCAAAGCTCCAGTCTTCCTGCAGGGCTTCAACAAACAGAAAGGTAAACCCATCCACAGATCTCTTGAGTTTACTTTCATGTTGTCATGAACACTTTGCTTTGATTTTTGCTTTAATTCCACAAGCATCACTACTATGCACTTGCAATTATAACATCTGAAGTAGTGAATGATATGCTTTCTTGTTGAGCACACAAGAGTAGGGGAAGTTGTTCAGTCAGATTCATATTATCTTCATTTAATCTTAGTTTAGTTTAAGCATACATACAATTTACTGTTCCTCTCCTCACTCTTTATTTCTCTGTGAGTTTATAGGACTGCCATAGATTGTGAGGATGAATGGCAATCATAGGATGTGAAGCTGACACTGTGGTGCCCATTTAGTCAGTGCTATGGTGTGGTATGCATTTCATCAATAAAACTGAACTGACTTGACTTGCAGTTTCCCTCAGGATACTCTATTCCTATCGCATCTCGCGGTAGGCTTCAGGGACAGAGACAGCCTGTCCAGTGTACGTTCATCCTCAGGACATTCTATAAGGCTGTCAGCTGAATCCCTCTCAGTAGTGCCTCTTGCATATATACCCAATAACCTCCGATATTTCAAGAGGGTGATGTGTGCCTTACTCAAGGCTAAAGGCTATTTTCATTGTGTCATTCTTAAAAGGGCATCTAAGCAGAATAGTATTTGTGTGTGTGTGCGTGCATGCGTTCGTGCGTGCGTGTGCATGTTCCCAGTGCAGCGTCAGTGTGTGGTTGATGGGGGAAGACTCGGACATCAGTTATGTCCTCCCATTGATCCCACTCAGAGTGAGACTCTGCCTTAAAGTGTGACTCTAACACCTGTGAGCCTCTCTATATATCTCTGTCTTGAAGTGCCCCGAGGTGAGGTTATCAGTCAATCAAATCAGTACAGGATAGAAATGTCCAGTAAAATAAGGATATGTTTAGAGCAGACAGGACAACCCGCTGGGCCGGGACAAGAGACTCTGATCTTGGAAGAGGCTGGGCTGAGAAAGCTTGAATTTCCTGTTCTAATTACTGGGTTTGTGCATTTTCACTTGTCAAATAGAGCATGAGTTTAGTACGTGCTTTGGCGTGTGGAAAGGAATGACTTTAAAGTAAGTGCATGGCCAGGCACATGTTGGCAGGGCAGTGTTAAGAAGAGCTTACCGGGAAATCTTTGCTCTTAATGGAGTGATGCTCCTCATTTTGGGAGCTGTTTACAAAAAGCAAATCAGGGGAGGGCGTTTCCTGTCTCTTGCCTTTGTCAAAAGTGCTGTCCATCTCTGTTCTTGTGTGACCAGTAGGCATCATCGGTCTGGAGCCAAAATCTTGGCAGAAAGCATTCCCACAGCATCTCCTCTCCCTGTCTGACTTCATCTCATCAAATGGAGTAGAGCAATTCGGATGGCTTCACAGAAACAAGTGACAGTGTCATGTGGTCCTCTCCATGTCTGTAGACATTTTTGAAGATTAAAAGCAGATTCTTAAAGGCAAAGGTACAACAGGCCAGCTGTGGTAAAGCAGAATGAACTGTTTGTCTTTAAGCTGGCTACACTCATTATATGACACGTGACATGTGTGGTCACACAGATTTCAGCCAAACTTGGGAGTTCCACACCTACTTGTGTGGCCAAGGCCTGTCTCATTACATGACATAATTTCACATCACCTCAATGTCCTGTCATGTCTGAACTATGTTTGCTGTGTCTGAAGGTGTTTTCCTTTGGGTTGTGCAATATTATGTCCTCCGGAGATCATGACCACAGAGCAAGTTGTCTCCATCCCCCATTATTACAACATTCAGGACCACAAACAGATAGTGTTTAATCATTAATAACTGAATAATTCTGAGGCCAGGGACCAGTTAATAAAGCTGTTGTTTCCTGTGTGCTGCTTCTTGTTATTATATTCAGAGGTAATGGAGGTCACAGCCACAGTAAACTTGCTTTCACAGCATTCAGTGAGTTTTTAATAGTGTTTCCTCTTATTACAGTATTTAATTTGAACCCTAATGTAAGGAAATACCACAGTCACTGTAATGGAGTAGGTAAGTGTTCAGAGAGAATACTCAGTGTTTGTGAATGAGTGAGAGTCCATGTGGATGCAGGACTTTTGTTTGCACTGTACAGGCCTGTTAGCTTATCAGTTAGGAAGTATCTTTATTTGCGACCTTTTTCCATCTCGTATATATAATTATGTGCTCAAGGCTTTCATCCATGAATTTCTCAGTTGCTTACAAACAGGGTATTGAAGGCATGCTCGCTTTTTGTTATCTTTACTATTTTAAAGAGTCACAAAATAATAGGGCTGCACAGAAACAGGTGATGTGATGCACATTTTCAACCATACTCATTTATCTGTAAAAATCAATGATGCATTAAAAATGCAACACCATTATGTACCATAGAGGACACCATTATGTATGTAAATGTGACTGAAGCCCTTAGCGTTCTGTGACTGAAAGACTGTGGTTTATGGTTTCTGTGTTTTGGTTTTGGCATGGAAAATGCATGTGGAGTTTGTGTTTGCTTTGTTGACATTAGTGTGCACACAGAGTTCATCTGTCCCATTGACTGAGAGATGGATTGTTGGTTTCTTCATAGCTTTTATTTCCAGGATATCAAGCTTGAGTAGTATTATTAGAAAATAAAACTCCTTTTTAGTTTAAAGTCATATCACATTTGTGATTATATAATAAAAAAGACCAGCTTTAGCCTGGCTTATAGTTATGAAGCTGTCTGAATCCACTCCAGGATTCAGAAGGTGTGTCCCTTACTCTTCTTGGGAAAAGATTACCTTTGCATGCCACTGCTCCTCAGGTCTGTAGCTAACATAATTCTGTGCCAGTGTATAGTTGCATGTCTTGTGCTCACATTATCCATGGTTAATTATTTAATTCATGCCATGGTTTCTTTTATGGTGTATATCAGCAAGTATATCAAAGTACAGCTTTTCAATATTATGTTTTTATCCATCAGCTGAACATGCATCATATTTCAGTGTTTGGGGTGTGACTCTGCAGTTTGCATACCACTTGTTTTTTTGTACTCAGTTCTATTGATGGGGTGAGATAGTCCCAACTAGTCAGCTGAATCCAGGTGTGTCTGCCAGTCTTTTAAGATATTTATTCATTATGCTTGTAGCTTGTGTGTTTCTTGGCCCACATGTTTGAAGGCATTCCAGTCATTTGCTTTGCTAAGAATTCTATATTAAGTGTGACAATTGTGTCAGAGCTGTGAAATCACAATATTTGCCTCCCCCTACTGATGTGTTTTGGAACTACAGCACTATGCCTCAGGGAATGGGTCTCTGGATTTTAATGCTCTGATGTGATGAAAATCTTAATGGCCTGGAAATATATTTCATCAGCAATCCATCAGTACCCTGCTGTCCCCTAGCTCAGTGCATGATCGAGCACAGTCTCAGCATGAGCAGGTGTATTTATCAAGAATCTCTGTTTATCACTAATTTCAGCTTTGAGACCAGGCTGCCAGGCATGTCTCTGAATTGTTACTCAGATGGGAGAAGCAATCACAATATTCCCTCTTGCTGTTATTAATACACTCTCAAGCAGAGCTGATGGTACTTTCCTGCCACCCTCTCTCCTATTTTATGCCTCCCATCTGATGTCTCAGAAATGTGAGAGGCCACTAAGAGTTTGTTTAAAGTTTTGAATTCCCATTCATGAATTCTTTTTCCTCTTATCTGGACTGAACAGATTTCTGGTTTCTGGTTAACAGTTGTTATATTTAAAGTATTTAAAGGAAATTAGGTTAGTACTCATACTCGCTGTTTAAGCAGGGTTACCTGATCTACCATATTTTAAAATGATATTTATTGTTACCTGCACATAAGGAACAAAGTAATTTCTTGGCATGGTTTGGGTGCACTTACACCCCTAGATGGCAATGTCTGTAACAATCATTACTAAAAGGAAGAAATGCACTTTTCTCAGTTCAATTAGTTGTTACTCATGTAACCAGACTTCTGATTTGGAATTCTAATAGTTTCCATCAAGCATTTACTGACATCATATAAACATTATATGCAATGAGTTGCAGTGAAGTAAAGGCGCTTGACTCAAGGGAATGAGTACGATATTCTCTCTGTCAAAATAAACTTATGAGATAGAAACATAATATTAACATGTCAAATGTCTTGAATGGCAACGGACAAGGTTCTGCACTATTTTAGTTATAATTATTATTATAACACAGGAACAGGGTTCTTCCTCTTGTAAATCAAGTCATTGATATGTATGTACTTTTGACATGCTCATTTTAAATTTTATGTATCCATATTTAAAATGATATGTAATAGTATTTAGTATTGTTTTATATGGATTACTAGAGCCTCTGATCTTTTCATTCCATTGTTAACTGTTATTAGTTTTGAACAAGACATGCCATTTTTTGTTTACAGTTAAACATCATCATTGGAACATTTTGTTGTTGAAATATTTACGTAAGTAAATAAATAATTCATGTGAATGACAAAGAATGCGCAAGCATGGGACACGTCTGTTGTAATCACTTTGTAAATAGAATCCATTTTCTTGAACGAGCTATCATCTGTTTATGAGTCTCAAAGCAAAAGAGGTCATTTGCAGTGGTCCTCACTAAACCAAACCTACTGTTTTGTGTTGTCAAGCTCAGAAAGTGAAGGTTCCAGAAACTGAAAAATTCAGATACATTTCCATTTGGTGTTGCATTTTCAACCAGTAGAGGGCACATAACACCATGGTCTTCTATTAAAATGATCAAATCCCTTATGTATTTGAACGAGCCTTCAACAGTTAATCAATCCATCACAATGACTTCAGATCATGTCTTTTTTTATTAGTATTCATACTTTATTGTAATTATCCCTTTAATTATACATCTAATGGTTACGTATAATTGAATTGGAAATAATCTACTCGGTTGTATGAATCTCATAAAATTCAGTACCATATTACTTGAGTTAATGATGTCTCTAAATATTGTATCTACTTCACTACAAATGTGAACTTGAATTGAGCGTATGGGGAGTTTCTGATTCCTGCGCTCTTGCTGCTGACAGATTGAAAGGAACATTACAGAAGGAAAAGCTTATCTGATGTGATTTGATTGATCTAACAGAAAGATCGGAGTAGAGCAGCATCACTGATGTGTCTGATCTCACTGGCTCTCAGCACATGAATTTCAAAAGAAAAAGAAAAGATTGGCTGACCTGTTAATTACTGCAGTGTGATGTAGGAGATATGCTTTTTGATTTTGGAAGTAAAAGAGCAATGTGCATGCTTCATAGGTTGAAAATCACAGCCAAGAGAAGTGCGTTTGGCTCTTTCCATGTGGGTGGGAAGGCCATGATCAAAAGATATGTAATTGCAGGATTGTTAGGAGCAGTTTGTGTGTAAGAGTTTGTTGTTATGTTCACAGGAACAAAGAGCTGTTTTTGATGGGGTACAAGCCTGTAGTCCTGGCCCGCCTGGAAGCACTGCAGAGTTGTCAACGTAACATGTATTATTAAAAGAACAGAGCTCAGAGAGGGCAGGGCTATGCCATTATTCTTACCTCACTCTCTTCCCTTTAAAAAAAATTTTCATTTTTCTGCTTTAGAGTTTTGAGGCTTGACAGGAAAACTGTTTTCTTTGTTATGTTTGACTCCATCCTCATGTCCTATTTTCCACACTGTTTTTGTTATCTAAACATTTTATAGGAATGATGTCAGTCTTTTATTTTATTTAGGAATGATGTCACTTGAATGTGATTTGAGAATGTTGACCGTAATGCTGAAATGACAGCAAAACAAAGAAGCTGTATACTGTAGTTTTAAGAAATATGAATCAGTTCATTTTTCCATAATGCTATTCACATTAGATTTGTCACAGAGAATTGTGCTTTCAAGCACAAGAGTGACAACAAAAATAAATAAAATGAAAGTAATGAAATGATGCAACCAGATTCTGTGCAATATGTGTTGTGTCCAGACATATCTTTTATCCAGCTGTGTTTTTCACATTAATCTGTTACTCTTATTTGCAAAGTAGGGCTATTTGTTACATCTAGCAATGCCTCACAACATTCAGCATGCTCCAGCAGGGGGCAGTATGCTGTTTACATGGTGAGTTGAACTGTTGAATGCTCACTGAGTATCGCTAGTACTGCTGACTCCACCCCTCCTTCTGTAAGGTTACATACTCTAAAATCCATGCCTAGCAGACAAAAGACTGCCTCATAGTTTTAAGTTTTCCCCATTATTCTCCAGAAGCAGCTGCTCCATGTTTTTTTCCCCTTTGTTGTAATGGGTCTTTTTGAGCAGGCCTTTTTGAAGTACACAATGAATCTCATTTTTAATGTGCATTGAAAATATTCAATGGAATTATACTATTGAAAGGACAGGACAAAAGACAAACAAAATCAGTAAGACAGCACACACAAACACTTTTGCTGTCAAAGTTGGAATTGCTGAGCACCTATGAGGCCAGTCTGTGCATTTAAGAAGAGGAGGAGTACAGCAGGGGAGCTGGAGGTGTGAGAGAGAGAAGAGACTAGAGACAGACAGGAGGAGAGAGATGGTGTAGAACAGTGCTCATGCTCTGCGTGGAGATACTAAACAGATCAGGCAGGAGCCCTAGCACACGCCTCCTCAGTGCAGCGCCTGCCATGCTTGTTTCCATGGTGACAGGGATTGGGAGTGCAGGGGCTGACATCTTGTGCCCTATTTGCCGTTGCCTTGGGAGAGCTTCCCGAGGGCGTGGTGCAAGAGCATAAGGGACATCCACAATACCACTGTCACCTCATTGCCATCCTATAACCATGGAGATGTAGTTACACAGTATTACCTCATGCATCCAATGCAAATTATCTCCAAAATATGATGTAAGGTCATACCAGCCATTTGCCTGTGTGTTTGTATTGTGGGGGACTGGTATTGTGAGAGTTCCAATGTTCGAAATATTGTGATGGAGATTTCTGTATTGCTCATTTATAATAACTTTAGTAGCAAAAGTCATAACGTTTCATTTTAGCAAACACAGCCCAAGGATCTTAATACCCCATTTACTGACTATGTTAATATTGAATACATCTTTATTATTGGCAATTATATTCATGGAGTGTATTTTTAGTATTAATAGCATTTACAATTGTAGTCTAAAAAAAGTATTCATATGAAGGTGGAAAACATGTTCACCCAGGTGAGGGAGAAATCGTTTTGTCTGTTGCTGCTTGTATATTTGATAAATGGATGATTTTTTTGCCTCAAGGCTATGCAATACGCTAGTCTTTTGATTAAAGTACAAGCATTGGTGATGGCACATTTTAATATTAGCATGCAGCTGCTGTTTTATTGAAAAAGGAGATAAATCCATGAAGATAAGGGTACAGAAAAAAACTGGCTTTTCCCTATCACTATGATTACGTACAACACGTGCCTAAAATGACTGCTGTCTCTGACCGCATCATATAGCCAGCACATTTTTGTAAAGAAGAAATTGAGTACTGGTGATAAAAATAAAGTAGACTTTTTGCAAAAATGTGAATGCATGATTTTCTTACCTTCCCAAACCGCTGGAGACTACCTGCCTGGGCCCTTTGTAGGCAACCTCCTCCAGACAGCAGAGGTGTTTGTCTGCAGCTGGACCATGCCTCTGTGCACCTGCTTCCTTCTGACTGCCTCAGAGCACAGTCACTGTATGTACTGTCAGTGTAGAGCATACTGCAGCTCTCAGTGACATGCTCACTAACAATTCTCAAAGGATATTTAAGGCTGTTCTACTTGTCTTCTACATTGCTAATATACCCTCATGAAAATATCAAGGATATGTTAAAGATCGATTTGTGAAAATGGGAATCAGTGTCCAGGTGAAAACACTGAATTGTTTGGTACCATAAGCAGAAGCATAATTTCCTACTTGTGCATTGTGCCATGGTGTACTGGGCTGGTATTTAAAAAACCCTCTTCAGAGCCTACAGTGTGAAATCTGTTTTGGCCTGTTTGAGCCTTCATAAATACCTCATATATCATATCACATTAATGAATTTGTCACAGAATGAGGTAATGTGAATCATATGTGAGATGTATTGATTTGTGGCGACAGCTGGTGTGAAATCAGCCTAGTGCAGGATAAATAACAATGGTTCTACCAGTATTAGATTAAAATAAACACATTTAGTAATTAAGTCTTATTAAAAGTCAAGTACACAACTTGAATTACTTTTAAATGGTATTTTTCCTGGTGTATGTTTTTTTGGAGGAATGTCATAACAGATATTACCAAGTACTTAAAAATAAAGCAAAACAAGTTTTATTACAGCTGTCTTGCCATTCCTCTGTTCCACTGTGATAGTTGTAGCATCACTATTGTGATTTTAGCTCTGCTTTCCTCTGTGTAGTTATGTGGTCCTGGGTTCATTTTGATAGTAGGGGAAGGGATAAGGGTGTAGATAATGTTGGTATCTACTGTACCTTATTAAAAGAATCGTGTGCTGTAAACAAAATGTTCATAAAAAGTACACAAAGAAGGCTGGCCCTGACATCAGTTTTCTAAGCCTCTTTATATCATTTATCACTCAGCTGGATTTCTAAAAATGGAGCTTTACATGTTTGGTACATAAGCAATGATAAAATATATTAGTCAGAAGAAATTCTGTCAAAATAGTTCAAATCAAATGTAATGAGATTAGAAATGGACTGGATGAACAATTTCATTAGAAGATACAGAAAGGTTTGCATTTGTCACAGGCGTCAAGTAGCTCTTTGGGGTTTAGAAATGACATGGCTATGGAAAATAAGAGCAGTATAAACAGATAGAGAGTTAGATGAAAGATGTGACAGTGCATCTTCTTGCCTTGCATCACAGAGGAAGGCTAGTTAACTGTTTCAGTGCTAGCCTTCCCACCAATCTTCTGTGCCACATGGGCAGAGCCTGGCCTCTTAATGTGAAATCACTGCCTGAATCCCCTTTCAAGAAAGAAGCTTTCCCATAAGAGCCCTCTTCCTTACTCAGATCCACTGCAGTGGAGACTGCGGTGTTTACAGTCTGTTCTGCCCCCCTCCCTTCCCTCTCCTTTTCTCCCCTCCCTTACTCCCTCCCTCTCAGTGGCGGGGCTTTTACAGCATCAGTGCACTCAGCAAGTCGGCAGCACCGTGGTCGCCTCCCACCAGCCCCCCCTCTGTCTTTCCCCCTCCTCCTCCACTTGGCCATTCATGTTCTGGGATGCCTGAGTGAGAGAATCGTTTGCCACAGCAGAAGAATCGGCGAATACCCGCTCTCTCTCGTGCTCCAGCATGCAGCCCAGTGCAGATTCAACCAAGATGGAGAGCTTCTGGAGCAGCTGGAAGTGCCAGGGTACCGTGGGTGTGTGTGCGGCGTGAGTGTGGGGCCGGGGTTGGAGGGGTTAGCAGAGGGTCCTCGGCCACCCAGCAGACCCCGAAGGGGAGGGGGATCTCTATGCACCATGACACAAAGGGGAGAGGGTGCACATAGTCTGTGCCATGTACATGTTTGGGTACTGCACGCGCATTTCTGTGTATCTGTGCATAGAGAATTGCTGCGTTATTGTTATTGTTAGCCCACCCCCCACCCCCTCCCTGCTGGTAGGCTGTTAACCGGGATGCTCGTTATACTTGTTGTCATGGCGTCAGGGGCTCAGCTGCGCATTGTTTTGTTTTGTGGTACAGCATGAAGGAGGACCTAAGGCAGCTTTCTCACCGGGACACACCCATCCTGGTTGAACTGCACCCACCATATTGCTAACATAACAGCTCACAGCATTTACAGCTTTCCTTAATTATTGATTATTCAGAGACACAGGGGGTCATAGGAGAGTGGTAGCCCAGTGCTCATCCCTTAGGCAGCCTTTGTGTCTGCTTGCCACTCCTATTTCGGCTAACAGTGGTGAAAATATCAAATAATTGCATGTGTGATGGGGTGTGGTTGCCTTCTTCATAGGTACTGAACACTGGCTTCATAGCCATGTTGGTCTTCCCGTGAGTCTGCGTGTGTATGCTGCGCCACATTGTTCAACACGATAACGGAAGAGGAGGTTACAGTTCTGTTTACTTCCCAACTGCGCAGACAGCCACAAGCTGCAGTGACCAGCCCCCTAGAATGTTCCACCTTGAAAATAGAGACCCAGTATTTGCATTTTTTCACTGACAATATACCTTTCTTGCTGTCAGTCATTTTTTGAGATTTAAAAAAAAATCTTTATTTTGTACAGACCTTAAATCAAAAGGATGTGTATGGCTTTGTCTATGAGCTCACAGTTGTGATGCCCATGCCTCTCTCTGTTTGTGCTGAGCTGATGATCTGCTCTCTCCTGATTCTCACTGCTGTCTGGTTTTGGTGATGCATCCTAGCTGTAGGCTGGCAGGTGGGCTAATCTTTCCTATCATGTTGAGTTTTAAGTGGGTCACAGTGATTCCTGTGTGTGGGAGGCAGCTGAACTGTTCATGTTAAATACATCTCACAGCTTGCATGAGACGACGTATATCGAGCACAGTTGTTTTTAACAAACCCATTAGATGTCTCTGGTGTTTTGGGCCGAGACAAAGGAAGAAAGAGCAGGTAATGACTGGACCTGGCATACTGTAATGTTGCAAGGAAGTGTTTGTGTCTCTGTTTTATTATTCATAACTGCATGTGAGGAGTTATTTAATTGGCTATAACCATGGAAATGAGAGTTTGTGTTTGTCAGGATGTTTTGTGTGGATAGCTGTGTGTGCCTATATGTGGTTATGATAAGCTGTACATCATCTGGACTTGTGTATCACTTACAGTACTGTGTGATTTGTACAGTTCATGTGTGTCCCTTAAGTGCTGTGCCTAGTGCAGTATCAAAGGGTTTCACTGAGTTGCTGACTGTCATATGTAGCACTTTGGCAGTGCTGTGCTTTTGTAACTGTAGGAACGGCATTTGTGCAGTCTAGAACATAAGTGTTGGGATTAGGAGAGATCTCAACACTCACACAGCTACAGTATAACATGTCATCTAGGAGGCAACAATTTTACTGAAGAGGGAAAAAACAGAAACCCAGCTACTGCAGCTGTGCATTGTGCTTTCACTGAAAATATCTGTCCCCCTGTGTGACAAAAAAACACTGAGCTGTGAATAGTGTTCACTGATAAAACACAGAAACACAAACATTTTACTCATTGTGACCTACAGCAAGGGTTGGGACTATGAAAATAAATGTTGCATAGCTTTCACTATGAAAAGGTCAGTCTGAGACATTCATGCTGACCTGGGCAACCACAGGCCTCCTTTGTAGTCGAAAATAAACTCAACAGAAATCAGGATCCTGTTTATCAAAGAATGTTCAGTTAGTGTGTTTACAGTAACAGTAAGTGAAGTTTGAAGAAGAGATCATCTATCAGTAATCAAGTTTCCTGGGTGTGCCTGTTCAATTTCCTGTTTGGTCCTGCAGCTTGAGTGTAATCCTGTAGGCTGTCATGTGTTAAAATAAATCTGACAACTGCCATTTACTTAAATAGGAGTGAGACATGCGTTGAAGGAAATCTTGTAAAGCTACTAGTTGACACAGCAAGATAATGACATTGAAAAATTATTTGGAATTTGTACTGTTTTCAAGTCATGTGACTCAGTTGTCAAATTCAAAGTATGTTAGATTTATTATGACAGCAGGTTTTTAAGCATCCAGAGATTTTCATTTGATCAAAAAACATGACTGCCCTTCATGCAAAAACAACAATAGATGACTCTAGTCAGTTTTACCAGTGGATGATTAAACATGATGTAAAATTGCTGTTTCTGACTGCAGCAAAATGAAGGGTTGAACATATTTCTCCTGAATCATGGTTTCTGGCTGTCACCTCTGGTCTGTAATGGTCTTATTGATGACCGCAGTGGACTTAATCACAGTGTGCTTTGTATCGATTAGGCTGTGCTCTGCCTTCCATTCCAACACACTCAGCAGGATGGGGACATTTCCCATCCTCCAGTAACAGCCTCTATGGTGGACATTGTCACTGGAGAGGAATGGGGAATTTGAATCTATGATTCAGCAGATATTTATCTGATGTTGTGAAATCTTCACCTGGGAAAAGAACATCACCACATCTCAGTGCTGTTACTTGATTTTATTCACCCTCTGTAAATCGTGGAGACTGCAAAGAATGATGGTTTGAGCAGGGTAGTTATCTGACCTTATTGTACAGCTGTTTGCATGTTGTGGAATGTCATCCTGCTCATTTTCATGTCTTTTCCAGAAAACCATTGTGCTATAACCATATGACAATCATGAAGAGAAGCACTGTATAACATTGGCTGTGTTGTCATGGCTAAAACTACTTTCTCTTCCAATATTGTTCGGTACTGTTTTGGAATAAAATTGGCTTGTGGACATTCCACAGCTAATTTGCATAACCTTCAGCAGTTCAAGTTTTCACCCGACTGATCTCATCAGATTTTGCAAGCAGCTGTCATTTTGGCAAATTCACATGAGTCCACATAAGATAAGTGTTGAGCTTTGGACATCGTGAAATTCTGTGTGTATTGGATGTTAGGACCATTTCTGTGAGGCTGGCTACAGAGGGACATGTTGACAAAAAGAACACCCCCTGCCTCCTGTCTAAAGCAGACACTGCCTTTAAGGTTTTCATTACCCAAGACATTCAGTCTTTTTAGATGTTTCCAAAGAACAGCTAAATGACCATCTTATATGGTTTGAGATTCCAAGAGAATTAAACTATGTATCTAGTATCTAACTTTATAAGATTGTGTCATATGAGGTACGAACATTGGGATGAACATTTTTTTCCAATGAAATGCATTTACTCCCCACCTCTTTCTTTTTCTCTTTGTTTACATTGCTCCTGACACAGTGGGTTTCTTAGGGTAGAGTTTAAGTTGCACTGATTAATAAATGACAGTTATTTAGATTACATATTGAGACATCAATAATAGGCATTGCAGGAATTTCTTGTAAAACCAGTCATTACCGTTGGTGTTTCCTGGCAGGCTGGACAAGAACCTTATAAGGAAGTGTCTGCGATTTTATAGCATCACTCTTTACCTTCTCTCTTTCCTTAATGATGACCATGCAGTGACATCACTGTCTGATGTCACACCCATGATAGACATTTGCCAGTCACAGCAGGCTGGAGTATGTCTCCTTAAATCATTCTCTGTTTAGGTTACCATACGGTTAGTAAAATCTCTTTCATGTTTAAGATGAATGTGTCACATGAATTAGAATGAAATTTGGCTTAAACTTTTTGGAACATGTTATTGACTCCTCTCTGCTCTACAGTATCCACTTTAGTTGCTCAGCTATCGTCTTTGAGAGTGGACATGCTTTTCCTACTGCCTATCACATCTGATGTCTACCAATATTTACTTGAACAATTATCATTCATCATGTAGCATACTGTATATGTCATCATTATTTATTTTATTCACAAGTATCTTTCTTTAAATATCTGCTTTTTTGTATAATGAATTCCATAAAACCTTTTTAAAATGTTATTTTTTAACTGTGAATGTTTTTGTACCCTTATGGTCAAACTGGAAATGGAACCTATTTCCAGAAAATAGATTCCAGATTTCATTTTTCAGTTTAAATATGTTATTCAGCTCAAAATAAAGTCAACATAATCTGGGGAATGATTTTAAATAGTGGGTTGAGGTATGTATGACATGCACAATTACCCTCATACTGGCTACTTTGTGCCTGGGATGCCCTTGAATTGACTGGAGACATCCCCGGACCCGTTACTAATAGTACTTGATGAATGTTCCTAAGTGTTAATTATGCTATGATATAAAAGAGAATAACTTTAGGATTCTTATTTACATTTACCTCAGACCTTGTATCTGATAATTCTTCTCATTTTCATGGTTTCATTTCATTCACACTGACAAGAGGAGTAGAAAAGCTTTTTTTTTTTGGTGAAGGGTCCTTTGAACATAGGTTAACAGAGACTGTTTCCTCCTTTTGTACTCACTGTACTTTTTTTACAGACAGCTGTTTGTATTTGTGAAATGAGTAGCTTTGTATATAAAGTTAACATTCAATCCATTATAGGACATCTCATCATTACTGCATGTTCAATAGAAGTCATGTTTAAGTCATCAAAATAACATGTATGTGATTACAGTAAACTGTGACTTGAGCTAATGGTCTTGGTGTTGAATCAGTCCTTTATTCTAGGTTTCAAACTGAATAGAGCGGTTGTGTTCCTTGATCCTCCAGATTGAGCGACTGAGTGAATCTTCCTCTTTCAGGAAGGTAGTGTTCCCTGCCATGTTGTGCGAGGACAGAATATGAGCACAGTATCTATGGTAACTGCATTAGGCTCTCTCCTCTGTAGTCTGCACACTCCTCTGTAGTGACAGCAGCTTTCTGCCTGCAGTCTGTATGTTTGGCTCTTAGTTTGAGTATGCACAAAAGAATGTGCCTATTTCATAATGGAAACTTTGATGTTATGTATGTGTTTCAGTCTGACATGGGACTGTGGAGAGCATTTTTAATACTGTTAACAGTGCCTTTCAAAAATTTCAATGAATCTATTGGCTAGACAGAGAAAAATAAATGCACAAGAGCACAAGGTTTGTACAAAAGTAGACTCTAACCCATGTTTATTGCATAATGTGAAGACCTCTCAGCTAATCACAGTCTTGTCTTGTCAACAGTATAGCTGTATCTTTAAAGCCCAGATAAAAGCTCACATTGAGCATGTGCAAGCAAGCACTGGATCTCGGTTAAACTTTCTGGCAGCAGTCCCCAGCACAGCACTGATTAGCCAATGCCTGTGTGACAGTGGCCCCTCCCACCCCAGCCCACAGGCAGGGGGACTCCCCCTCCGGCACTCTCCTTTGTCTAGGATACAGCAGCTGCCTCTTTCAGCCATGGGAGCCGCAGGTCAGTATACGCTTCTATAGCTCCGTGCTTTCTGTCTTTAGAGGGCTAGGACCTACGTGTGTCCAGGGACTTTGTTAGTTTGTCCATGACTGTGTATATGGTGTGTTTCTGTTTGCGTTACATGACTAGAATGTAAAGGTAGGCCTGGGGAGAGATTTGTCAGTGGGAGATTTAGGGCCAAGTTTGCCGATGTGTCAGTGAGGGTGAGTGTTTAGGAGCAGATGACTCTCGTGCCACATGCTCCATTGGTGTGTACAGAGTGTGAGTTATTTGCAGGAGCTGAGTGGGTACCAGGTGCTGTCCTTCCAGCTTTTGGCATCCTGTTGAAGGAGGGTGATGGAAAAGGAGCCGTTATCTCTGCCTAGCACACGGCTCTGCAACTAAAATTAGAGCAGGCAGTGGGACACAAGGGAAAACACCCAGCGACCTGCATGCATTCTCAATGTGAGTGAGAGGGGGAGCTGGTCAGAAATTCTCAACTTGTGCTCCCATAACACACACACACATATAGGAATATTCAAGTATGATAAAAACTGGTGTAGTCATTGTCACTCCTTGCAGTATTAAGGTTAGGTCAGTTTCTTTTACACTGAACAGCTGGTTCACATGGCAACGCGCCTGTTTCTCTCGCCCATTCCTTCCCACTAGCACAAAGACCAGTGCGCAATGCTGCAGATTTCCAGTGTGATAGAGTAATATCTGGTGATAGGGAACCTGTCGTATAGGTGATAATTAATTTAGTCTCCTGCCTTTACAGTTTTGAGAAGCTCTCTCAACATCCTGATCTGAACAATGGAAGTAGCATAGGCTTTTCCAGTAGAGGCTGTTGCAAAACAGCATGATGCATTGATTTCATAGATGTATTGATTTTTCTTAAGCTGTCGTGTGGATTGTACTGTCAGTGCACTGAGGAGAGGCACCTGCAGGAGAATGCTTTGAGCCCTGAATTCGGACTCGTTGGCATTTTAAGCACGAGAACTTTTCTTTGTGCCCCCTGTTCTTTCTCAGCTTCATGTAAAAGTAGGTACTCTTAATAATTCAGCATACAATGTTGAAAGAATGGAACAATGTGTAAAGAGCATCCACAAGCCAGCACATCCACAAGCCTTGTCCGCAGCACAGAGCAAAGCAGATTTCAGAAAAGCTCCTTTGCTGTGTATGAGAATATTCATGAGGCCTTTTGCAAAGGTTATTTTCATTTCAAAGCTTGAATACATGGTTTAAGTCAAGTGGCCATTACCAGCAATGGGCTCTCACTCACAAATACACTGCTGCTAACAGATTCTTAACAAAAAGGAGAACTGGCAGAACTAATTAAAGTAAATTAAATGGGCACTAATTTGAAAATGTCACCAGCTCAACTGAATTTAGCATTGGATTTACAAGAATCAGTCCATTTTTTTTTCTTGCTGTATGCTCTATAGGCCTCTCCAAACAGATGGGATTGACCCACAGTCTGCATGCTGTGGTCAGAGAGGAAGCTTATAAGTGCCAGGCACATCTTTATGTTTTAATCTGGACTGTTTGATAGTGAGTCTATTTCTGTTGCTGTTTTCAGTGGGCAGTTGGCTCAATGATTAATCTGGCCCAGAGAATGTCTGGCTCAGGTGAGCAGCGTACATATACGTGTGTTACTGGACAGATATGCTGCGGTTACATGAGTGTGACCCTGAAATTAACATATTGCACACATTTCAGTGATAGTTTTCTATGCATGTACACTTTAGCTGAAGCTCAAAATAGCCTCTGACAGGCTCAAAACAACTTGCCATTCATGAAAATGTAATTTACAGTGAGCTGACTTTGTTCACAATTAAAGTTAAATTTATTTCAGACAGCCACTTCTCTTAATCAGCTGTACACAAATCTGACAAAATCACACTGTGCAGAATTTCCACGTATAATCATAATAACAATAAGTAAATAATCAAATAAAACAAAGTTGAACCACAGCATGTGGTCACAAAATAGACTGATGTCTGAGCACCCTTAAAAGCTGCTGAATGACCGGCCCTCATGCTCATGTCAGCACTGTTCATGACAGTGAAACGGTTCACTGCAGCTTCCTGTTCCCCCTACATGACCAGCTAAACGCAATACAGAGGCCATGAACACGGTCGCGCTGACCCTGACACCCTGGTTTCTCCCTGTCATTCACAGCCATGGACTTGTTATACTGGCGGGACCTCAAACAAACGGGCATCGTGTTCGGCAGCGTGCTCCTTCTCCTCTTCTCGCTCACCCAGTTCAGTGTGGTCAGTGTGGTGGCCTACCTCGCCCTCGCCGCCCTCTCCGCCACCATCAGCTTCAGGATCTACAAGTCTGTCCTGCAGGCCGTGCAGAAGACTGATGAGGGCCACCCCTTCAAGTAAGTCAGCGGTGTGGTTTTTCCTGATTAATCAGACTGAATTTCAGTCTGTAAATATATCTGGGCCCCACTAGTGTTTTGCTTTATTGCTGAATATTCTCTCTTGAAATCAACAAGAACAACAGCTGTTGTGTTTATGACATACACATAACCACCATCATTTGATTAAGACCCTTTGGGTCTAAAAATCTGTATTTCCTCAATCAAGAAAAAAATTGAAAATCTCTTTACAAGCTTGACAAACATACATTAGGGCAGTAAGGAAGTGTGGAGGAGGTCAGTCTGACTCCCCTCTCTGCTTTTGCTGCTGTTCAGATCCTACCTGGATATGGAGATATCTCTGTCTCAGGACCAGATCCAGAAGTATGCAGATAATGCCCAGCTCTATGTGAACAGCAGCCTGAAGGAGCTGCGCAGGCTTTTTCTGGTGCAGGATCTTGTGGACTCACTAAAGGTCAGCCACAGTTCTCATACACTTAGCTTTGTGTTCTCGCCTCATGAACATATAACCTGGATGGTAAAATCAACACATAACAGTTAACTACACCTTCCACAATCAGTGGATGGATTCTATATGCTTTCTGTACATTAACACAAAATGTGTAACGTCTAAAGAAATGCATCCACTACACACAGCACAACCATAGAAAGCCTTTAAACAGTATACTTTCCACACATCCTCATGTAGCTTCTATACATTCAGTGTACATAAGACTAATGTATAACTACCAAACACCACAAAATCTGCATTGTATTACCTTGTCACTACACAACAGGAGCCTTTACATAGATTACACAAAAATTTTGAGTTCACGTCACTACTCAACTGCAGTTGCTTCCTGTGCAGAATATTTCCTTTGCTCACATTACACTAACCTCATTACATAAATTACTGCTTAAATATTTATAGAAATATCTTCATCTGTGCACCATCTGTTCAAGGTCAGAGTTTATTTGAAGTAATATGTATTCGAAGTAAAATTTTATCTGCACTTCATGTAATCGATCAATTGCCAATACATTCATAATGTCTGAATGTCAGATATAGAACATGTTTTTGCAAAAGAATAAGTGGTGAAATCCTGCAACTTGAAGCACAGTTTTTCTCACAGAAACACTAACCTTCAATGGAAAATTGCATCACTATCGAAAAGTGTTTTTGGCCTTGGTTCAGATAAGCTCAAGGTCATTTTCATGTATGAAAACTGCAGTTGGTTTATGAAGGGAATGTCATGGAAAAACTTTTCTTCAAATGTAAGAAGTGGCAACCATTGTAATGTCAGTTGTCATCTAGTTGGTTTCAGCATGAAGCCTGATGGAGATTCCTTACCTATCACCACCTTACAAGACTTAAGACAGGACCTGCTCCTGCAGCAGCCTGCTTAATTTTAGGGGCACAGATGATTAGATTTACACAGCAATCACAAAAACAAGTTGACTGTGTAGCACTCACTGTAAACCTGTTAATGAACAAGCTAAAGGACTGAAGATCAAAGATTAAAATTACAGGTTTATTTAGCAGACACATTCAAGTAAGCACTTCCTACCCACGATGGAGAACCCTACTGCACAAAATGGTAGTCACATTTCCCCCTTCACTGGAAAGTCATCACTGTTCCATTAAAATTTTGTCAGGCTTGTGCATAAACTTCCTAACACACATGTTGCCTCACATTCTGATAATACACAAACAGTAAGCTCCTCCCCTTCACCGCTGTACAGCATCTCTACAGTCAGCAGTGTCACCACCTTCCTGCCAAGTGTGTTCACTGCAGTGTGTGTTCTCATGCACTTCAGTTTGCAGTGCTGATGTGGCTGCTGACGTACGTGGGTGCTCTCTTCAATGGCCTGACACTGCTCATCATGGGTAAGAAACATCTCAATTAAAGCACCACCTCTTCTCACAAAAAGTGCCTTATAATTATTACTTTGTTTTTTGACAGAACATTACCTTAACAGAAGTTAATTAGTTTCTGCTAGTTTAACTAAAATAGTTCACGCTAAATGTCTTGGAGAATGTAGTGGCAGGGCTCCATCTTGGAACTGAATCCTCATTCAACAAATTCAGTTGCTTAAACACAAACTCACATTACACATCTGCACTTCTCTCCAGTCTGTTTCCAGACCTAAGCAGGTCTGTAATTTATTACAGCCTTAGTAAACCTCACCAATTTAGGTCACAAGTATAATTGTGTAGGGCTCTCCATGCTTATAGCACATCAGCTCAGAACATGTTTATACAACAGCACAAACTATCCCATTGACTCTGCTATCACATGGCCAGGCAGGGCGAGCTCTCTCTTTCTGATTAGAGGAGAACAGTATCTTAAGTACACAGCCTGAGGTTCTACTGTGGTAGTGGCCAGGTTAATGATTATCACACACACACAGCTCAAAATCGTGTCACAGCCCAAATGTCCCAAAGACCAGTCAGCCACCTCTCAATGGTCATCAGCAGCATTAAATTGGTCCAGTTGGTAAGTCAAGGAATAGTGATTGTCAGTGATAGCTTGCTTAATGAAAGTAGAATGTAGTAATATATGCTTTCTTCCTTCAGGGGTGGTGTCCATGTTCACTATGCCTGTGGTCTATGAGAAACACCAGGTAAGGATTCAATATGGCTGCTCCTCTTTTTTTTCCACTGAGATCAGACACTAATTTGACACATCCTCTCTGTTGCTACAGGCACAGATCGACCAGTACTTGGGACTAATAAGGACCCACGTCAATTCTGTGGTGGGAAAGTAAGTTCTGTCCATACACTTGCTGCCAAAAAAATCAATTGAGACAACACAGCAGTACAATACAGTAAAATTGCTACCTGCTACAAGTGAGTGAAAAGTGTAGGGTACATCAGTTGGTGCAATTCCACCTGTTACATGAACAGCTGCTTCTTTAAATCATTTGGATGAGCTGTTAACTGTTATGTGTGGTCTGACAGGATTCAGGCGAAGATTCCTGGAGCCAAGCGGAAGGCAGAGTAGGCCTGGACCAGCAGACGGGCTATGAGCCCAGCACAACGAAATGCAGGAAGATGGCCGGAGGGCCCATACGTTACCGGAGAGTAGTACCATTTGTCAGCACCGTGGTTGTTCCAAACTAAAATAAAGCTGTGCAAGCACTGGAGAAGCCCCTACCTAAGCTGTCTCAATAACCGTAGAGTAAACTTGCTAAATCACATGTCAAGCACTAAAGTCTAGTGAAGAAAATAAAAACGAAAAAAAAAAAAAAACTAGATGTGTTTTATGTTGCTTCTTAAATGCATGAAGTAAAGAACTTTGATATTTGATAACTTTTAAGTGTTTTGTCCCCCGCTCCTTTTTTAAGCAATGCTGATGACTTACTGTAATGTTGCATAACAGCTTCTCCAGCTTTAGTGCTCTGCTGCCATAGTTAAAACTGCTTCGTGTCACTGGGTCGCTGGTGGGGCTTCTCTTGATAGACTTGTGGACTAATGTTTTTTTTTTTGGTGTTTTCCAGCACAAATAATTAAACAATGTACTTAACTAGGTATGATTACTGTAGCATTTTGTTTTTGTATAATTATAAGGAACTACACAAACTGATGTTTTTAGGTACTGTTTGAACTACTAAAAAGAAGAGGAAAAAAAAAAAACAAAAAGGGGGAAAAATCTCTGGAGGGAGACTGCCAGCTTGTAAAACCTGTCCAACTTTGTACTGTTCAATGTAGTTCTTAGTCCTGGACTCTAACTATTTGCACTTACGATGTACTCATTAACGAATGCAAAAATAAATGTTCCTAAATGTACATCTTTTTTCGATTTCCATATTATTTAAAAAGAAATTACACTTTAAAATCCGGAAAAGTTTTAAGAAATAATTTTACACAAAACAGGGTAGGCCATATAGTATCTACCAGTCTTCAAGTCATCAGAAGAGGTGTGTATTATTGGAGTCAGGCAGTCCACAGTTAACTGGCTTGAGTCCCCTCTTCTCATGTTTCAAGCTTTCTGAATGGTGTTAAATGTTGACTAAGGGTGTGCAATGCTGGGCAGTCTCAGGACATTTTAAATGACATTCTATTTATACCCTTATTAATGCCCTCTGGAGTAGGAATCCTTGCTCATCAGTATCAAGAATATTTTAAGTGAATGCTATCATAGTGGAAGATAGATCTCATCCTCTGCCATGGATCATTGTCAGCTGCCTTTCAAATGAATTGTACAAAATATGACGTGACAGGCTGGAACAGTGTGTTGTCGGTTCAATCGACAAATTCTCACTAACCCAGCCATCGTATCAGTTCAGACAAAGGTTTTGTGAAATTGTATTTTACATTGCAATTAGGGTACTATAATTGTTTATAAAGAGGGTTATTGAGACTGACATAGTTACAAATGTTGCATTGACCTGACCGACAAGAGGCATACACACAGAGGGTGTCAATCAAACTCTATTTGTGCCCACTCCTATGTGATGTCTATGTGTGTAATTCTGCTACTGCAGGAACACTTCCGTAGCTGTGCTGGGAATCAGATAAAGCATTACCACTTCTAAAGGACACAACTAGGCACCATCTCGACAGGAACCAAAGCCCTACCCTTCTGAAACACAGAATTTCACAACAGAAAGACCTTAATCCCCAAAGTATTGGCTGAATCTGTGGTGTGGGATCATTTGAGGAACAGGTGGCTGGGACACCATGTTCCTGGGAGAGAAGCCAGTGCTTCTTCGCCCTCCTCAGCATGACTGTACCTCAGTGCAATCATATTCACTCATTTATGCTTCTCAGACCAGGTAAGAGAAAAATACTACCCAAATACCAACACTTTATTATTCAAACCAAAAATGCCCTCTAGTGGCAGAAACTCAAGCCAGCATGGGAAGAGGTTAATCTGAACAAAATGGCAAAGGGGAATATAATATCCGGGCTTCATGATGGGCTCTTATCATAACACTCCGTAACAACAGAAAAGTAGTCCTCCCCATTTGCCCTTCAAAAACAATCACAGAAGTTTAGAGGAACAGGAAACCGTACATGAACAGGGTCTCCCTCACATATTGAGCAGAGTGACAGGGTGCAGCTGGAACAGGACGCCTTGGTTATGCCTCTCATCCTTCTGCACTAGCTCCATCTTCTGGCTGGGCGGAACCTGACACACACACAAGCGTCAGAGGACTGGTTGCATGAAATCACTGCTTACAGCAAAACACTGCCTAATTGTTTTTATTGTAGCATAAAAATTAAGGCCCCTGCAAGACCATGACTGGCCCCTTCACAACTTAAATACAAAAGGACAAAGTCTGCTATACAGTTTTCCGTATGATTTTTGGCAATAGTTGGTAAGCATTACAAGTACGCTCTTATAATCTATCATCATTAACTGTACCCAGAGAAGCATATAGATGAACACCACCATCTCCTTTTCATAAGCACCTTGTTTCCAACAATTATACAATGTGATCATGATGCAGCACCAACTGGTTAGTTACAGGGAGACAATTTGCCATTCAAACCTCATGGCAGTATGAACAAGGTTGTCAAGTGATTTATTATTCTTCCCTATTCTTCTTCTTTATTTAACATCTTTGTGTCAGTTGATTCAAGGCACCTTCAGTCTTATCCAAATAACTATACATGCAACCTGCTCCAGGATGCATTTTCCAATAACAAATGTTGAAGCTGTCCTTTCGCTAATATCTACAAAGTAGCTTTCAAATATACCAAAATATTCTATTTGCACTTAGATCGGACTGGATTACAGCAGTTTCTTACCTGGTTCCACTTTTTTGACTTCTCGTAGTAGTGTGGTGTCAGGTCCGCTCTTGGTGGTGACTTTGTAAATAACCTGGATTACAAGGACAGGAGAGTGTCTATGTATAATAGCAACAAAAAGCTGTCAAATGAGGTCCACGGGAAGCTGATAGTCACAGACTGCTTGGGCCCAGATTAGTTGCCTTTTTTTGCTTTTTTACAAATAATTTCTTTACAAATACTCAAATTAAAAACACTGATACAATTGACATTCATCCACATAATCCATTTGATGAATGTTTGTATTGTCACAATTTATTGTTTGCAAGCAGTTTTGTCCAAGCAGTAATTGCTGCCATCATGAATTCTAAATCACATATTGTTTGTTTCATGTGACCCTGGCTTTGAGAAGGAACAGAATTAGCACAGCTAAAAGCAGTGGGATTCCTTTAGTGAAGTAATTGCTGAGATACGATGGGAGGGCAGGTACCTGATGACTCGGTCTCTAACGATCTCCTGCAGCTGGCTCACCCTGTCTAGCCCGAGGTGAAGTGGCCCATTTGGACCTTCACACGCCAGGCGGTTGATAGCCGCACGCAGAGCGTTGATCTATTGGGATAGAACATGGCAGGAAGAATGGCTGAGGATTACAAGCTGCTAGATGTGTATAAACAAGCCACAGAGGGCTGGTGTGTACAAATGAAGTAAAAGGGCAGCGTTGAACCAGTGCTCTTTGGATGTCTAACACTTTCTAAACAGCACAGCCAATAGCAAATCTACACAGAGATCTAAAGCCACTGAGGAAATTAAGGCAACTATGTCCTGCTTATTGATATTTGGTTATGGTTAAATAGATAGATAGTTAACAGGGATACTAAGTTTTAGGGCTGTTTTCTTCCACAGTCCTTTGCAATAAAGTAAATGCCTCAATTAATGATCTACAGTGATCTACTTTTGTATCAGATGAACCACGTTGGAATTGTAGCCTGGTTTTTAGCCCCTTATTTTTGCAACAAACAGATCAACAAGCACTTGGAATACTCAAAATATATAAAATCTGAGAAGTACAATTTATAATCTTTATTTATTCCTGGTGTATAACAACAATGTTAAGAATTTCTTCATCCAACAGTTAAAAAATTAACTGTACCAACATTTCCACTTTTTTAAAAAATATAACATGAGTATAACTTGACAAAACTAACAATAATGCCAGCACACACGCAATCATGTTTACCTCAGTGATGTCCTCCACATCAAACTTCACATCAAAGGCCAGCTCCATGTCATGTTCAGGCATGATTCCTTCCTGGGTGAGGGGGTTCCAGCCGAGTCCACACAGGGCACCAGTGAAGCAGGTCCTCTCCTCATTGGTACTGAGGGACAATAAGAATAAAGAATGAATGGAATGTATGGTCAAGATGATATTTAAACCTCGAGCTGATATTTCTTCACCCAGTTGGTATTGGTGATGCACTGTGATTTAGAGATGAAAGTCTGAAAATTTGTGATGCAGATTTGTAATGCAGGCTTACCGCAGCTCCATGACAGGGGTGAAGAGCATACAGATCAGAGCAGGCAGGCCATGGATGTTGGGCAAGAGAGTTGTCTCCTTCAAAAGGATGTGAGAGCCTGTGTTCCAAACACAATTTTACATTTCACACAGCCCAAGCAACAAATATCAGGATTAAAAAATAATGCAATTAGTTAGCATTGGTTACCTGATGCACTGACTGAGACAGATCCAGCCACAAGTATCCTCAAGTGTTTGTCCTCAACAGAATCATTTACAGCCACACAGTTGATACTGTCCCGCTCTAAAGCCACACACCTGTGGAGAATATAAATGTTCCCAGTAACACTCAGTGCAGTTTTACCTTCACTGTTTTCGTGTTACTGAAACATTTTCCCCCAGGCACTTTCTTTAACACAAGGGTCTGTTCTTCTGGGGCCAGCTTCCTGTCAGCAGCCTGACCTGTAGCTCACCTGTACTGTGTGACATTACTCATGCTGTGGAAGCTGATTTTATGAGGACTGGATGGGCCATGCACTGGAACCTGTGAGAAGCAAATACACTTCAATCACACACTTGACCTGATTAATTCACTTCATTAAATACTTCATATCTTCTTACAGACCAGTAAAATCCTGGCTGATACGGACCAAAAACCAACACTCAGGAGAAATATCTTCTTTCGTATGGATGTAAGTTTTGGTTAGTAACATGTTTTGTTGCAGATTCTCAGTGATCTGAGAGTTCTAACTTACATAAAGACTTGTGTTTTTTCAAACAAATGCACAAATTTGAAACACGCACACTGACACACAATCATGAATGCATGTGGTACCTTGCACCGTAGTGAGGCCTGGCTTGTTTTGGAGAAGGACTCAAGCAGACTGTCTATCAGCTCCCTTTCTTCTGCTTTGCGGGTCTTCCAGGAACTGCTGGTGCTGTTGGGCATGAAAGTGCCATCCTGCAGGTCTTTGTAGAGCGACAGCAGCACCTCGTGGCTCTGCTGCAGGGTAAAGTCAGCACAGTTACATCACAGAGTTAACCCTTTAAACTCCTGCTGGTTTTTGGCATGTAACCTACTGATTATATCTCCCTCTCCTGCCAGTTACACAGAGTACCTTGGACTCAATGCTCTCCTCTGCCTTCTGGGCGTGTCCCTCCTCCACCATGATGTCAGCCACACTGCTGTTGATGGTGTCAGTGTTGATGATGAGATCGACGCGCATGACACCATGCAGGATGGAGAAGAGTGACACGATGAGGGAGCGCCCATTCACCAGCGTGATGAAACGGTTCCGCGCAGCACAGCTCCACTGGTCTCCCATGATCATGGACTGGGCCGAAGGCCGGATCCCAGTGATCTGGAACTCCTGTGCCTTGTGGGACATTACATGACATGAAAGGTATTAAGCAGATGATCTTCACCAGAGTTACTTACAATGCAAGTGCAGTCAAGGACAACTGTGCCAACAATACTGGAGGGAACAAAAGTCCTAAGTGCCAGAAGTGACAACTTTGCCCATACACTGCAAGACAGTGCACATGCACTGAGGATTACGTGCTCAGGAAAGGGTGATGCAAGGTTGGAGTGGATGAGAAGGTTTTGGTACCTGGAAGTTTGGGGCCAGCAGGTCACTGGGTAGATCTCTCAGGCTGCTGCAGCTCACCTGTGAGGTGTTGCCATAATCCACAAAGAAAACCTGGTTCCCAGACAAAAAATGTATTGCATTACTATTAGTGTAATATAAATTGATACAATGTATACAGACTGTTCATTCTTTAAGAGATCTGGCCATGTGGTACCTCCACAGTGCTGCCCCACACATGCAGGATCTTGGCTCTGTAGTACTGTCCCATCTCCTCGCACTCAAAAGGTGCCAGGCACAGCAGGTTGGGGTACAGGGACACAGACACAGGCCTCAGCTCACGTGAATTAATCTCCGCCGTCAGGTGCCGCTGCTTCTCCAGGCTGGCCTCATCCGCCTGAAAGCCCCAGAAATGGCCCACCTCCACCACCTTCAGACAAAGGCACACATGGGCCTCTTAGTGTGCACTACAGCCTCTGTGCATACTGCTTCTAGGACAGCTCTTCCAAAGTAATTTACAGAGGCCTGGAGAAGCCCAGGGTACCTCAGTGATGTTGACAACAAAGACGTGATTTGAGGGCAGCTTGTCTGGGTCGATGGTGCTGCTCAGGACACCCACTGGATACACAGAGTGGTTCTGGAAGTCTACATTCACCCTGCAACACAAATGCCAAAGCGTGAAGGGTTTGGGGTTGGGCAGGGAGTGTGTCTGTATGCATGTCTGTGTTTCTGTCTGCCCATGCATGTATGGAGACACAGGGGTGAAGGGGTGTCCAAGAACTTAATAAAATCTTCTGAATGGGATTTGTGATTTTATTGTCTGATGACAGTTGCAATTCGCAGAGTTGCTGAGAGGTTCACAGAGAGTGTCAGTGTGTCAGACTGCATCAGGCCCTATGAGGAGCTATGAAGGCTCCAGCCCGAGGGCTCAGAGCAGCAGTCGGGACCCACACTCCAAATCCAGACAGTCACTGCAGGACACTGCTGCCCCCCAGAACAGAGCTGTCTGGCACACAGCTGTACCTGGACAAAATTCAGCGGTGACGCCTAGCTGTACAAAGATTTTCTCCACAGAAGCGATGCCAGACATTTAGCCATGATGCTGTGCAAAGCTCGTTAATTCTGTCATATAAGCAAAGACCAGCATTCAGAAAAGCTCTTGCTATCTAATGTTTGTACCTCTTGTAGTGCTAAGTGATGATGTGTGGACATTACTTAGGCTGCAACCGAACAAGGCATACCGCGCGTATCTGAGGGGGGAAATGGTCCTCCCGCCAGCTTTTGCCTCCACCTCGTCAGTGTGATGCACAAGCAGGTCTAGAGCCTGGCGCTGCTGGGAGAGCAGGAGGGCCAGGGACACCTCAGGAAGCACACCTGTCTTTGTGGAAGTCCTATAGAACTCCACGTACGCTCTAGTGGGAGAGAAGGTGAGAGAAAGTGCCTGCTCTAATACACCCCTCTATTCCCCCAGCTCTTCACAAGACATCAACACAACACCTCTACGTGGACATCAAACTGAGAGAAACACTCTTGCTAGTGTATTCAGTGTTCAACTGACAAACAAACAGGATTGTGATTTTCCCTGATTTCCCTGACAGCATGAGAACATATGAACACACTGATAAGAACAAGCCATTTGTCCCATCAAGGCCTGCAGATTTCCAACAGTCTAGAGAATATCCTGTTCTGCATCAAACCCATACTCACACATTGCCAAGTATACTTATGCCATTAATTTATGGCAAAAAAAGTTACGCTGTGCTGGGTTGAGACATTTAGAGCATGATACTCTGTATTTCCCGATTCACCTAAAAAATCACATCTGTGGTCAAATTCCAGTTTCAGCAGAAGGGGTCACACCCTGACAGTCTGTGACAGCTACAAAAGGCCTTCTCTACCTGGAGCCATCGAAGGAAATGGCCTTGACCTGGCCACACTGCCGGAACAGGGACTGCAACTGTTTGTAGTACAGGAACCCGTATGGAGGGATGTTCCGTACCTGCAAGTGCAATGGCGGCCACCTCAGAGACAACAAGTGCAGGCTGCAGGAGAAATCCTACTCCTTTTTAATTGGCTTAAACAAGCTAAATCATTTGCCAGCAATTCAGGATCAGGAAAGTAAATACCATGACTGTAGTCTTTGGGTCATTGCCAGAGAGTTCTTTGGAGGCCAGTTCTTCATCTATATCCCCTACAGAGAAGTAGCTGGGATAAAAAGCTCCAGCGATTACAATCTGAAAAGGAAGGGGAATCAGTACAGATGGATAAAAAGCACTCAGAAACACTAATGGACTCTTCATTAATCCTGAAGACATCAGCTAAAAAAAAAAAAGTAACTGGAAAACTTGTTTTGTCCATTTTTAAAATGGCCTAGATCTCCTACTCCAACCCCTAATCTACAAGTAAACAGCCTTCTCCCTGCAACATCATGATTCCAGGGTGATTGTGGGTATTGACTCACCTGCAGGATGAATCTTTGTTTATGGAGACTGGAGTAGTCCATAGCTGGCAGGTTCTCACGAACATGCATGTTGAACTGGGACACGCGATTCTTCAGATCCTCAAACAGTTCAGCCACCTGCAGAACCACAGCATTTCAATGCTATTTACACCATAGCCATGACGTTCTGATGAACAACTCATTCTATTATCCCTCAGGGTTAGCACATCGTCCAGCTGATATTTTCCGGCAACATAGCCAAACGCAACAACAGCCAAACTTTCAAGGGTGGGAACTCTATTACAATTTTATACACATCAAAGAGATAACCCAATGTAAGATAACTGCACTCTATACCTCTCTGATCCTCTTGATCTGGATGCAGTTTTCCTTGCCCCACTCCAACTCATCCTGAGACAGAGAGCGCATAAAGTGTACAGTCAATAAAGCGGAACAATGAGGCTATCAGAGTCAAGTGCCGCATGATACTATATGGCTGGACCTCAGAGTGAACCCTCACCTTTGGGTGTCTCAGCTCTCCTTTGCTCCTGGATGCATGCCATGCCTGGAAAGCAGACAGTAAAAATTAGCCATCACCTTACATGTGGCAGCCATCAGGGAGCAATTCACCAGGCTGATCTGGGTCAGCTCCTGACCCTTACCGTTCACAGCACACCTGAACCTTACTGTCAGCAGCATACATTCAACTTTTACACTCTTCCACAGAGGAAATCCACACAAACACAACAGCAGGTGAACAGGGATTTGGGGAGAGAGAGATGGAGTGACTTGCCTTAAATGCATTGACAAATGCGATGGAATCACTTGGTACACCGCCTGCAAACATCAGCTTACTCCTGCATAATTCAAAACATCAGATGTCTCCAGAGGATATGAGTACATTCAAACAGGTTTTGTGGGAAGGAGGGCCTTTCTACATAAGCATATTGCACATATGCCATCACCACTAACCACAAAACAGTGTGACTCTGCCAGCTGTCTGACTTTGTCACATTACTCAGTTTAACGACAAACTGATGCCCTCCAAGGTGTACGGCTCCCTTACCGGTACCCTGCTAGCCGCTGCAGTGAAGGCATGGAGAAGAAGCTTTTCAGAGACAGACAGGCAGCTTATGAAGACACAGAGAGAGAGAGAGAGAGAGAGAGATAGTGTGTCAAACAGAGGCAGCAAACAATTTCTTTCTATTTTCAGCCCAAAGAGACTAATAATGCACAACTTACTGGGCCTACCCTCTGAAATCCCCTACATACCATTTACCATAAAAGAAAAATGCATTAAGCTTACATCAGAGGTTTCTCCAGCAGAGGGCACCAGCCTGCAGCAATCTCACCTATAATAAGGCACTCTTCCAGACAGCCAAAGACGTGGCCCAGCACGATCATTTTGCCCAGGTTCAAGTCAACAGGCAGATGGGCCAGCACACGGCCCATGAAGGTGAGCTCTCCATCAAAGCGTCTCTGCTGATGTGCGTCCTGTTTCACTGACAGAGCGCCCAGCTATGCGACACACAGCAGGCAGACATGTTTCAGACTGCACTGCAGCCCACATGCAGACACAATGCTCTCCGTTGTCACTCTTTGTTAGGCCAGTGTTGGTAGTGCACGGTATGCATACACCTACGCTGACACCCTGCTGTACCTCTGCTTGCACAGTCAGAGCTTTAAAAACATACCAATAGAACCTATGAGAACAATAGGGTATTGTTCTCATAGACCAAGGTGCTGCAGGTGTAATTCTAAGTGGGACACAGCTGATGTATGAATATGCTTCTGTAAATGGCTTCATGCATTAATGGATTAATTGCACAACAAAAAACATGAAACAAAATAATATATGCTGTGCAAGTACCTCTTGATAAGAGCATAACTTTGACTAAATGTCAAAATGCTGAATTACATATAATGTAAATGCTCACACCTGTTTGAGTTGTAGCACAGTTCTCTCAATGTCACTAATGTTTGGAGGAGACAAAGCTGTGGACAGCAGAGAGCGTGGATCACCCATGTCCAGCAGCTTCACCTTCAGCATGATGCTGGCCAGGGGAGAGCGCTGTGACAGAGGGCACGAAGACAACACACAATTAAACACACAATGACCCAGGAGACCAGGCCACTCACCTTACTGCCTGGAAACAGCACTTAGCAGCAGTCACCATGCCAGGGACATGGCTTCCTAGAAAGTCAGATTCCCAGTGGAGTTACAGGTGTGTGATGTATTTGACACATGCCTCCTAACTGTACACTATGGTTCATTGGTTTGCCACCATGTTCTAATTTCTGGTTTTAATCACTGCTGGCTCCTTAGCCCTGCCTTTGCTGAGATTAACAAAAAGAATTCAGAACTGTGCCATAGAATGAACTGCCATTTTTTAAAACATAGTCGTAAGTGCCCCTGGTTTTTAAGACTGAAACAGGAAGATCCCCTGATTACCAGCATTTCAGGAACCACAAAGTCTGGGATTTCATTCCTCCAGAAAGTTTTTGTCACCAGGCGGTAGCAGTACCCCTTGGACACTCTTCCAGCCCGACCTGAACAGGAGACATCACACAAATTTCTGGAGGGGGACACTGATCATGACAGACAAAACCAATCAAAGGGTAACCTCACAGAAAAAAACCAAAATCTATATGAAAAGCTATCTTCAAAAAGTAACAAATCAAATGTAAACCACAAGAGAAAATAAGACAACTGGAATGGTAAGCCAAAGCTAGCTGCGCTGCTTTGTGTGGTTCAGTAAAAGTTGGAATATTGGTGAGAGCCCTACCTCGGCGCTGGTTACAGTTTGTCTTGGAGGCCCAGGTCAGCTGCAGGCTCCGGTAGTTGGTGTCTTTGTCACAGACAAGGTGTCGTGCCAAGCAGAAGTCAATCACTGGGGGGGGCATTAAGAGTTTTGAATCAGAGTAGGAGGTAGAACAGCAATAAAAACATTCACCGCTATGCTAATCAAGTCACCATTACAAGTCTTAATGAATTTATAAGCAATGAATTTGTGGCTTACCATACTTCACGTCTGGGACAGTTACAGAGCTCTCAGCGATGTTTGTAGACAGGATTATCTGGAAACAGCCAGTGAATTAGGACTGGTGTTAAATCAGCTCTTACAGTAGTTACTAGCTTTATGTACTTTCAGTTAATGTAGATCTGAGAGGGCTACAGGCATGGTGGCTTGGACCTTTACCTTCCTGTATCCTGGGACAGGCACAAGGAACACCCCGTTCTGCTCTTCCAAGGTGACGGTTGAGTGCAGTGGGTACACTTGTAGCCTGAAACACACAAGGTTTCAAACTGGTCTATATGGTCACAAAACACACTCAAAATGAGAAGTACTACACAAATAGCCCAAACAGCCAACTGCTGAACACTGAAAAGACATCCTCCATCTGACCACCACACAAATACACCTGCTCCAGATTGTCAGAACAGTCTTTTTTTCCCCCTGTAATTTATAGGTGGAAATAAAGTTTGTACAATAAATGCAGGAAAGAAACATTCATGGTGTGTGTAAGGGAGCTGCAGATGTTTGATAATGTTGTGGACATCAGTTCTGTGACAAGCAGCACAATGACAAGCATATGCTCTATTTTTGTCATTCCAGGCCCTTTAGTTTTCCTAACAACTTATTTGTTTAATTAAAAATGCAAATATAAAAATATACCTAGCTAACCATAATGCTACAAAACATACCCCCAGTGAGCAAGCAAACTTGCTTTGAGTCAAGTCATGGCTGCAGAAATAATTACATTTAGCATTTTGTCTGCTGCATAAAACCAAGCTGGCAAATACACATTGAGCAATTAAACTTTTTCATGAGGAAGAATTAGTGTAGGTGCTATCACATTTTGCACACTATTTGAACTGTACCTGAACCCAATATGGGAACAAAAAGCTCAATGCACGTCTGATATTAAAAGCATCTGCACTGTATACAAGTTGTGAATATTTTGTTTTAAAGTCATATGCATATCCAAGCAAGATTCACAGATATCTTATTAAGTCTAATATCCCAATCCAACTCTACAGGTAGTTTGAAACAATTTTAGACACAACATCCCCAAGTGTAAATGGAGAAGCCTTTCAAATCCACAACTGACAAAAGTATCTCATATGTTAACCAATGTGTGCAGAAGTTGGAACTTTATCATTTCAAGCCAAATATATGGGGAGGCATTTTAAAACCAGGTTGAAACAGTAATGTAAATGTAATATCTGGATATGATCTGTACACTATATACATGTCATATTCAAATACGTTATATTTAATTCCAGGTGCAAAAACGTGAAAAACATCAAAGTATAATTTTTCAAATAATTGTTGACTTAAAAATACAATATACTAAATATTAAATTGTGCTTCAGGTATATTTTCCCCTCATATTCACATCAAATGAAGAACTCAGTCCAAAGCTCCCCAAACCCCACTCCACTTTCAAAAAAGCATTTCCACTCTCACACCACCAGGCTTTTACTGCCGTTGAATAACAAACAGGACAGCAGGTCACTTTACAACTTGTACTAAATTCTGAACAGTCAACAAGGGAGTAAGCAGTAAAAACATGGCATTAAAACAACAACTGATTCATTTTGCTGTGCTAATGGCAAAGTCACTACTCTTTCTAAATTAGTCAAACACTGGTTAATCACTAAATTAGTCAAACACTGTATCCAGATATTCTATTTACATTACTGATTCAACCTGGTTTTAAAAGGCCTCCTCACATATTCGGCTTTAAATGAAAAAGTTCCAGCTTCTGCACATTGGTTAACATGTGAGATACTTTTGTCAGTTGTGGGTTAGCAAGGTCTTGTTATGTAAATAAGAACTATGAGATAGTGAAGGTAGTTTTGCAAAAAAAAAAAAAAACACATTTACATCACTTCTGTCTCTCCCCTTTCCTTGATCTGCGTGAGTGACCCACCTCTTGCGGACCAGCTTGGCCAGGGCATCTTGCATGTATTGTATTTCTGCTAAGCCAGGTAGGAATACAAGCACACTCCCACGTTCAGGCAGACCTGAGCAACCTTCTCTCTCAGTCCTTCTGCTGTGCAGAAACACAAGTTAACATCGGATCAGTGTTATTTGCAGTAAGTTAACCTGTGGGACTGTAGTGGATCAGTACAGCAGCAGTATAACCCTACTTCACTGTGATAGAGGAGTATGAACAGTTAACTGTCGGGCTTTCAGGTGGCACCTCTTGTTAAAGGACAACAGTAGCTGTCAGTGTGGTACTATGCCCCATGTTCCCCCTCAGTGCTCTCTGGAGTCCCACAGGGCAGCAGATAAACGCTCAATCACCCAGGGAGGGAGGGTTTTTTGTAGACATGAAATTCCCTATTTAACTGTGCACAGTTACTTTTCTGGACACTTCAGCACAGTGCAGTGTGATAAAATGGCTGCGCAGCTCAGCTTGTGGATTACAAAGTAATAAGAAATAGACTCGGACTTAATGCCTTTCAAAACAAGCAGGTGCTAGTGTGTGCCCTTCCAAACAGTTACAGCTTCAAGGCAAATGAAACCGGAGATGAAAATATTTTTGAAAATACAACCAAGCATGGCAGTAATGGACAGTGAGGGGATGGTAACTCAAGTGATGTATATTGTGTTTTAAGTAAATTCACCACATTCACAATTACATTCAGCTACCTCTGATCTTTGGACTCCAGCTCATCAAAGCTCTGAATGAGGCTGACAGCCACATTGTACATCTCTGTGGAAATGTAGGGTTCGTCAGCATGTGGGGCCTCCATCTGACACAAACACAATCACAAACACACACACACACAAGCACAAGCACGCCCACAAACATACACACAGAACTTCATTACTTTGCTTAGACTTACAAGACCCACTTTCTCACTGAGCTAGTTAAGTGTCACATAGTGAAAGTAAAAGTACTGGCCATGGTATAACATTCTCTAGTTAATTCATTCTGGTTTATTCTCCAGCCATAAAGCCAGAAAACCTCAACATACAAGGTCTACAAATAGTTGTCTCCAACAGAGACCAGTTACAAATGGAATTACAGTACCTCAAAACTAATATTATCTCAGTTATTTTCTGAGAGTTTAAAGGCTTTGCTGAGAAGAAAGGAAGAGGTCAAATGTCCCTAAGGATGTAAATAATCATGTTATGAGTGTGCTTTCAAACTATTTCTTCCAAATAACTGAGTATCTTCAGCTTTAGGCAACTGCTCTGGTCGGGTTGGTCCAAGTAAAATGGGAACCACACACGCAACCTCTGTTGCAGAATATACATCAGACTGGAAGACAGACTCCTGTGTCCCTCTGTGCTCTTCTTCAGCTGTCCTTAATCCACCCCCAGCCCCATCATTATATAAAAGGAAAATACTAAAATATATTATCAATATATTAATAAAATATGACATTTACGATATACACTGTAATATCTGGAAACCAGTTACTTGTATATTTGCTCATATATCTTGGAGTGATCCAATATATTATGATGCTGATACATTTCACTTCCAAAAGAGCCATACAGACACAGCCCTCGAAGTCTCTCACCTTGCAAGGCAGTAGGCTGTGAAGGTCATCTAGGTAGAACTCGTCAATGGTGTATGGTGTGCCCTCCACCTCAAATACGTAGGCCGGGTTCATCTGGTTACGGATGGGCGTACCAAAGTATTCAGAAAACTCCTTGCAGTTGATGGTGGCAGACATGAGGATGACCTGAGGGAGGATAGGGGTGGAGCTGAGAGGGTGTGCCTCTGTCATGGGGGTGGGGGGGGGGGGGCGGCAGTTGCTAAGGACAGACTGCTTTTCAACTGCAGGGGTTTTATTCCAGAATTAGACTGCAGTTGATAAATTCACCCTTGGCAAGGGTATGAGTTGATGGAAAATTGAGTTAGGGGCAGTGATCATTGAGATACAAAGCAAAATTTCTACCATTTACATGTCCAGGTTAAAAATACCCATGTTGGATCTCAAAGAAATGTTTACAAACAGAACTGCACTGATGAGCTTGGAAAAGTAAAGCCCTGTAAAGACAGTGGACAGAGGTAAACTCAATACTGTCAACACAGATATGTTCAGTAGGAGATTGAAATGTTAACAACATAAACCCAGGACCTAGCTGAGACAGGAGCTGTAACAGATTCTAGCAATACAATAACAAGATATTTGATCCTGATGGGGCTCTAATGTGCTTCTCTTTTTGTGAGATACAACTGTACAGATTTTAGACTGAATACACAATTTTTACAAACAGTTAAAAAATATTTCAAATTAAAATTCACTTTCTCAGTGCCTTTGCACAACCATACAGCATTTGCAATCACTTGCAGTAATTGTAGCATTTATTTTAGGATTTCATCTGACATGCATCTTCTGACTTCTGCTTCCACACACCAATATATGTGGACAAATGGCAGACTCAAGATGGATACTTCAATAGATCAGGCAAATTGTCATACAGACAGATTGGATCCAGTTCAAGTTTATTAAATCACATGAAACTGTGATCAATCACACCAAAGATCATTGTTGGACCATGAAAACCCAGGAACTACAAGCAATTAATTCAAAATAAACTATGCTAAAACAAATCCATAATTGCAAAATTGTGGTGAATTAGGAGAAAGGACTATAGTGTACATAATTTTCATTATTTTGAAAACAGGTTATAAATGTTAAAGGTCTGCCTTCACACTGCACTGAAAAAGACAAACTACATAGGTTCCAAGATGCCCAATTAGGCCTGATTGATACCAATTAGGGGGATCTTATTTGTATCTAATTACAGAAAATGTTATTATAGTTACAGGAAAAATGTGTTGTGAGGACAGTGCCGGTGGTTCCCTCATGGATATGTGTAGTGGGCAGGTGACAAAACAAGCTTACCTTCACATAACGAGAGTTGGAGTGGAGCAACTTCCTCACCACCAAAAGCAGGAAGTCCAGCTCCTCTGTTCTCTCGTGGACCTGAAATATATACACATATAGGCACTCATCACATTCTCCTTGTTTTGGCACTTACAGTCATAACTAGTCAGTTTAACTATTTTACTTTCTGCTGCATCTCTCAGTTCTGAATGTCCCGGGTCAGCAAAGGGGAGTTGGTGTTTTACTGGCCTTATAGTTCAACCTGAAATTGTAGCAGGTTTGAACTATCATAACAGTTCTTATATCAGTGAGTTAAAACCTGGAATAACTGTTCTCTCTCAAAACTTAATTGTAAAGTCACCTCATCTATGAAGATATGGGAGTACTCTGTCAAGCTCTTGGCCTTCACCAACTTCTGTAGCAGCACTCCAGTTGTCATGTAGATGAGTCTGGTGTGTTCAGTGGCAACCTTCTCCAGACCCACCTGGGGAACACACACACATAACAAATAAAAACTGCCAACTGACAATCAGCCATGGCTCACGTGCAGCATGTCATGCAGAAAGGATAAGCCATACAGCAGAGAAAAGAGAATGAATCTTTCCTCTGGCCAAATCATACATCAATCGCTCTTGCATTAAGGCCAAAATTTTTCCAAATTTGTGATGTCCACCTGGGGACATGGTGCCTGTGCGCCCAGGTAATGTGCTCTTTCTGTCGCCATCAGACCTCATGCTCAGTGCAAAGCTAGAGAGCTGTATTCACATCCAACAGCCCCCCTCGGGACAGGAGGCACACACAGACACTGATGGGACCCCTGATAAAAGCAGCATTACTAATTGCATGACTGGAGAGGATGCTAAAATGGAAAATATCCTTTGGTTTGATGGGAGAGCAGGGCTCCCTTGCCCTGGGTGTGAACTTCCAGCTTGCATACCATTGCAGCTACTGTAAACTGTAAGAACTCAAAAGTCCCCTCAACCTCCTCAAATTAAATACATCTTCATGGGGCATTTCATGTAATAAGATGCATTTTGTTTCAAGTCTCAAATGCTAGATCCTCTTTTGGCATTCAATGATGTGGTTAGCTGTTACAGAGACAGAAATCATAATGATTAGAGCCTAATGGTGGGCCAAATTTTCATGACTAATAAACTCAAGAGCCTCATAGAAACAAGAACTTACTGCCCAATTATTGGAGGGAAATATACATATCTATTAAAGAGAGTGCACCTGACACGTGTTTAAAGTACGGGATCTTAAGAGTCCAATTTGGAACGTAAACCCAAACCTTGCCCTCTACAGTGGTGGATGTCACACTGTGACCCTGTCTTAATGCATTACCGTCTCCTCAATTTCTCGCTGCCAGCAACTTGCATCTATTCTTGCGCTCTGTGTAGCAGAACTGGGGTTATAATTAGACTCATGAGTGGTTCGCATTTCTTGGTCCAAGACAATGCAGTCTGACAAAGTGGAAGGAGGTCCAGCACGTTAAGATATTTTGTTCCTTCTCCCAGGCTTGCAAAGGAAATGTCAGGTGAAATTTTGTGCAAGGCTTCACCAGGCGATAATACTTCTGCCTGAGGTGCTAGAATCAGTCAACTTCCTGAGAGCTTATTATGTAACAGCACATAAAAAGAGTTAATAACCTTGTTTCCTCTGCAATGGCTTTTACCTATAAGACACCAAAGCAAGGCTCACATATTAAGCTGAAATCCTCTATTCTTTGTAAACTTTTCCCATTAATCTAAAAATGTCTCCTCTTATGAAGTGTCAAGATTTCTCATTCCATGCAAGTCCAAATGAAATCAGTGATATACATCTGATCAGCTGCCACTGTCAAACCTTAATATTATAACTCTCCTATTATAATAATTATAACTGTCAAAATTTCCCATATTTCCAGGTATTATATCAGAGCAAACAAGTCCTTATTGGAAAAAGGACAGGAAAAAACGGAAGTTCTGAGCCTTTTGCTGGAACCTCACTTTGTCAAATGTTATGGTGGAGCTTCTTTGGACCTTGAACCCAGGGTACCCCCCTTACCTGATAGCCCACCACACTGCCCATGGTGCATTTGCGTTCACGAGCAACCCAGCGTGCAATGCTGCTGGCACCGATCTTGCGTGGCTGCGTGACTACCAGGTTACAGGGTGCTTCCTTCTCACTATAGTAATCCAGAATGAACTGTGGCAGCTGTGTGGTCTTCCCACTTCCAGTTGCCCCACGGATGATGACCACAGAGTTGTTCTCTATCAGAGAAATGAGCTGGAGAGGAATGACAGAAATGCTCATCTCATATGCAGTTATTAAATTTGTCTAAACTTTGGAAATCCCTATTATTTAAGGGCCTTAATGCCTTAATATAACACCAGTGAACTGTCCTTCTATAGAAAAAAATTATTTTGTTTAAATTGTACGTTCAGTAAATGCTCTTATCCAGAGTTACCTCCAACACAAGAAGCACCACCACCTGTAGTACGCAGTTTGCTGGACTGTACTTACCTCCTCTCGGTTCTTGGTAATGGGAAGTCTGGGGTATTTGTAGTTGGCCAGCGGCAGTGAGGGTAGGGTGCCTGAGACAAGTATTCAAACAGATTATCAATATTATAAACACCTAATAAAAACAGAACAGCTGTCAAATGCCTGAACTCAAGTCTGACACCGCAAAGCGTATTGGGTTTTTCCTATGGTAATTATCTGTGAAATGTTACATAAGAGAAATTAGTTTGAAATATGTAACTCACTCCCCACTTGTTCTCTCTTCACTTCCTTGAGCTTCAGGCCGCCATCTGGTTTGTCATTGCATAGGCATGCCTGCTCATTGCTGGGGTCAGAAGGCCTGGAATGAAAATGAAGGCACACACATTAAGTGTACAGACAGTAGGAAACTGTCTCAACCATTTTTCCCAGACTTCACACTCATTCTTATTTAATTTTGATTTCATTCTTTTCTCCCAAACTTGAAATCATCCTTAGAAGTTGTGAGGCTTTGGGGTGGTGCATAGAGCAAAGTAAATTTTTTTTTGTTTTTAGTAGATCAATGTGTCTCACAAATTCACCTCCAATCCTTGCCATTATTGTCAATGAGTACAAATCCATACTGCTGTGGCAACAACTGGTTCAGCCTTGCTGGAGAAAACTGGGCACACTAATTAAATTCTGTTTCATTCCATAACACCTACAAAAAAGGAACATGTACGAGTGTTTCTACAACTTGACTGAGCTGTGCAACTCTAGCCACTGCTCATGAACAGTGCTGTCAGGGAAAATGACAGTCTGTCGTCTCTCGAGTTTCCAGTGCTCCTGCATGCGCAGCCAGCTTGTACTCTGGAGGCTGGCTGATCCTCCTCACCGCCTGTTCCCATTGGAGGGCTGACCCACCAGCCATTGTAACAGGATGTGCCATGTGCACCAGTGAACCCATGAGGGGAAAGGCGTCAGACGAAAGGGAACACACATGACATTGCATTGCCTTATCAACCTCTAACTGGCCGCCCTGGTGAGTGGCTGTATATTCACATGCTGGGACTCGTGATATGGCCGCCCCTACTCACACCTGCTTATGAAAACAGCTTTCAGCTTCCCTTCGTCAACTTAAGGCTTCTTTAGCAGCTTTTCCAAAGACACAGCTAAGCACCCACTGACCTTGCTGTCTTTAGAAAATGTGAGATTTTGAAGCCATCAGCCAAATCTTGAACCATTAGTGTGCCCTAGAAAAAGCCTTTTCACTTACCATGGATAAAACAAAGGGAAACTGTTTAAATGTGGGAATAAAATAGAGCACACCACACTAAAAATTCTGTGCAAATAACCTGAACCAAATTCTCTCAAGAGCCACAATGAATGATAATTCCCTTACATGCCTGGCACAACATTTGGGATCACCATCCTTCAGCGATGGTCATGGTTCTCCACACAAATGCCATCTGTCAGATCCTGCTATCCTCATTCCCTTCTAAAGTTCAAGGCAGCCTCTGCGCCCTTCTCTGGTCCCTCACACATGGGCCCAGGGAGCCTCCTCTGCTGGCTGAGCCTCCTGCTCCTTGCGTGTCCTGCATTTTCATCCCTCAGCATGCCTGACTCATACGCCATTACTGCAATGCTCCAGCAGCTTGTCCCGATTCCCCCTCCCTTACCCCCCATCGAGAAATCTCCAGCGTGAAAGATACAGCACTGGCACGCAATTGCAATGATGCGACAGTGATGGAGTTGAGAAAGTGTGAGCTGGCTACTCACAATATAATACTAGGAGACACTGCTGTCTTGCGGTGTGTTCGTGCCATGTGGTAATCCAACAGATGAACTGTGGGGGTGCCATGGGTTTCCACACTTGCACATCTATACTGCTATGAAATGGCAACTCATACCTAGCTCAGAACTCAAAACAATCTCAGCATAACCCAATCTGATGGCAAAAAGCAAACTGGATATAAGACATTCTCCCAGCTGCACTCAAAACTATGAATGAGAAATCTCAGGCCCAATAAGTCTAATTTCTTCATGCTTTGAACAATAACATACAAGTTCCTCACTTGAACTAAAACACAAACAGAAAAAGTTGCAGGCCAATATTCCCAGATGCTCCCACTCTATCACAATCGTTAACACAAAGGCATCCTTGAACTGTACTTGACAGATAGGAGGCAGAAGAGCATAATTCAGAGAGGTCTCTCACAGTAAGGTCAGAGTTAAGAGGTCACGATGGAGCGGGAGAAGCAGGAAGCCGTGCCTATGTTGACAGGAGCGAGATTTCCCCTTCCCGGTGCTGCAGTCTTTTCACTCAATCTGATGTGAAAAGACTCCCCACTGACTGTGATCTCTCCTGACAACCTATGTGCTCACATATAATCAGGCCTGGGCTCTTTGTTTCATGCTTTATGACAAGTGAAGCACGTGGGTGTGCGCTCTAGCGTTCCTCCATATTGCGACCTTCGAGCAGACGGTAAGCATTCCTTCAGTATTTCCCTAAATGGGGCTTCAGTCACAGTTGGGGGTCTGGACTCCGACAACCTTAACCCACTGCTGTATAACACATATTCTTTAAGGCACTTTGTAGGATAAATAGATGAAGCACAAAGGCTTAGAGTAGTGCAGACACTTCAGCCACACTGAGGAGATCCAAGCTGTGTGCACAGTGCTTTCCCCAGTGATTGAGCAGAACTTACACAACAGCCTAGTTATGGGGGGATATGAAGCCAGGTCACATGAAGCCTTAGCATAACTAGTACCAGCTGTAGCTCTTGGATTATAAATCTCAAAGGGCCAGCAGATGGGGAATTATCATCACAATCCATATGGGCATTACTGTCCCAAAAGCTTCCTATCTGTCATAGAGCACATTGGTGGCTCCATTTCCTCAAACTCGAGCTGATGTGAAACCAGGAGGATGTGTTAAAGTCTCTGATGAGTTCAGAGGTGTCAGCATGGAAGATGTGAGTCATGTCAGTAAGGCCCTTTGTACTGACAGGTAAGATGACATCTCAACGCACCACATCATCAGAGATAATAATGGGGAATGAGCACCAGCAAAGCAATATGACACACTACTCAAAAACTGCAATGGGAGTCAGGTCAAAAATAAAATAAACCCTTGAGCATCACAGTGCTGGGGGAACTATAGTGAACCACTAACCCCAAAGAGGATGTGAACAAGGGAATTGCTCAAATCCAAGAGCAGCCAAATTTGTAATAGTTTGTAGAATCTAGCACACCAATGGAAACAAACTGCTTGTATTACTAGCTCCCACTATTATGTTCCATTTTACATACCAACACAAACATCCAAAAATTTCTAGATTTCTTAAGTTACATCTTCATGATGTTTTCAAAATTTTACAAGAGAAATTCTCCAAATTCTACTGCCTACTGCTGATGAAAGGGTTGGGCATTACCCTTCAGGATCTCCCATCTCTGACCTCATTAGTTTTGATGTTGCCTTCAGCTTGCTGTTGTTCAGCATATTTGTGCTACATACTGGTTCTCTGTATGGGGCATATATTAATGACGATTTTTTTAGGTCTTTCAGTGAGAGTACTTTAACCACGATGAATGTGCAAAACTCTAAAGACTGGAAGTAAATGCACTTGTGCAAATGTGTGTCAGTTTGTATTCCTGTGTGTGTGTGTCTATATGCTCTCTCTCTCTCTCCGGCTGGCCCAACCAAGCCTGGGGCACAGAGCTGGGACAAGCATCCTCAGAAGTCCAGCCCCTCTGAGGCTGGGAGAATGCATCTGCTCCCTGAACACAGTCGGAGCTCAAATCGGCAAAGACTACACAATGAATAAGAAAGGATACCAACAGAAAATTCAGAGTGACTTCTGAGTGCAGAAACAGCAGATTATATGCATGCAGCATTTGGGGAAGCTGACAAACAGTCTTATGAAATAGGAAAAGAGGACACCATAACAGTTCTGAGAGCAAAAGAGAACTGTGCTCATATCAGACATCCAACACAGGACTCAGTGTTTGCACTGTCTCTGTGACTCCAAACTGGGAGAAAGCAGGAGGACAAGGAGGCGGAGCCAGTGAAACAGGGAGGAAGAGGGGGGCATGGGCCATCCTTTTGGACACACAGCAGAGGACTGAGGACAGAGCTACATCCATGCTCAACTTTGTCCATCCTCTCTTCTGGCTGAAGTTTAGAATGAGACTGCTTTGTGGATTAAGAGAAGGGTGATGCTGAACAGCGAGTGACACATGGAGAGAGAGCACTGGAGATATTGCTCTGTAAGAAGCCTGTGCGCTGCGCCCTCTCTCTCAGTCTCTCGCTCTCTCTCCGTTTCTCTCAGAGACCAACGGGCATCTCTCCGCACTGACTAAGAATGTAAGTAGCAGCCGCATATCTGCCTCTACCACAGCATCTACCACTCACGGTCATCACTATGCTCTGCATTCTGCTTTACAGGCAATGGTCATTGCATTGTTTTTGTACTACTTTTAATATATTCATGTTAACCATACCTTTCATGGCACTGGAAAAAACTAACCTCAAATCTTTTCTAAAAAAAAAAAAAAAAAAAAAAAAGCTGGTCTATTTCTTTGATCAATTGAGTTCATGTAATGCTGAAAGTTATCCTTTTCCTTCAATTATTAATGTCTTTGCTTACAAACACCATTTCATTGGCTGCTTTATTAATACTTTCAGTATTTATGGGACTCCGTTGTGCTCTTATCTGGCTCAATAGTAAAAGATTCCACATTGGTTAGACAGAGAAAAGTTGCTAAATAATGCCATTTTGAAATGTTATGAAACTGCTCATTTGCTGAATTTCTGCATTCAGGCATGATTTTGAAGACACACAAACTAAAGCTATTAATTGCATGGAAGCAGTTAAGAACAATTAAGAGTGTGTATCAGTAAAGGAAACTGAGAATATGTTATATTGTGTACTGAGTCTAACAAAATATGCATTATATGTGTATGGACTTGTTGTGTACAGATGGGTGAGAGACAGACTGATGTGAAGTGTTTGTGGATGGGTGCGTGGTCAGCTACCCTACAGCCTTCAAAGACCTCTTCCACTGAATCGGACCCATTATCCAGTCACTGTCTAGACTGTCTAAACCTCAGGTGGAAGGACAGGGCAAACGATCAGTCTTTGGCAATTACAACAACATTACACCTGGCGCCTTCCCCACCCTGAGGAGCGCCAGAGGGTAGTCAGAACACTGAAAAATGGGAATATGGCTTAGTTTCAGTAATAACAATTCTTTTACTTTATCAATTACCAATTCTGTTCTACATCACAATAATGTTTTGAGTGGTTTAGTGCAATTACTTAGGCACTGCCAAAAGCAGCACTTCTTACTAAATGTTGCCAAACTAAACAGTTAAGCAAAACAAAAAAGGAGCAGTAAAAAATCTTTTTTACACATATTTCACAAAACTAACACTTCAGGAGAGTTTATGATGGCAAATAGGTAGAGTTAAGGTAAGGTGTCAAAATAAAATCATGTATTACTTTAACAGGAAGCTGTCACACAACACAAAAGGAGAAGGCACTTGACTGACAGCGGAATTTCTGCTAAGCTATGAGCAATCACTGATTGATAGGGGTGAGACAGATAAGACAGTCAAACCAGAATGTATTTTAAGACCATGCCTTTGTTTTCCTCCTTCCTTTCCTCCCCAGTCTCATCATGCCCTTGTTTGGCTGGATGAAGTGGCCCCGTGCAGAGAGCGAGAGGGTGCAGGGCATGTCCAAGGAGTCAGGTGGCCCCAGCCGCACCCTAATGCGGGAGCTACTGTGGCACGTGGAGGAGAGGGAGCGTCTGGCTAGAGAGGTGGAACGGGAGCACCGCCTCTCTCATGGCACCATCGGATACCACTGGATGCGCAGTTACCCCAGCCTGCGCTCACTCATTCCCCCATCAGAGCGGCAGCAGCTTGAGTACCTGTGTGCCCAGATCCAGCCTTCCCACACTGCCACCGTGCTGTCCAGGTACACCCTCCCACCAACACCCTGCCTGCACACCCACACTTAAACACAGGCTGGAAAAGGGGCACCACAATGGCATCTGGAATTCTTGCCAGCTTCTGCTCTTACTTAATAAGCCAAATCAGTTTACATACTGATATATTAGCTATACTTTTTTTAAGCTACTGTATACGACTGCTCTTTTGTCCCCATATGAAATGGTTTACTCTCTTCTATACTATGAGCGGACTGGCCTTGGTATATACAGTTAACTAAACATGTTAGGGTTTTGGTTCAAATATAAACCTGTATACATACTGGCTATCCAGGAATGGAGTTTCCCACTCTTGCCTTAGCAGCAGGCTAACACCACTAGTGGCACCTCACAACCTTCCGGCAAGTTAACAAGTATCTAACCACCTAACAAATGGTTAAATACTCCAATTTCCTGCAAAATGATCAATATCCACATTGCCTCTTCTATCCCTCTCTCCCTCTCTGCTCCTTCAGTACTTTGCCTTACTGCTGAGAGCAGTAAAGATGAGCAGCAGAGGCTGGTGTCAGGGGGCTGCAGTGCGGTAGGGATAAACGTACAGTGGGGGGACTCTTGGAGCTGTTCTCCAGTAAGTGCCCCTGGTGTCAGGGTGACTGAGGCGAGGAGACAGTAGGCCAAGAGGCAGGGCTGCTGTCGGAGCTGCTTCATGTTAACGTCAGGGCGCTGCTGCTCTAGATGTGGACGTGAAAGGTGGAGTGTGCCCTGTGGCACTAGACATGGCAGCCTGCTGTCCCGGGGCCAAAACCAGTAGCACACCAGTGCCATGGAAAAAATTATGGCATCTTCCTCAACATTGTGTTTAATTAGAAGCACTTTGTGAATACGAAATTGTCCTGCTAATAGATTTTCACTCATTTGTTACTGATCTGGAAATATGAAAAATGTTTTACAAACTTACCAGCATTAAATATCCTACTGTGACAGCTGGATATGCAATACCCATATTTATATGACTGAGCTTTGAGGGTATTTAGTGAAATATCTAACAGGCCAGCAGTCCCAGAGGAAGTGACACAAAGACTGCACAAAATTACAAAATCCAGAGGTGCACCCCTTCCCGGGTGTTTGTGTTTACAGAATCACATTATGCGATTTTCCAATTATTTTTGGCTCTGCAAACAGATCAGTGCGATAGACTGAGGTGAGAGAAACAATTTTCCACAATTCCTAGAATTCCTTGTTTTCCTACTCTCAATTTTCCTGCAGTTTGCCTGGTGCTTGTTGGCAGCTCACTGCACAATATGTGCAATGGGATGTTTTGCTCAGACACTAATTTGCAGAAAAAGTGAGCTCATCAAACTTTTAGCTGTTCAATGACTGTATACCAAAACAGAATGAGAACTATTTAACCATATAACACAATTTTTTCACACTGATTAGCTGTAATTCACATGATTATGAAGATTTCTAGTTATGTACATTGAAATAAAAAGCACTGCAATGGCCACACTTCTGTTGCAGTTAACTTTCTAAAGAAAATCTATACAGGATTTGCTTTTCTATCAGATTATGGCGATTTGACAACGCCCTCTACTATGCTATTGCCTGCATACTTTTGAATACAGTATGCAGTCTTATTTTTACTCTTGCACTATACAGTACACACTGTGGAATTAAAGTGCTTATGCAAGATCGTTGTATGCAGGGCCCAGCATGCACAAACTGAAATGGAAAATTTTATCATTCAGAAATCAGTCAGCATTAAACAAAACCATAACATCCAGGGCAGAAAATGACAATGCTTGGCCATCCTGATTGTTTCAGACAATGGAAAACAATGCAAACACTTCAGGAGGAATCAAATCCAGGTTTGCAGGCATAAGGCATGCATGCATGAGAAATTACATTATCACATGTTCATTTATTTAGATATAAACTGATACATTCAGGTATAAGATCAGCTTTTAATCTTAGCTAGCATTTAGAATTCCAGCAAAGCTATATGTAGATATAATGGGTTAATATGTTTAGTTGATGAATACTCTTAACAAGTGGTGAATATCCTGGTGTGAACTTTAGTCCATGCCTTTAACTGTTCAGAGTACCTGGCTGCCAAAGGCTGATTTCACTGCATGTTCCACTGTTGTAAAGTTTACATTTTATATCCCAATAACTTCAAAAAATCTCTGCTTTTTTTATTTATTGACCACATGCTTCATTATGCTACTTCTGTGTCTCAACCCAGGTTCCGTGAGGTACTAGCCACCAACAACATCCTGCCCTGGGAGCTGGTGTATGTCTTCAAGCAGGTCCTGAAGGACTTCCTCAGCAAGGAGGAGGAGGAGGAAGAGCGGCAGCTGCTTCGTCCAATGGAAGCGTGGACCAACCGCTACCACATGAGACAGGGATTTGTCACACCCACTGTGCCTGATTGCAGTGAGACGCACAAAGAGGAGATCCCCACCATCTCTAGCTATGTGGACCGCAGCATGCGTGGAGCCTCCCCCTACATTGTCCAGAGGGACTGGGACCTTCCCTACTATTACCCAACCCCATATGACTGCTCCGAGGCTTACAGCACCACACTATAATACCATTTTCCCTAATCTGAGCTGTGTCCGAACTGCATTAATTCTACAGGGCTTCAGAAGATGGAACAAATGCTAAGAAGTCAGGACTGATAGGCACTCCCTACAATATTCCCTATCTCTACATAGCTTCCTTTGCATTTGTACAGTGAAGAAGCAATATTGTGCATCAGTTGACCCCTTTGTAGAACCAATGCTGGTTTCAAAGGCATGTCATACCCCTTAGAATAATGTCCCTGAAATCAGATATCACTATATTTCTACAGTCACCGGGAACATTAAACTACATATTTAATCCATGACTTGTGTTAAACTGTATGTACATGCTGTTCTGTGATTCTCAATTCCCGTTTAGTTTAGCTGTATATTAAGAAGTGTGCCTACATCGCATGTCATCTTTGTCAAGTTAAAATATACATGATTTTTACATGAATTTGTTTAGGGTAACTGCACTAATGTAACAGTGACTGACCATTGAGCTGTACAGAACCCATGAGCAATACCTACTATATCTAATAGTTTTAGTTGAGAAATTAAAAGCAATATTATTCCTAGATCATGCAGTCTTCCTTATTCATGAGAAGGTGAGAGAGAAAGAACGCATGTGATATTGTTATCTTAAACTTATTTTTAAATGATAGAAGTACTTCAGTAACAGAACCTCTCGGGTAATTTATTCTGCATCTACCAATGTCTCAGTACAGGACCAAATTAGCTGCTGCTCAACTGTTGATGTAGCTGTCTGTGTGATTTAACTCATGCAATTAAAATGGCCATGAGGGTCAGACCCATTAAGTGAGAATACGGGTCTGTAGGGCCGGAGTGCTACGTGCATCCAATTCTGTCCTTGGTCTAAAACTGTGAATTTTCTAACCAATCAATGAGGTGTAAATGGCATCCAAGGAGAGAACTATATTATCCTGTCAAAACCTAAAATCTACGACTGTAGACAATACAAGTGGATATTTGTATATCAAGTGGATATGAAGAGATCATGCTCAAATTACAAAAATTCTCAGAAACAAAATTCACGTTAATGAAGATGGAGGCTGCCAGGTTTGCCAGGCAATATCGTCCACTTAACTATTCAAGGCGTAAATTAACCAAGTGAAACTTTCAAACAAATACAAAATCGGTGACTGTTAATACTATAATTTTAAGGTAGCCGGAGTATACATCGAGTTATCTGATCCGACCACTTTCTTCAGCAAAACGACTTACTGTTAACGGTTAGCACCAATCATACATGGTAAGAATGCACTTGGCGAAAGGCCGACGATATAATATGCTAGGTAGTATGTTTGATTTCATTTGATAAACCTAATAGGGTATTTAATTTATAACAAGTTTTACAATTAACAATTTGGTTTTTAAGATTTATATTTCTACAGGTGTCTGCCATGCTTCAATTCGTTGCCAGGCTATGGCTACATGGAAAGTCACATCTTACACTACAAATTGCAGTACAGTGAAATAGTAAGTTATATAGTACAACACGTGTCTAAATGTTACCTGTTTACTGTAGTTGTCTCATTGGTCGTCTTGGTCTGTTTTCGTGATTCATCTGTAATTCTGATGTTAGCGAATTGGGTGCCGATTGTAAACCACTCCGTTATCTGCTCTGCAGTTATTGCCTTTTTCATGGTTTCTAGATTTAATACAAAAGCGTGTTAAGAGAACAATGTTTTCAAACTGTGAATACCACTTTTTTTCTTCGTTCTATTAATAATGTACATCAAACTAGTCAAATGACAAATCGTAGGAACCAACGTCAAATGACCAAATCACACATGCCTGTATCACGAACTGGTTGTGACACGTGATTCGACACCTGCTGTAATCAAATCAAAACTTTGACGAACGCCTGTTGGTGAAAATCGCTGTTCAGAAAACGCCAAGCAAGTAAATTTTATGGGATAAAAGTGTTGCCATTACGAAAAAAATAACTGGGGGGTCTGAGCGTTTTAAATGCCGGCCATGTTAACCTCTGCGAGTAATTTCGATATCCAAAATTATTTTTTGGCCTAATTAATTTTCTGCATTATTTCAGATGCAAAACCGTTCTCCAAAAGTACTTTATATTTGAACCAAGAGTGACATCTAGCAAACGACACGTTGGTTCAGCTTAAATGCAAAAATATTCCCTTGCTCAACAATGAGTGTCACATTTATTAGGGTAGACTTACTCACTTATTTTGTGTAGTTTCGTATTTAAGTAACTAATAGATATATTGCAATTTCTGTTAAATTTCCCGAAAGAGGTGGACATGCATAAGCATAAGCAATCACTTATTAACTCCACAAGGTGCCGCTAGATGATCACAACCACAGCCACGTCTTACGCTGTGTATAGAAGGGATGTGGCGAAAATAGGAAATGCGAGCATAACGTTGGCACAGTAGACCTGTTCAGTTTCAGACCACCCGATCTCCCGTGATTGTAATGAACTATTTACAAAATTATCTTTCGAGTGAGTTACATCGTGTCAAACGTCTTTCGTGAGATATTCTAATCAGCGAGCGCCACTCAAGGGAGGACACGGTGCAGATTTACCATTCCTTAAACATTACAGATTAATTTATAATCGTTAGCATCTTTTCATCCTTAAATTAACACCAATCATCTGTGCAGCGCCTGATATGTTTGTAAGTAAAATGTGTTGTGGACACCCAAACTCCCCACAGAACGCACCAAGTTGCAGTAATTACTTTCCCCTTAGAGCTCAGTGTGCGGGACAAAGACAAACTATATAACATGTGTAATAAAGCTAAACAAGCATTTTGATAAACACCATCACAGTTGGGTTAGTATTTCGGTGCTAGATGTATGATTTATTGAGGGCTGCCACACGTCCACACAATTCTCATAACAAAACGTTTTTATTTTTGCTTTTAATCTTAACGGGCACTGTAAAATACATGATTGTGATCATAAACATTGTTTTCCCCCTATAAACATGGTTTAACTAACAAATTAAATTCAATTATCATGACTATTATAAACCCCTCTTAACACATGAAGTGCACAGCTTACACAAATGTCGTTGAATAAATAACACCTTTCAATAATTGAGGAGGAAATTTGCCTGTTCACAATTTTAAGTTCTGCTCACTGCTTACTGGCCCAAGGTACAGGTTCCTCAATATTTTCCAGCGCACCAAGAGGTGTGGGTGGTTAATGGTTCTGGGATACCTATTCTACAAGATGCTGTATGGGGGTAGTTTCTCATGTCATTACGTTTGAACAGTGGAAAAACTCCACTCAGAACTGCACCACACTGTACATGAAACTTGATATGTTGATACCAACAAAATATTGAAAAAACAGTATGGTTAATGATTTCAACTAATTGCAGATTAACCAGTAAATCATTTTCTATTTTCTTTCTAGGAAACAATGCTGTAAAAGGCAGTATCCATTTTTAGAATATACATTTACTAATGTAAATGTCAATAATCAGTTTTCATTGACTATTCAATGTTCAATGAATATTAATAAAATCATGAGAAAAAAACAGATGTTTTCAGCCTTTCAAAAAGCTAACAGTGTCAGCTTTTATATATTCTATGGAGATTCAGAGGTAGTAATTTAAGAGATCCTGAAACCAAAAAAAAGGGTATTGTTAGATTTAAATAAGTGCCTTGTGTATTCTCTTCTGCTTTTAGCTGAGTTTTCCTGTTGCCTTAATTCATCTGGAACATATTTTGAGTTTTAAACTTTTCAGTTGAACTGTTCACTGGATGTTGTGAATTATTACATCGTTAGTTTGGATCAGTTTTAAGCCTCTCTGCTGTCACTGAAATGCTTAGTCTTTAGAAAGCTGGATGTATTCCTACACTCTGAGTCTGAGGAAATCTTTGCTTCCTAGGACATGGAATTGTAATGGACTTATTAACTTTCGATGAACACTGGTGTCTTTTGTTTTATCTGTAGAGCATGATTCTACATGGAATACTGCATATAAAATATTAAGTCCACAATTTATAAATTAACCATTTCACAAACTATTTTGTAATCTGCCTTTTCAGGAGGAACCAAATAAACTATACTACTAAATGATAAAAATCTACACACTATAATGTGAATTTATTTTTTTTTTTGCAGCGGAGTCACAGATCTATCAAACTCTGTGGCTACCATTCATATCACTGTTCTTACTCCCTGGGGTCGTATGTCTAGCGAAATTTACCATTTAAGTTTTTGGCTGGAGCTATCAGACATTAAAACGTTTATTTTCTTGTGCAGTGAAATGATATGGTTTCACTGCTATGAATTTATTCAATTGCAAATGTTCCTGGAGAAGTTCCTAGGGCTATGAAGATAGCCATGAACAGGGAGATGCACATTCAATCGATTTGTGTATGTGTTTTTTTTTTTTTTTGTAATGTGAACGAATATAATCCAGTTTGCTTTGATTAAAGAACGAATGCTAACCTGTGTATATAAGTGTGATTTCCTGTCGTGAATTGCACATGTTGTATTGTTCGTGACTGTTAAATAGCCAATGACGTTTGAATTCACTCAGATTCATAAAACAATGTGAAAGTAATTGTTTAGGGTGATAACGTCTGCATAATTTTAATTTTTAACAAGTGAGAGTTCTTGTTGGAAAGCAGATTAATCCAACAACAAAATTTTGCAATGTGTCCTCCACGTCTGTGGAGAGCGCTTATTTCCAAAGTCTTCCAGTTGCTGGTTGAATCACATACGATGGTTATTTGTTTAATTATTTATTATCCATACCACTGCGCTGTAATCCAAATGACTGAAATTCCGCATCAACTGATGTTGACATTTTCCTTACTTGACTGACAGCGTCAGGATGTCCTATTGTTTCCTCGTTCAGCATTGTTACAAGCATGTAGGCTTGAGACGCGAATGTTACTGGAATATACTGTCATGAAAAATAGTTCGCTTTTACAGTCACTTGCAAAAGCTATATGATAGCAACGCATAAACACACGAATAACATAGAATAGAATAATTAGCTACTTAGTTACTAATTGCAATATTGAAATGTTGAAGTTTAACATTTTGCCACTTACTCACGAGAGCCGTCTGTAAATTAGTAGGCGAATCAGCCAGTTAGTTTTTTTCTTCATGGGTTTATGCACTAATTCGATCACTACATAACAAGAGTATGCATAACTTGCTCGGCGAGCGATAACTAAAGTAACTCCAAAGTTACAATTAACTTTGAACGTGAGAAAAACCGAACACTTCCATAGCTTTTTTTGAGGTACCATATGGTGTACACCTTATGCTTAACCACCCAATGTTAGAGCGCTTAACTTCTCAGCTGGTTATTCGCATGTGACACACAAATAAGTTAGCAAACAGTAGTTTTAGTCTCAGTAAGCAGCCACTAACATCAACAATTTATTTATGTCTGATGTCTTTATTTCCACCAGCAAATAAAGCTAAGATTGATCGGTAGACATATCAACGATATAAAGTGTATAAGATTGTGTCAGAAAGTAACTATCGCTAGTGTGATTGCTAGCTAAATCGATTTGGGAAGAGGATTAGGGTAGGCAGTCAGCAATCCATCTTATATTGTCTTGTAACCCGCGAGACCAACCAAGCAACGCCTTTACTGTTTTCGCGTGTGTTTATAACTGTTAGCCCGGTTGTATCTGCATTAGCTGACCAGTTAGCCTGCTAGCCTGCTGTCTTACATGTTCATCACGTTATTTCTTGCAGCTTGCTAGACCCAGCTCAAATGCCTTCATTAAAGAGGTTGTGTTGTGCTTGTGTAGTACGCCAACCGTGACCCGTTTTGGCCTTGTCCAGCTGCCTCAAACTGGAACCAAACAGCGGTGTAGACTTTCAGTCTTATCCGATTTTACAGCGAGTAAGGCCTTAACTTCACTGCCAGGACCATCTTTCTTCCAGCAGCCGACTGCCCTGAACAACGGAGAGAAGCGCGAGAGAAGAACGTCCCGTTGCTCAGCTTTGACAGTTGCCTCTCCACTTCTGATGTCCCATCTGATTTGACTGGCCGCAGTCATGATGCCGGTAAGTTTCGGATTTTTTATATTTAGTTTCGCCTTTGCTGGGCGTTTATTGACCAGTACAGTTAGCCTGTCAGCTTTAACGTTATGTTATATGACAGCCGCATTGATCCCACTGTTTGTGTCTTGTTAGTGTATTTAGCAGGCTAAGGTGTTGGTTGTTTTTGTGATGAGAGACATGTGTCACTTGACTAGACCTAACGTTAGCTTGGTCTGGGTAACATGGGTCAGTCTGGCTAACTTAATTAACGTTACTTTGTGTGAATATTAAATGTTTGCTAGTTGGCGTGAATTTGCCAACGTTACATTGCGTCCTAGCTTCTTGACGTTACTCTTTTTTAGCTAATGGCTAGCTGGGAGTATGGTATGTTAGTTTGTTGGCAGGCTGTCTATCTATGGCTCAAATGTACATGTTGGCTAAGCTATCCAGAAGAAACTTGCAGAACAAATAACAGACGATTAACTATTTAACTTTTTACTTAGCATTTTAAATTATGGCCCTGTTATGACAGACCTTGTGGTAAATCTTAATGATCGCGAATCACTGCAATTTATATTTGGCTTGAATGTGCTGTGATATGTTCAGTTCAGCTGCATGATACGGTGGCTAGCAATAGCTACAAGAAGAGATGAATAGCGTGCTCCTTCCTAAGCAGATGTTTACATCGTTATAAATGTCCATCATTTCTAGATTGTAATAGCCATTTAAATAAAATCCAACGTGTCATTAGATGTCTAATAGAAATGCGGCGTTAATCTATTTATTTCTTCGCTCACATATGATTTTAGCTTTACGCTAGCCATCATAATGAACTTAGACATAACTAACTTAGATAACTGTCTACAGTGTTGTGAGTTCTAGCTGACGTTAACTAAAACATCCCATGTTATTTACAGTACGCTATACACGGACGGGCTGATGTCGATTTAGCCGTGGTGAAAATGAATGCAAACATTTATTGAATAGATTGTTTCTATCTGATGACATATTTGATGACATATTTGGTAGCATTAGTTATTTTTGTCAGCTCTACCATCAACCACCCCTCGCCTCGTCAACCCTTTAAGCCGGAAAAAAGCTTTTCCACCTCAATAGTTTTTGACAGTAGATAGTGTTCTCAGTGGATACAGTAAGTGTGTAATACTTAAAGCCATTTCAGTGGTTGTGATCTGTAGGCTTAGCGGGTCTCTGTATGTAGTCTTCCTCCGCACCACAGCCGGGTTTGTCTCAAAGAAGCAATCCGACTGGTGGAGTGCATGAGCCGCAACTTCCTGCTGAACTCAGGTACCGTTTTCCTGTGGTCCACTTCAAGTCCAAATTGTTCTCCTGCTTATTTCTTTGTTTTCCCTTTTCCATCAACGAATTTACGTTAGCTAAGGCTGCGAAGCGAGGTAATTGTTAAATCGCAGACAGATTTATGGGAAGCAAAACAGAACTCACAATCTGAACTGGTCTGTCAGAGCTTGCCCTCCTTTTACTTGCAAACATGTCGAGAAGAAGAAAACTGTCAAATGAGATTGAAGAAGAGAATATGATAAGTAATAATTAAGTTAACATAATGAAAAGTAATGAGAAATAAGACTGTGGCTTCCAAAGCAGCACAACAACCAACACCCAGTGACATTAGAAATTATTTGGAGAATGCTGACATCCTGGATAAATCTACTGAGTACAAAAGAATGTGGTATATACAAAATGCAAATGGCAAATGAGCAAAATACATTCGGAGATATCTTGTCATGTATCCATGTCATGTTTATTACGGGAGAGAACATGTTCATGTTATGTTAATTTAAATTGTCGTGGTAATAGAAGTGAAATAAAAAGGGTATATTTTTAGTTGTCAATTAAAACTAAAAATAGACTTTGGGCAAAACAACATTCACTCCAGCTTGAAGTGGAAGACATGTCATTTGCTTTCAGTTCCCTGGCACAAATTAGTTCATTTCTGACCAGTGGTTAAATCTTTGTCTTTGTAGACTAACAAGTGTTTTCATTTCTTCGATGTGGCAAATCAACCGATTATTCTTTAATATTATAAATAATATATAATGTGCCCCCAATGCATAAAAATATCCCTTGTCAGTTATAATTTATACTTTCTGCAGTACTATGGTCTTGCCAAAGAAAAAGATCTCACTTCCCTATTAATCTGAGGAAGAAAATCCATGCCCTTGTTCTAAACAGTCAATGATTTACTTTGTTTTTAACCATGTGTTGATTTTTTTTTTTGCATATTACCTGAAAAATCTTTCACTTTGAGTTTTGTTAGAGCCTGTTTTTAGCAGTATACCAATGCATATAGCATTGAAGAGGCTATGTTAGAAGACCATTATCCAGAACAGTGGATTATCTGGAAAGTAGAACCCGATATATTAGCATGACACAGTTAAATCCATCATGGAAGTAGCCTAATTGACCAATGTAAATAATTGAAGTCAATCTCAATGTAGTACAACACTACATTTCTTGAACAAATTTTGCAATTATACCAGATTTAAAATGTTGTTTCTTCCCTGTTTTGAGCAGCCAGCCAAACAGCCCATGGTTATCAGTTAGCACTATGCCATACATGTACTATCACTGTCACAGTTTACAGAGGGCATTTAACATATGACATTCCTGTTAAAGTTAAAGTCTCTGCTGCACTAAAAGAAAATGTCTTTGAAATGTAAGTGTACTTTCCTGTTTGTTGCCTTTTGCTTATTGTACTATTTATTTCTTGCTATCATCTTTATTCAATGTTCTGTGAATAATTAAGAATGTTACCTATTGTTTTACATGTAAATTAATGCATTATCCACCAGTAAACTGAATACAATTCCCAGCAGTATAGTTTTTTTGAGGTCTACTTCAAGTTCCTACAGTTATATGTCTACCTTAGTTTCCTTAATGCCCTCACTCCCCTGTACGTCAGTGAAATGAAGTTCATCAGAGGCCATGCCGTCAAACAGGGATTTTAGAGCCCACAGGGATTGATGACTTGCAGTTTGGCATCCCTCTTGATGAACCTGATTAAGACAAGGTGACAAAAGGTCTTGTCTCATCCAGGGATGGTAAGAGTGATAGGGCTATTGGTAGAAAGGCTGTAATCCCCAAAACTGCTGGAGAAACCACTCAGTAGCCCAGGCAGTGATGCAAAAATCTCATGACCCCCGATCTTTCACCGTGTTCTGGCCATACCGAGCAGGACCTCGTACTCAGGCAAGGATCTCCTCATGCCTGTTTAATTGCTGCTAAATGGATTTTGCACATTGTCCTACTTTTTTGCCTATAATTAGGGATGCAACAGATTGCAGTTCAAAATGGCGTGAGTACCTAACATCCAGGACACAAAAGTTATATTTTAGATTTGTCCTGTATGTTGGGTTTTTGTATTATTTCATCACCTATGTTTGACTTTGAACAAGGTATTTCGTATGTACACATTCATTACTTATGACTTGTCATATATCCTTGAAGTATTTCAATAACGGGGTACTTTAAAAATAGCATGTTCAGCTTGTTGATGTAGAGCTTGGCTCCCAGCAAGGCCTGCTTTATGCTTACGTACTGTGTTGCACACTTACATTTATAGCCTACTTAAATGCAGCCTCTTACATTTATATCTCAAATGTACGCCAAGGCTGTTTCCCACTTACTACAACTGTTAGTATTCTTGTGTATATACTTGCATTACCAAATTATTTGACTTGTTTTGAATCAGATTTTAACCAGTATCAATTAAGTTACAATGTTGCAACTTACCATTCATGGTCGATCGTTGTGTCGCAGGTTAGTAAATGAGAATTAACTGTGCAGAGTTTTCTTGGGTGTGCCTTATTTTTTATTTTTTTTAGATGAAAGGGCATTGTTCTCTTGACTTTTTAAAATCATGACCGTATGATTGAGAAACTCTGGTGCAGAATGCACCTGTGTAGGCATTGTTGCTAGATTCCTGTTGTTGCATGGAAAGATGCATTGAGCTGTGGCAGGGAGTGACTGAAGGGATTACTCAGGGGGACTGCATTGGAGCGGGGGCTGCCTCTGCACTGAAGGTGGGAGCGGCCTCCTGAATTCCTGAGTAATTACACACCCTGGATCAGCCCAGGCTCAGAGCATGGAGGCGGGGGTCTCCCCGCCAAGAGGCCCTTGCTCACAAAGACAAATATTTTCCCCTCCCAGCTTCTCTTCTCTCCAGGTTATTTACACAGCACTGCCGGCTTTGTTTGCTTCTTCAGCACTCACTCAGAAACCGGTTCACACTGGGAGAAATGAAGCTTTCCAAGTACTAAAAGTACACTTGAGTAGGGCTTTTTCTCAGCAGTCTTTGGCTAGAGATGTCCCTTGTACAGGAGAGACACTTGTTCAGCACTGTTTTTGCCTGATCCAGATCAGTAAACACCGTCATTCCTGGACCTCAATTCTCATGATACAACAGGTCCTTTCAGAAATAGTCCCTTTCCCATCATCCAAAGAGCCAGAAAGCTTGGAGTAAACATTGTAATCGAGCTGACCTTTTCACCCTCCTGTAAGGTCAGATAAAGTTCAGTATGGGGAGGGTGAAATTAATGGGGTTTTTTTTGAGGGGGGGTGGCTTACAGTAAAATACCCCCCTGTGTGACTCATACCTGTCATTCTTCACCCCTGCCCCCATTGTTGTCAACTGAGAGCATTGAGAGTCGTAATGGCCATCTCCACCCTGTGTCTACTGCAGGGTTACTCCTCAGTCATGGAACTTGGGCTTGAGAATGGGTGGAGACAGAGGAGTCAGAGCCAGCTGACAAGGGTGGATATTGCTCTAACACAGCTTGAATGGAAAATAGTACTTTCTGTGAAGTAGGGGCAATTAGAGCACAGTTGTATCAGATGGGTTTTGTGGTATTTGCTGTGCATATCTTTGTGTTGTATTGCAAAGATTTTTATGCCAGAATTTAATTTTCCATTGTTTTGAAAATGTAGAAATAACCTTCGCCTGGGTGACTTCAAAAATACAAGCCCTAGGACTGAGAACTGCAGTGCACAATACCACATTCAAAAGCTCTCTGTGCTTGCATATGATTGTCCTAGTTATTGTGTACAATTGTATTCTCATCTTAGTAATAACTGCGCTGAAACGATGTTATGCTATTTTTTTGTACTCTTTTTTTTTTTTCTCCCGTACCTCCAAAAGACCGTTCCAGATTTAGCAATGAGTCAGAGAAGGTAGAATGAGAATCCATGCATTAGGAACTAAGTGCACTGAAATAAGTTATGGCTATGGTAAAATAATTAATTTTGCAACATGACAGGACCTTGTGATCTGTTATAGGCAGAGCACAGTGACTGGTGTGCACTAGGTCCTTGTTGTGCACGGAGATTAAGCCAGAAGCTCATGTAAAAGTCAGTTTTCTGGACCTTGTCAGAGAAGAATGGGGAGGGAAAGGAATGTGCAGACCATGAAGAGCCCTCTACCTATACTTTTGGTATCTTAGAGTGAGAATTCTGATCAGATAATTATTACATTTTAGCTCTAAATGGAATTGATAACATTAGGTTATGGACAAAGGAAACCTGATCCTGGATTAGCAGTCATGCTCTGAGAATATGCATGCAGGCCCTGATCTCTGCCTGCACTGTGGGCAGCTGTGGGAACTCCTCACTCGGGGTCCATTCTCCTCACTCTCCCGCTCACACTGGCTTTTCCAGTTCTGACACACATTCAAATGGCAACAGTATCAGGAGAGTCATCTGGCACGACCTAGATTGTTGTCGCGTGCTGAGAATTCAGGGCTCAAGCGTGAGAATGCTGTGAGCAGCCTTCGATTCAGTTTGCCTCAGGGGAAACATGAAACTAAAGAAAAACATAAAATGCACACCAGAGACACACAGAGAGGGAGATAGTTGCAGTAGCTAAGGGTTCTCAGATGAGAAGATTCACAGGGTCTGGACAGACCAACTGAAAGGTAATAGAGTTCTTGTAAAATGTCTGGTATGCACTGTGTAATTAACGTTACTTCCTCTTTCATGGTGGGTAAGCTGTTCCAGGGTTACTCTGAGTTAATGTGTGATGCAGGAGGCAGTGGCCCAGCTGGGGACAGGAAAGTGAATCCAGCCTGATTTGGCACAAACTTTCAGTTTGGGGTGTGTTTGAGCCCACTGCCAGAGAAGCCCAGGAATCTGTTAGCACAGAATCGACAAAGTGCCGCTGGAGCCGAGGGATAAGTAATGTGTTTACTCCCTCATCCCAGTTATTAACCCAGGGGTAAATTTAGAAGTTCCCGATAAATCAGCTCATGGCTGAGGTGGTGTGGTGCTCTGATTTACACCTGCCAGCCTCTGGCCGGGCCCGCCAGCACTGAGGAAGGCGGGCAGCAGACATCACGTCCGCTGGACCCCTAGAGCAGCAGCTGGGATCTTAGGGCGTGCACCTCTGCTGAAACTGTGGTGGTCCCCTTTGCGGATCGCAGCACCATTTCATCCACATGTCTGGCCCCCCAGGCCCAAAGAACAGTGCTGTGGAACTGAGTGAGGTAGGATCAGGCTGGAAGAGCCAGCAGGTTTGTTTTTGTGTGCGGAACAGAGGTTTTCATTGACTGCTCAGACACAGATGGCATTGTGCTGTGCATTTGATGTGCTGTCATTGTCAGGGGGGGCTGTTTTTGAGGGATTAAAAGCATCCTGGGCTTCTGTATTTGTGAAATATATGGATAGTGCTCAAAATGGTTTGTGGGCAGGATTTTCATTATCTGGTTAACTTTTTTTTGTTATTTGCAAGACAGAAATGATGAAATTCTACCAAGTCATGCTTCTACAGATTAGATGCACTTTATTTATCTGTTTTTTTTAAACATGTAAGAGTTTTCATTTCATTTTTCATTTTGTAGAGTTTTGCAGTTGTGGGTTATTGAGTTTTGAAGTAGTGTTCTTCCAACTACATTCTTGGCTTAGTAATTGCATTCAGCACAGGCCTGTCACCATGAAAAAAATGTTTATTCAACCATGTTGAAAAACACTAAAAATGCAGAAAGTAAACTTAAAGAATGGCAAATATTTCTTTATAGTTATCTGTGTAACGTCTCTATAATTTTAGAGGGCCAGACTGAGATGTGGTGCAGTTGTGTGAAGTATGACAGCAAACCTCCACCTGTCTGGGACATAGACAAAGAGCCTAGGTCAAAGAAATGACCTCTGAGTCTCGACAGAATTCGAAGTAGGGCTATGCAGGGTACAGAGCATATTTCTGTCTCTCAAGTCTCAAAAGTAGGCTTTGTAAATGGGCAGTGTGCCGCAGTTCTAATCTAGGCCTCCTTGTCAGGACCTCGGCTGCAATCAGTTCCTAGCACACTAGGGGAAAGACAACAGGCGGGGCTGTTTGAATCTGTGCTCTGCGCATCAGTAATTTCCACAGACTCTGACTGACATTTGAACTAGTGTCTGTAGATCTTAAAAAGCAGCGGGGGAAAACAGGGTCATTTGGAGAGAAATCTGACAGGAGTTCTGTTGAGCAAAATTACACTACATTGATACATATGAATTCTAGATTTTAATCGAAATCGAAATAGTTATTGTTGGTATTTTTGCTTGCCAAAATTTTATAGTTCCTAACTTATGATCCCCTATTTGTCAGAGTTTGCCATCTTAATTAGCTAATTAGTGGCCTAGGGTGTTCAGTGAGGATCTTCAAACTACAGTATTAAGATAATTAGTATTTCACAAGGTGTTTATAGTCTCTGTAAAAGCTGTTAATTCTAGGGAGGAATCCCTTGTATTGGTGTCTGGAATATTCTATAATGGGTGGGCTCCATGTAAGGCAGCACAGCAAATCATGACAGGAGTGCTGCGGCACTACACAGAATCTGTAAGATATTGTAGAGATTCCTTTGTATGAACACCACAAAGCTGAAAATTGGGCTTTCTGTCATTTAAAAGTAATGGTTAGGGGTGGGATCAGTCATCACTTAAGTCAATGCTGGGAGCACTTTATTTTCACTATTTCTGTGCAGAGTCTGCCAAAAGTCCATTTAAGAATACCTATTTTTTTCTTTTTTTATTGACAATACTAAGAACTGATTAGCATTGTGTGTGAGTTTGTGTGTGTGTGTTGTTTAAAAGGGACAGATGTCTAAAATGAACCAGATTGGTGAGTGGTGTTTTCCTGTGTGTTTGCTGCTGTGACGGGGTGAGACACAGACTCGATAAAACTTCTGCAGTGGGGTCGGTGCTAACACATGGTCTGCCCCCACTACTGTAGGTTCATCAGCTGCCCACAGTGAGCTGTGGGAGTGCCCATCTGCACTGTCTGCTGTAACTGGTGACAGAGATTTTACTCTTCTTTATTAACAAAATAGGGGACCATAAAAAGAAAAATGTGCATTAAACGCTCTTGAAAATGAGCTTTACCAACCATTCATGATGTTGTGTTTTGAGCACCGCAATGGAAGACCTGCAGTATTTTGAAGTGGCACATTTGTCTCAGTGTTACCCTGTTTCAGCATATCAAAGTATCAGGGATCTCAAGTCAAAAGGATGTTGCAACATTTTGCAGATGAAAATGAGGCCATCGCCACCTTCGCTCATTATTTACTATGCACTTTAGGTCCTTTTTTTGGTGGTTCTTAAAATGTATTCAATCTGTTGAAGCAGTAACACTGTGGCATGTCTGGCAGCTAGTAGGGGGTAGCAAAGGCTAAAGCTTTAGTCAGAGCAGAGTCAGAATGCTTTTCACATTGTTTAATTCAAAAATGAGGTAGGCTGACTGTACCTGCCTTGGGTTCATTCTGTTTGTAGACTCCATTCACAGGTCAGAGTTTCCCTTCAGTGGTGAAAATGTACAGTGCACCCCTCCACTTACCTGAGAAACTACTTACCTGCCACGAGCTCCAGTGAGCGTGCAGAGTGGCCGCTGATCTCTTATGTCAAAGATAAGCTGAAGACAGTGGGGAGCAGATTAATGGGAGAGTGCTTGCTGTGATGCAGTCCTGCTCTCTGACTCCTAATTCCTCAGAGAGGAGGGATTTTCTCTGCATCCCGCTCAGTCTGAGAGCCAATCTGGGCTTTATTTTCCTCTCTCCTGTGTGTGTTTGGAGGAGGGGGTTCTCTGCCAGTGTGGTGAACAGGGGTGTCCCAGTAATGAATCTGACCCTGCCCTCACACCTGGCCACAAACTTGGCATTCTGCACCTCTCTGAATTTGTGGTCTTAAGTGGACCTAAAAGAAGCACCATATTGAAGTAATCTTGTTTGATCTGAGTTGCAGTAGAAATTCATTACATATTTATTCATGTCTTTCCTTAATGTATCCTCCTCCTGCTGGATTGTCATCTTTGAATCAAGGAGCTTTTCAAATATGAATGGCTTCCATCACAAGAGTTGTGGATCAGGGATGATATGGCTTTTTGTGCTGTTTCAGCAGAGATGGATGATTGGGCCATCGGCATTCTGGAGCTCAAACTCTCCCCACCTCATCATTGAGTCAGGCCAGGACTTTGGACGAACCATCAGAAAAGAATTGAAATTGCTCCGGTTGTAAAACGTCTCGCTGATTAAACTTCAGGAGTTGAATTTGTTTTTGTTTCCCTGAGTGCAAACCTACAGACCCCCCTTGCCTTTTGTGTAAATCTGTCTTGCCTGTTTGAGGCTGTCCGACTGTTGTAATGTGCAGAAGATGGAGTGTGCTGTTTACCACTCTCACCCTCTGATTCCCAGCCAGAGGAATGGGCTTCTGCCTGGGGTGAAGATGCATGTTTCTGTGGATGCAGCAGTTGCCATAGACAACTTATTGACCATTTCGTACAGGACAGAAAGGGCAGTAAATCAGCACTCACAATGCATTATGGGAGCCCGTGCCCCGACCTGAACACAGGCTCTGTTTACCCGCTCATTTACAATGTTATCTAGCCTTGGATTCTTTATCATGAGAAGCATGACGGCATTGGTTTTTTGCGGTACGGTGGTTGGGTGCTGAGGTCAGGGGTTTGGGCCAGTGTTTGTTTTGTGTTTTTCAAAACCTCTGTGCTCCCACGCAGACACCATGGTCCTTTCATGGCTGAACGGTGCCCCACTACAAAGGTCATGACCTTCAAGTGTGGGCTCTTATGGCAGCTTCTCATAGACACAGTTCTGAGTGCTGTACAACTGGACCAAACCTCTGAGTTAATAAGTAATATTTCCAGACATTATCAAAACATATAGGACCTGTGTTGTGTCCTCAGATTTATGGCTTTGTCCTCATGGGAAGACTACACAGGGTTTAGCATGAGGGAGCTTGAAATTATGGGAGCTCTGTGCACTGTTGCGGGGTACAAGAGCACAAAGAGTGATGGAAAAGGAGAGAATAAAGGGGATGGAGGATGGATAGACAGGAGATTGGGTAGGATTCTCACCTTAGTGGTCCCTTCAAACTACTACCAGATTTTATATCCGTTCTGGCCTTGAATAGCAATGGTGCTGTTTTTCTTGCGTGGCAGGTCAGTTGACTCTTATCACCTTGCGTTACTTCCAGTGACCGTAAAACTGACTGGATTTTTACTGTTTAAAACTCAATGATATGCTGTTGGTATTAAAAGCACATACATTGGTTTTGCTTCTCTGATGTTACTAATCACTTATTTCAAAATTTTGGTCCTCAATGCTATATTATCCTAGCAATGAAATTTTGAGTAGTTGGAACCTTTCAAAGTCTGGAATTAATCTGTACTTGAGAGCAAACTTGGGAGAAGCAGGAAAAATCCACTCCTGTCAAGCACTCTGTCTCAACTCCCTTTATCAAGCTGTCATATTCAAAATGCTTCAAAGGAGGATGTTTAAGCCTAAAACTACTGACTAGCTGGACATCTATAATTGAAGCGCTTTTACATTATTGAGAAAATATTGGCTCTACCATTCCTGTGGGCACATAAGGATGGAATCTTTCCTCAATCATTCAAAGCTATTTGGAAAGCCAACATTTAACATTCATGAGGGAGAGAATCCAAGATACTGTGGGTTCCTATGGCTGCTCTTTCAGGCCCTGGTGCAATGGGGAAATATTTGGTAGATATGATCAGTTTAACTTATATTAGCTTGTTGTGACATTTTAACTGAAAGCTTTTCTGGTAATCATTTAATTAATTAGGGAAGCCCCAGGCAGGCCCAATTACTCCATACAGTTTTGTATTGTAACATGTAAATGATCCCAGAGTTTTCCTTGGGGGTTATCAGGGCTGGTGGGCATGTGCACTGCATGGAAATCTGGGCTGTTGGGCTGTTTGTTTCTGAGGCATGCTGTGCAGGCTGATAACACAAGTGGTGTATTGCCTTCCTGTTTTAGAACTTGTTTTTAAGGGCAGGGAGTACAGACTAGTCAGTCAGCTCACACACACATTCCCTTATACTTAGATACTTTCATAAACACACACACACATACACATTCACAGCAAGTGCCATAAAACTGGCACACATTTGTGCCAGCACAATCAAGCAGTTGTACAGGTACAGGTACAGGTAGCTTGTTATGTTTGTGGCATTGTAAGTTTCTGCTTGTTGCTCAGCAGGATGGTTAGTTTGTGTTAAATTCTGCAGTGGATCAAACATGTGCATTGTGTAGAGTTCTGTCATAAGGGTTAGGGTCAACTCAAAACCACTTCATGTTTGTTAGCTTACAGGGCACCTCTCATCTTCCACAGTCTCTGGCAGAAGACTTGTTTTTTGACTATTGTAGGTATTTTTTTCTGTAAAGCTGTAACCCTGCGTTGTAGCATTATTGGAGTTAGCCAGCTACTGAAACGGGATGGGAAATTCCACAAATATTCATTCCTTTAATATAAGCCATTCTCCCCAATCACTAGCCCTCACGTCCCATGAATATATATTTGAAATTGAAGGTTATTGCATTGTTAAAGTGACACAATTATGGGAAAACAATTTACATTTCTGTATTTTATGTACAAGCTTGAACCAGTGAAGCTGACCGTTGAATGTAGGGTATATCACTGGGGAATGATGGAGTGCTGTAGGCCCCGCCCTTCCATGGCCTTTCATTTTGTCTCTTGTTTACTTTTGAAGTTGGAGCAGAGCGGAGCAGATCGTGCAGTGCAGGCTTGATGTGATTAGAGTGGTCAGAGGAGAGAGGGCTGGTTCTGTGCCCTCCATCCAGGGTGTGGCTGGAGGGGGAGCCACTCCGTGAGGCTGGAAAGAGCTCCGGAGGGGGGAGAAGGAGCAGAGAGTTGGCTTTCTGTCCACAACGGCAGCCAGAGAGGACAGAAGACGCAGAGAGAGAGGAGAGGAGAGAGGAGAGAATACACTGTAAGAGAGAAGACGAGAGAGGGAGAGGACAGGAAAGGTGGTCGGTGGGTGTGTGGTTCCTCCTATCAGCTGCCTGTCACAGTGCAACCTGTCTTCTCTCATTAGGCGCGTCTTATCTGCTCTCCTGTCACCGGAGCGCCTGGGGAATCTCATTCTGGAGGGGGCCCAGTGACGCGTCCCCGTCTGCGCTCTGATGAACGCTGCCTCTCTCTCCCTCTCTCTCTCTCCCCCCTCTCTCTCTCTCCTGGTTCCTGTGTTCTTTTAGAGAGTCGCACTTCTCTGAGGCACCACCACAGGGCTTCCAGCTCTCTCTCTGTCTCTCTCTTCCCTCACTCGTATGCCTGGTCGGCATACGTGTGGCCATACATGTGTATATGTGTCCATGCATGTGAGCTTGTTGGGCGTGCAAATCACGGCTTGATGAAGAAGTTCTTTGCCATGGTCCTCCACAACCTGGTCAGCCTGTCCAAGGACAAGCCGTGGCTGCAGGAGAATGCCCGGCCCCAGAGGAAGGACGGCAGGAAGGGACATAAGCCCCGAAGGGTCACCAAGGTGATGGCATCTCATTCTCTACACAGCTTCACTCTTCTGCTGTACTGTGGCAAAGTGACACTGAAGAGCTGTGAAGCCTCCTATGCCTCTTTATTGTTATGAGGAGAGGTAGTGGTGTGTGTGTGTTGTTTGTTTGTTGTCTCTGTGCAGTGGTAGTGTCTTGTATGATAATTGACAGTGTTATTTAACATTAAGAAAGTAGGTTTGTCACTCAGAGGTTGCTGGATTTTTTTCCTTGGTGGGACAAGTGTTGTACTTTTGAGCAAGGAACTGAATTTGAATTTCTTCAATAAATATCCAGTATGAAAGGGTAATGAATAAAAACTAAGCTACCTTGTGTAAGTTGCGTTGCATTTAGCAAATGTTATAGTATTTGCATGTTACTTGTTTCTACTGTGCCCACTGTCACTGGCATCACTATAAGCAGTGACCCAGCCCTGTCCATACTGCTGCTTCAGGATCTTCCTCCTCAAAGGTGGGAGAGCAGGGGAGATCAGAGTGGAAGGGGTCAGTCTAGACAGCGGAGCCCTCCACATTGTAACTGTTGGAAATGGATAATGTTTAATCCTTGGCAGGGTGGTTATTTATATATTATGTTATTTTTGTCTTCCGTTCCAATCTGGTTCCATAGCCCATATTTAACAATGCTGGCGAAATCAAAAGTTTTTAAAATCAGATTAGAATGTAATATAATGTTTTATTAGATTGCATTTTATGGAATTGCTCTGTGCACTATTCAGATTCATTTGATATGGCGTGGTGCTATGGGGGACGAACTCACAGATTCTGAAAGGCGGGAGATTAGGAGGCACGCTGTGTTTGCTTCATTCGCTCTTTTGTTCAGTATCGTAATCTGATTTCATCCCCAATGTTCCGGTGCTTTTCATCAGAGGAAAATAAATTATAGTGCCTTTATATCACTAAAAAGGTTATGTCAGTCATCTGAAATTACAAAATTGAGATATAAAAAAGGATATTAAAAGAACTGTGGGAGGGTCAGAGTTTAAATGTAATCTTTTAGTCTGAAAGTAAAAAATTTGCCATCATATTAACAAGCTATATGAATTGATTTTTCACTGCAAGCTGACTGTGGTGTAAGTGAACCAGTCTAAGGCCTTATTTCAAAGTGCTAAGTCTCCTTTTCAGAATGCTTTTGTAATTCAGGTAAAACTGGTGACAGACCTGGCCCCCTTCACATGTAGCTGTTTTGACCCATGACTCCACTCAGTCATTTCAATTGCGTTCCATGATAAGAGCTTTTAAAGATAGAGGCGCAGTATCCAGCAGATCAGCTGTTCCACTGTGATGATTAGCGCTAATTTTCTGAATGCTAGAGCCGACCCCCTGTGTGTGTCTACCCTGTGTTTACGCTGTGTTTGTGCTGTCCATCCCACACTGCTTTTATGCGCGTGGAGTTATTGATGTATCCCCTTGTCAGGCTTCACATTTGATCATGCCTTTTTTGCAGGCACAGTGCTAAGTTCTCGTGTTGCACACTTACAGCCAGATTCTCTCGCCTTTGAATTTCCACCAGACGCCAGTTGCTCTTCACTATGGGCACCATGGGAATTCAGGAGCGCCTGTATGCCTGTGGTCTTGTTTGCTCTGGGTCAAGCCTTTTTCCTGTACTGTCTAAATCTGTGCTGTTATTGGACTGATTGCAAGAGTATGGTGTCCCGTGGTTACAGTGGGGCCAGAGCTGTGAGCAGTTTCCAGAATGTTTTTACTGCTAAAGAATTTTTGATGATGTCGACTGATGATGAATGTTCTGTTTAGATCTTCATTACCTCTGGTTTGATAATTACTTAATTTAAGATGAATTTTACAGCTACAAAATGAGAAGCCATTATGAAAAGCAAGGCAGCAGTTATGCAAGTTATCATTCCAGCAAGAATTCATATCCTTTAAGCTGCTGTATTTTGACATTGCTCTCAAAAGTTGTTACATTTTCAGGTTTCTGAAAGACCGTTATTTCTATAGCATTTGTACCTCAGAAATTGTACTGTATATAAATTTATATGTGATCGTGTAGCATTCAGCTGTTGGCAGTGGTGCTTCCTAGGGATCTCTGGAAGACCACCTGCTCTTTCAAAGGCACCACGGTATCAGGCTGTATCAGTGTTCATATCAACCCGTGGGATGTCCCGTCACAAACCACAGCAGTATCCATATCAGCCTCCTGCAAGATACAGCAGTGACCTGTATCTGGCAGTGCTGTTTGTTCTTGTCTGCTCTGATCCGAGAGGGAGAGTCCCAGGTGGAATCCTGTCTCCGGGAAGGAGCTTTGAAATGGCTCTGATCACTACCTGCTTCTCTGATGCAAGCCTGGTTTGAGTTTGAGTGCTCTGATTGCTACCTCCACTACTCTGTGTGTGTGATTGAGCTGGACCAATATTCATAAAGTGTCACAGAATTACTGTTGAACCAGGACCACTTTTTGCTTTTAGCTCATAATGGACAAGGTTAGGATATGAGCAGTGATCACCTGATTCAAGGTCAGCTCTCCTGCTTGGAGACGCTTTATGGATATACTCGTATTGGCTACCTTTAGGAGGAGCATTGACTCTGCCCTGAGTCTGAGCCATATTTTGAAGTGCCTCATAGCTGCAGGAATAAGAGACAGCTTTGCCCAAATTGTCTGCCTGAGGAGCACATTTCTTAGTCCTGAGCCACACCTCACCTGCTTTGATTTGGCCTATTCTTTCTTAATGGATTACAAGTTTCACATTTGTAGGGTTATAGAGTTGTTCCTGAAATCCCATATATTTATGAGCTGAATTGATTAAATGCTGATCAAAATATTTTAAATCCACAAAACTGCAGTAAATTATTAGCAAAATAAACAGATTTGCTGTTGAAAATGTGAACTTTGTCATGTGAAGAACTATTCAGAGTTATTGTTTGATTTTTATCAATTATGATTTGTACTGTTACCAAATATGAATGTTCTTATTTTTTTTCTCTGGACTCAACAAAAATACTCAGTGAATGATGTTAGTACATTGTTTAGATTCCAATGTCAGTATTTTAGCTCATAGGACCAGGATGATCTTGCGTGAGGGAAATGATAAAAAATAATGAATTAACTTGACCCTCTGTATCAGCTGCAAACCGTCCAAGTGACTGTAAGTGATGAGAGCATAGAATTATTGGGTACCAGTAATGTGACATTTTTGTCAAAAATGACATGCACCCTACTCAGGACCCAACATTGTTGAGCTGTTATTGAAGGGGGATTCGCGCAGACAGAAGTCCTCTCACTGGGCTGTGTCTGTGTGTTCCCCAGCTGCAGCCAGGCTTTAGTGCTGGTACCTGATGTACTTGGCCGATATCTTGCCAGGCACTTTGGTCAGGCCTTATCACAGTCCTGTACGCATGCTGTCCCTCGTATCCGCATGCAAGCACTGGTAGCCAAAGCTGCTGTGAAATAAATGGGATGGACTATAAGAGGAAGCAGGGCAGAGCTTAAATTGCTGAGAGTTATATCTACACTGAGCTCTCTGTCTTCTGCAGTACTGCTAATGTCTGGTAGGGCAGCTGTGCTGATCATCTTAAGGCTGTTGCGGTGCCGGGAGAAGTGATATTTAGAATATCAGTTGTGGCCTTTGCAGACCTGGAGCCCCAGCACCCCTGCCCTGTTCTCCAGCAGCATGGGGTTATCCCAGGGCCTGTTATTAGAGCTGGCAGTCATGACGTTCTCACACAGTGTCTGAGATGCTGCTGGCCCTCTAGCAAATCTCCACAGAGGGGCTTTTCTGAGATTATCCTCCTTTTCTACAGATGACAGTAACCTTTCCTCAAATGGATTTAGATGAGCACTGTCTGCAGGGCATGTTTTCACTTAAACCCCCCCAAGCAGGCATACACGCATACACACAGGCGCTCACACCCCCCACCCCCGGTCAGATTAGTCTAGTTAGGTGCTATAATTTCAGGTGTGTCTGTGTTTTGTCCATATATGTGCACGTGCATGTGTGAATGAAGTTGGGAGATTACATGTCCTCTAGGGTTGGGGGTTGTGTTCACTTTCTTTCATAGAACCTTGGCTCAAACAGGACCGAGCTGGGATTATTTCTGTGCCTGTCACCACTGTGTTCAGCAGTGCTGCATATGAAGCTGTGTTACCTGGTATGTTAGATAGTAATTGTTATGAGAGTAATTTGTGTGTTTGTGCAGTGGATAGTGAAAAAGTTTTGTGTGTGTGTGTGTATGTGTGTGTGTCTGTCTGAGATGATGTAGTGAATAGTGAATAGCATGGGTGTTGCTATTTTGTTTTAATTTTTGTTTGAGGCCAGTTTGGGGTCATGTGTCAGGTGTTCATTTGGCCTTTGTGTGCAGTGAATGCTGTCAGTGCAGCACTAATGGGGCTCCTCTGGTGCCTCCCCTGCTCACCTCCCTCCTCAGCTGCTCCCATTGCAGAGAAGAGCTGCTCTGCCTGACATCCCCCTGAGAGCACTGCATTGAGGCTGGCACTCTGGGTTTGTGTGTTCGTGCGTGTGCTAATGAGCTGCGCAGCTGGCCATGTAAAACTGCAGCGGGGCCTTACTCAGACTGTGCAGCAAAAAGATGGGCCTTGGGATGGTGATGTGGTGTGATGTTCAGGGAACTGGGCTGTAGTGGTTGCAGGTTTGATTGCTAGCTTTGCCACCCAATGTAAAACTTTTGAGCAACAAGCAAGAGCTTCAGTAGAAGGAGCTATATAAATGGATTTCCTGCTAAAAAAGATGGAATGTGTGCTTTGGGTAGGTGTTTGCTAAACAGCTAAGTATAAATGACCTGGCAGACTGGCCATGTGACAGCACACAGACACTCGCGCTGTCACGCACGTCGCCGGTCACACACTCTCATCCTGACATCCTCATTGGCCCAGCTACAGAGGCCCGTCTCTGTGCTGAGGCAGGGGTGAGATCACAGTGCCATGGGGCGATACAGCACACACTGTGAAAGAGAGATGGTCTGCAAGAGCTGAGTTCATGCCGGGGTACATTTCAGACATTTGCAGAGTGGCCTGTAATTTTCACATAGTTCAGAGGTCCTAATATTGACCTCCATTTAATACATACAGAGGGTAAAATAAAGTACAGCTTTGCAGAAGAGATTTTAAAGCAGTTATTGGGGATTTTCCTCATAGTGAAATACTACAGTAACACGTAACTACTTGAAAATGGATGGGGATTTTCTCTGGAGTGCATCTTGTTTTGCATTCTAAAACCTGCTTGGTGGGCTTAGAGAATCTAAAGGGATAGGGTTAGCAGTTTGTAGAGGTAGATGTCACATCTTTTTTCCCATGGACACCATAATTGCCACTAAAAGGACAGCTATATTTGAACAAAAAGAGCCATGTAAGTGTCCCCGTAGGCTACCATTTAACTACTGCTACACTGCCAAGGCAAATAGTTAATTGTGTTGGAGTGGTTGATACTGAGCACACAGCAATTACATCGGGTTTGACTCGAGGCGTTCCTAATTGGTTTGATGGGACACACCTGAGGTAATAAATCTGAACTCGTTCTTTCTGGCTGCTGGATGTCATAAATGCCTTGCAGCACTTTAAAAGTTGTAATCTTGAAAATGCATTTATTCTTAAAACACTGTGGTAGAGTTTTTGTTTTGGGTGTTTTAAATTAGTCGACAAATTGGACCTAGGCTGCCACAGTCTTGGTGGTTTAATAGGCCAGTCACTGACAGTCTTCAGCCAGGATTAAATATAGGCCTAGATTGAGGCATCTGTTTTTTAGCAGTGGTGTCCTGGCATTGCTTTTTACTGCTGCAAACTTAGTTTCCTTTCTGTTGTTACATTGCAGAGGACAGAACCAGTGGTGTCATAACCTGCACTCTCCCTAAGCTCTTTGGTAGCATCACAATATGAAAGCCTCAGTTTCCCATAAAAGTGACATGATTTTCCAGGACAGTCCCTTATCAATCATTCAACCAGCCAAGCCTCTGGGCCCAGAGCTGTACAGCTGTGCATGACCCCAACTGATGGCAGTAGCAGTCACATGACTCTGAGCTATAGCAGGCATCGTACATCAATACTGCAGAAGCTGCAAGTTCTCCACCCTGGACTGGGTAATCCAGTGTGATGGCAAACAGATGCGATTGAGTGATAAGCACATGGGTGTGATGGTGTCGGATAAACAGCAGCTCTTGTTCTCAGTACAGGCTTGCAGAAGGAAATTGCATCAGTCTCAGGGGCTATTTCTTGTGTACAGGGTGATCCGTCATGATTTACTTGCCGTACGCTGAATGGGTTTAAGGTGGATTATGGGAGAAAATGCATGATTTAGAAAATGGGACATGCATGACTGAACGTGACTTTTTCCTCATTTTTGGAGCAGTCTCGCATTGCGTAGGATCTGCTGATCATTGATTATAACCCCTGCCACCCCCCCTTTGGGTTGACCTTGTGCCTCATGTGCAGTCTCTGAAAGCCCTGACATCGAACCTATCTGACTGAGTGCAGCTGCTCGGAGCTGAAGAAAACAGTGGCTGTGTTTGGAGAGTGATGAGCACAGACAGACAAGCAGCCACAAGCTGGAACCAAAGTGCTTAAAATGGTTTTCTCAATGTTTTCTTTGGGCCGTGAAGTTGTCTGTTATGTTTGTGAGTGTCACTAGCTTAAAATGGGGGTGAATATCTAATTATCTCCCTTTTCTCCCAGGTAGTTTGTATTGTGCAGGGGATTAGAGTGGGAATTGCTGAGGTTCCTTATCATCAAAAACAGGTTCGTACAGACACAGTGAATCAGGAAACTTCGTAATTTGGATAAGTTTGCTACAGGCCATACACAGAGCAAGCTTCTGCTCTTAAAATAGACTCAGCATTTTCGGTCCTTACTGTGAGTGCACTCATACTTTGAAAGTGTTGATAGCAGACACGCTGCAAATATGTCCATACTGTGAGTGCATACCTTAAGTGCATGTGTACTGTAATCGCATGCATGCTCTTACAACGTTGATACTCAGAGTTCTCCTTTTTTGAGCATTCTGTGATCTTTCACACACTGTGAGTGTTTCTCTCTGTGTGCCATACTTAGTCCTTTCTCTGTTGCATCCAGCGTGGATGTGATTAACTGAATGTTGCTATGGTACCCGAGGCTGTCTCTTGCTCCACCATCTCGTATAGAGAGGTGTCCACCCACCTCTCTGGTCTAAAGGCCATCTGTAACAGTGTGTGAAAGCAAGGGAGTGTATCAGCTTCATGGTGGGGTGTGTGCAGCTCAGTGCAGGAAGTAGGAGTCTGGAGAGCCCCCATGTGGAGTATCAGCTCTCCAGAGGCCATAGGTGGTCCATACATGGGAGGCCTGTGAGAGGGTGAGCTTTCAGAGTGGAGCTCTGGTCCATATGGGTAGGTATTAATCTCCCCTCTGTCACAGTGCATGGAGGCCCCACGTTAATGAAGTCTCACCCACGTGCAGAAGAAGAGCTTGGGTGACAAGTCACTGCATGCCACTCACCTTAATCACAATCTGCCAGACAAGTCCCAGTTCCTCAGTGTCAGCACATTTATCTGTCTGATCATCAGACAGCACTCGGAAAGATAGCTGCAGATGCACAAAAAGTGACACTTAGGTTTTCCCTTTGGTTTGTCTGCTCATATTCATGGAAGGTTTATTGTGTGCACTGTGTGAATACTGTTTATGCCCCTTCAGTTTCATTAAGCAATAAAGTGCCACTCAGGTGACTTGCATTTGGAGCAGACTTAATTGTTGGATTAACATGCCTTTGACCAGTCAAAACAGGCAGCAGTAAGGATGAGCCGGCAGGGCTGACCGCAGTGAGGCAGTGTAGCCCCTGTTCGTTTCCACAGCGGACAATAATGAGGTAACTGCAGCAATTAGTCCCAAGTAAACATCACAGCCCTGGAACTGGTATAAACATGCCATTCCACACAAAGCTGAAAACTGTCTCAGCTTCACTGTTAAAATTCAATTCTGTGTTACTGCCTGGCCTGAATTTGGCACTGGAACGCCAGAGATCTGCTCTGCCTGTTCTCATGGGTGTCATTCTCAGTTGTGCATCAGGTAACAGCCATGCACAGACATTGGTTTCAGACTTTTTTCCTGAATGCCTTTTTTGAAGTAGACATGCCTCCACATTCCAGCTCACTGAGGGGTGAGGTTTCGATTGGGTGGGGGTTTGCCAATAAATTGCCATCTGTTTTCTGGAGATGGTGCCTTACTGTCAATATGCTAGCAGCATGAGAGGGCTTGCTCAGGGGGGGCACTGGTGTGGTGTCATTGAATAAGGTACTTGCCCTTAACTGTTTATGTAAAAAGTAAACTGTTAGCCAATCTGGATATGAGCATCTGGTAAATGTAGATGTGAGACCCACAGGAGACATGCCTAAATACCCATCGTGTCCTTTTTCCACAGGTTCAGTGACTTCCACCCCACCCACCCACTCACATCTCTCTCTGTCCCTCTCTCTCTCTGTGGCAGATGATCTTGACGGTGTTCCTGAGTGACAGTGAGCAGTTGCTGACAGAGGTCCCCATCACCCCGGACACAACCTGCCGGGATGTGGTGGAGTTCTGCAAGGAGCCTGGAGAGAGCGGATGCCACCTGGCCGAGGTGTGGCGGGGCAATGGTAAGAGTCCTGTGGGAGCCATAGCTGTGGCAACTTAATCAGGCATGTAGTGGTTCTTCATTTTTACTGTGAAATGCTTGAAATCTAAAGATCTTCACCCAGAGGAATTGGATATATCATAAGCACACACATCAGAAGCTTATGCACAGACAGAAAGGGAGAATATTCAGAAATAAACCAAAACATTGGTGGCCAGATACAGATATAAGATAGGAAAATTAGTTTCAGCTGGAAAATGGGAGGTAATCAGGAATAAACACATCCCTGATTTATGCCAGCTGCTCTGATCCCAGCCTGGATGGGATAATCATGTGAGATGTTCATCAGTTGTGTTTTTAGTGTCTTAATGGCACTCTGTAAATGCTCTGTAAAGCCCTAGATTGCCAGGAAAGGTCTGTGCTGTTACAAATGGTGACCCCTGCTGTTCAGATGTGTTGCAGTTGGATGAAAACTTTTAACATTAAGGGTGGGCTATCAGCCTGTCAGACATTTTAACTTTTGTTCTCATCTGAGTGCAGCAATTAGCTGTTTTTGTGTTTAGCTGATTCCCTTGTCATTAGTGTAAGAAGCTACAGACATGGGGAGTCCCATAAGGTCTGTAGTGCAAAACCCCCTTCCTGCTAGGTGTAATCTAATCTCACAGCCTTTTTGCCTGCCCTCCTGGACCGACCCTAATAGAAAAAAACTCATTTACAGACGTGTGCACATACATCTGGGTTTGACTTGACCTCTTTCAGGTAAGATAAGAGGTTCAGGTTGTAAAAGAGATTCCCCTCCTCACTCCCTCTCTCAGTGTGAAAGATGTTGTCCTTTCCCTGTGATAAGCTCCATTCATCAGGACACTAAAAGTCAGAACCCAATCAGTGCAAACATGTATTTACTCGGTTATTAGCTAGTGTCACTTTTTCAATTACCACTAACAGAATGAAGATGAATAGATGTTGCTTTTCATTATAAAAAGGACATTAATGGCTATTATCACTGACAGCTCAAATTATTTAAGTGTATTACACAATAAGTGAACATCATTCTGTTAATCATGCTCATGGTACATATTGTTGATGTTTGTTAACTGGTGCTTTTCAGTAGAGTTCAGAGTGAGCACAGTGTACTTCCTTATTGTGAGGCTGTACACAGGGCCTATTGGATAAGGCTGTGTGGGGGCAGTGTTTCTCCAGAGGAGACATGAGGGAGCTGGGCAGACTGTCATAGTGCCTCTCTTCCTCATGGATGCAGATCTGTTACACTTTTATTGACCGCCCCTGTGCATCCCCAGCCCCCGCCCTGAACAAACAGTGTGTTCATGAGGCCGGCCCTCCCAGCAAAAGCAGGGCTCTTCTGTGACAATTGGGGCCTTGTGTCATTGTGCGAAAGGGGGTCGGGGCACTGGCGCTGCTGTTGCCCTGTGGGCTCATTTACGCAGCCCTTGTGGCCTTGTTGTTACAGACTTATGACCCCCCACCAAACCATCTTATAGAATGTGAAGTGGTGCTTCCAAGCAAGAAAGGCTAACAACTTGACAGCAAATTTACAAGCTTGGTATTTAACATCCCCTTGTCACACTTCCTTCAACAACATCACACTTCCTGTTCCAGTCTGTTCCTGCTGGAAAATGCAGATTAGCGTTCATGCAGGGAAATCAGAATGAGCAGCTACTTTTTCCCCATGTTGCCTGGTTGGAGTGAGAGGTAGTATCCACACATGACTGCTGACCTCTGACCTGCCCAAATAGATTTGAGAGTGAATCAGTCTGTCCATCTGGTTCCCCTCGGCGTGCTGTGATGTAAACAAACTGCACACACGGGCCTCCCAGCTGCTGCACTCACCGTGCTCTAACTGAGCCAGACGCTGAGCCCGCCTGATCCAGGGCCCAGTCACGCATTAGGATCAAATGACTTCACGCCGGATAGTGAGTACTGTCTCATTCTGGACTTTGATCCTCATTCAAGCTGTCTGCTTTAGGTTAAGTACCGCTTAAAACACAGTAGAAGTACTTCAGAGGATGGTCCTTCCAATTAATGACCATTAGTTTGCAGTCTGATAATTCACAAGGTACGAGTTCCAAGAGGAAGTGGCAGGGCTTGTCTTTTTCCCATCTTTCTTGTCTCTAAAGAGTGTTTTTTTCATTGGCGATATCCTGTAAGATGATAAGGCTGGTTCCTACAACACAGAATAAGGTTAGTCTGTGCACTACTGCACAGGCCTGTATCTCATCCTGAATCATAAGGTTATTCATGTAGTTATCACATTCTAATCAGGGATCAGCTGATAAAATTCATTTCTGCTGTCTGGTGTATTTTCCCCACTTAGGTGTGTTTGTACTGTGAATCAACAAAAAACAATGGAAACCCTGGTAGGAACTTTTAAACTGTCCATTGTTGTGATCAGAGAATCACAAGTCACTGTGTCTCCAGAGCCTCCAGAATGACTCAGCAGTCTAATTTCACAAAGAGAAAGCTTCAGCAGGTTCATCTGCTTTTGATCATCCCATCAAAGAAGGCACATCGTCTCTCGCCTGCCATCCCCTCAGTGGGCCCCCTCTCTCTCACCTGCATGAGCCTGCCTGGCCAAAGGAAGTGAGTCAGGGCTTTAAATTTTAGATCACTTCTGGCTGTGCTTGAAAGGCAAGTAAAAAGTTAATAAAATAAATCAGGATGCAATCCAGTAAGGAGCCGGATGTCTTACTTCTTTCTTGAGTCTGCAGGGAGTTTTATGAGTGAGGAGAGAAGGGAGTAAGGCTGATCTTGCTTGCAAGTACATGTAGTCATTGCCAACTTGTTGACTGGTGAGATGATTCTTACTGCAGGCCTGTTACTGTAACCCCCCTTGGCCCCCCTCCTGTACACCACATTCAAGCCACAGCTGCTGTCTCTTATTTTTGAATTCTGAGCTCTGAGAATCATAACAGTACAGTCTGTCCCCACTCTCTCAGGACAGTTTCCCAAGAGGCAACCAGAACCCTCTGTCCGTGTGGCACAGAGCTAAAGTTACATATCCATTATCGCACCTTAAGTAAAGGAGTGCTGTGGTGTTTTTCTGTGCAGGGCATGGAGCAGTGTCCAAAACTCTGAGGGGGAGTTAGACAGAAGTTTATGAGATGGCAGGGTCTGGACTGCTGAGAAGCTGATGGGGGAGGTCACTTGACAGCTGTCTGAATGGAGATAAAAGTGAATGGTCAGCAATCCTCACTAAGGCAGCATTCAGCTCACGGCTGGCCTGGGAGTGGAAAGGTGCCGACTCTTTCTGTTCCGTTTCTCCCTCCGTTCTTCAAAGCACAGTGTGGGACCAAAAGAGAGAGGACACAATTGAGCTCTGTTGCTTGTTTGAGAGGGGACACTATGCAATACATTGCATTTTGGGTAATGAGGAGGTCTCATGTTGGAAAGCTGTTGTATAACCTATAAGTTGATAAATATTCAAAGCTGTGAGTTGTCTTTAGTGCAGCATTGAACAGGCCCTATTAGATGGGTGTGTCAACACTTCTGTTAAAGTTAAGTGATAAAGGATCTCCTGCTGTGAAAATCTAATCGCAATCAGAACTTGTGTAAAAGGAGCTTTCAAGTCTGTGTAATCGGTATATCTGAGCGCCTTATGAGGCAAAGCCATGCAGTGTGAAAGGCACGCAACTCGCAGTAATCGGGACAATAACCAGCGTGTGGTCCCCCAGACTTGAGGACAAAACTATTAAAATCCCAGCCAGGCTGTTTTTTTGTCATCCCTGAGTGGAGTAAGTTTAAAATCTGACCGGGCACTTTTACCAAGGCACCTTACCAGGATGGTTCCTGGAAATAGCCCTCCTCAGGTCTTCATGTTCTCAATAGCGCATAAGGAGAGTGACTGTACAGAGTGAATAAAAGCTCTGTCCTGTGGGCTGGGTTTGCCCCCCCCCAACCCCCGCACCGCCTCAGAGAATTCCTCTGGCATACTGCCATGTTGTTTCAGCCCCCCAGTCTTTCATCCTCTCCACATGTTTTCCTGTTCTTGCAGCTGGCAGCTCTTTCTTGTATGTCTGCTTCATCCCCCTTTTGGTCCACAATTCCCCACCCCCTTCAATGAAGGTCACCAACAGGGGATAAGGTGGGGGGTGGATGGGTATGTGGGTCAGGAGTGGCTGATATTGTGCTGACAGGATATTATGTGCTGTGTATACTGCTGGTCACCCCACCTGTGTGACTGACTGGTACCCGCTGGTCTCAACTCCAGACAGTCAATCTCTGAAAGAGCATCTGAATAGTTTCATTAACTGTCTTTCTAGTTCAGGATACAGCAAAGGGCCAATAGATTTGTTTCTGTGGATTTGGTGTACTGGAATAGTTTTTCATTTTGCCATAACTTGTATGCTAACTTGTAATTCTGCAAAAGTGGTGACTGCCCATCAGTTTATTTGTACAGCACATACAAGAATGCAAAATTCTACCACACAGGAATGAGGAACTTTCTTAGACCTAAAGTTATAAGCCTCACCGTGAGACTAAGTTCTTCCACGATCATGACCATGCCCTTTGTTCCTTGCAGAGAGAGCAATACCTTTTGACCACATGATGTATGAACACCTGCAGAAGTGGGGCCCCAGAAAGCAGGAGGTGAAGTTCTTCCTTCGCCATGAGGACTCGCCCACAGAGAGCAGTGATCAGGGTGAGTCTGAGATCCACAGTGGTTACCTCTTTCTATCTTCATTTTTCCCTAGTGTAAAAGACCCAGTAACATATGACAAAGTCATATATATCAGTCAGTCAAACAATGAAAGTATGTAATCAAATCAGTCTTTATTTTTTATAGCTCCAAGTTGTCATACAATGCAATGAAATCAGAAAGAACATCAGAAAAATGTTCTAGAAAGTCCTAGCTAACACTGTCAGGCACCAACAGCAAGAAAATCATTTCCATAACACATTTCTGGCTATGGCAGTGTTGCAGAGTGTATTTTGTCAAGCAGTTGACTCTGCTCTCCTGGTCTCCTGTTATGTAACCAGGTTAATCAGCTTTGTGTGTAATTGGGCTTGTCAGTGACCTCTCGTCAGCCCTTGTACCTGACACCAGCCACACACCTCTTTTGGCTGCAGGCTGGAGTCGGCCTTGCGGGGGTTAGTGGCTGCTGCCAGGCCCATGGCACAGGTGTAAATGTGTAGGCCTATGTAAAGAGTGAAGCTGGTGCCCCACATGTGCAATGGAGCGAAGCAGCCTTGGTAACCTCAGGGTTGCTAACGTGCTGTCTGAATGTGGAAACGGTGTTAACCTCCAGCGAATGACTGGTTTTTGCTGAAATGGCTCCTGTCCAGCAGCCAGTCATGCACCAGGAACACCCAGCCAGAAAAACACGTGCACTCGCCTAACCCGCATCGCTCAGGGGGTATGCAGCAAGAACAAATGCTCTCCGCCACAGCCACTGCCCCCCTCTCATTGTGCTTTCCCCTGCTATAGTCCAGCGCTAGAGCACAGAAGGCCAGTTATTTGTAGTGGAGCTGACAGGATTACCCACACAATGTTCCTGTCCAGGATTACGGGAATTAAGGGGTAAAAAAATTTGAACCTGGGGATATTTATAGACAACACCATAAAAAAACATGTATTCTCCAAAGAACCAACAGAAAATCCCAGGCCACAGAGATAGCTGTAGGTAAACAAGTGCGCTGGGTCACATGACAATAATGGACAAACAGCCCTGCTGCCTTTGAAGCTAGTGCCTTCAGTGGAGTTTGAAGTCTGCTGGGGTTGACATCACTGCAGCTAATCAGGCCTAATATAGCACTGACCCAGTGCTTCAGACAGGATCACAATAAGCCCCTGAAAACATAGCCTTTCCAAATGGATTGTCCATGCATATGTGGGCTCTCTGTCTGAATCACTGTTTATTTTCCCTTGGAAGTCTCTATTTTTGTGTTTCTCTGCACTCTAAGAGATGTCTGTAGACACTGATTCAATGGAGGGTGGTAATGGAGAGATTGCTGGGTAAATTGATTACTGTTTGTAGCTAATGCAGGAGACCATAATCTCTGGGTAGCATGTGACCCAGTGAGCCAGAAGCAACGGTATCTACAGATTTGAACAGGTCTCTGCTGTTTTCTGAGCAGGGGTGGGTCTCTAAAATGGATTTTAATTTTTTTTTTGTGACAGAGTGCACTTAACACCCAGAACTCTTAGTACGCCAGACATTAGTTGAAATCACTTGTCTACAGCATATCCTGCTCACTACCAGTTCAGAAATCCAGTATTAGTCATTATTAGTTTTGCATTGTGTAACTTTATTTTCAGAGGGAAGATTCAAAATCTGCAGTGCTCATTGTGTAATGGATGTTTTTTTTGCAGTGGATTGTCTTCACCCATGTCCTGCTGATGATTGGTCAACGTGACTGGAAGCAAAAGAGCAATCAGGGAGAAGTCTAGCACTCAAAACAGGAAAAGATGTGTGGCAAAATGACCCTGTATTCACAGGAAAACACTACAGTGGTGCATGATAGTTTCCAAACATCTAAAAAAGCGATCTGGTCAAATAATGTGAATTATTAGGCTATTAGGTTCCTGAGACAAGTTCTGGGAAAAGCATATCATGATTTCCTCCTTGCCTTGAGTTTCAGTGCTCAGTGTCTTCAGGGTCAGGAATCTGTCCTAAATGTCCTCAGTGTCAGAACATGTATTGGCGTGCTCCTTTTACTGAGCTCTGTTTTGCTGTGATTTGCATTGAAGTGATTTCACCCACGTGTAAAAACAGTAGATTATATCTTCATAATGCAGAAAACTTGTGAGAGTCAAAAGATACCATTGTAAATACATATGACTCACCAACCATATAATATTTACATGTTCAGTAGACAGAATTCTAAAAAGGAAACATTTTGTTACTTTTTGTTTGCTTCTGATGTTTACCAGTAGCTAATTAAAGTTTTTACTTTATTGAATGGGCACTGTAAGAAGTCCATCATGTAACATGAGTTTTCCTGTAGCTTGCAGAGTCTGACACAAGCATGAGGACATTGGATGAAAACAAAGTTGCATTTGTACTATGGAACGGACAATGCATTATCTATTGTTTAAGCTGTATCATCTTTTAAAACAGAGAAAACAAATACATAAATAGATAATTAGAGACTTGAGTCTTAGCAATGGCAGTAAAGTGATCCATTGATTAAACTGCTTCTGTGGTAGATGCAGTTACAGAGCATTATCATCCACATCTTATAACAAAACTTCTGTGATCACATTTATCTTCATTTATTGGGTCATTATGTCTTAGTGTTTTGTTTGATTGATTTGGATATCTTCATAATCTTCTCGTTATTGGCATAATGTATATATTATTGATTTTAAAAAGCAAGGAATTGTTAAATTATTAACACATTTCTAATTACAATCTGTACACTTTTTACCTTTCTCTCTCTTCCATTTAATGCTAATTACTGCTTGTATATATATTCTCTTTAATAATTGCGGATATACACGTACTCTCATGTCCACACAATCAGCCAGTACTCTGTGTTCGAGATCCTTAGTCACTTCTCTGTACTCTGTGCACTGTATTCTGTATTGTGTCCTAAGTGTCTGTATTCTGTGCACCATACTCTCAGTGTCTGTTCTCTGTGCCCTGTGTCCTCAGTGTCTGTACCCTGTGCCCTCTGTCAGTGTTGTGTTCAGGATTCTGAAGGATTACACTAGAGATCTCCTTATGCAGGTGTCTCGGGGGCTTCCTCTAAGCTCCTTTTTCTCTTAGATTAGAGGGGCTGTAGTGTCTTTATACCCCTTTCCCTTTCTAGTACTCCAACAGACTTATGCACTTTTATGCCCTGTCACTCTTCCTTTGTTTAGACAACAGCTGGTGTGGAAATAATAGCCAAGTGTAGCTTAAAGAACTTCGATGATCAACATGCAAAAAGGAATCTGAATCTTTCCTCCTTTGCCCCCGATTCGCTGACTGGCTGACTCATTCTTTGTTCAGTTCTTTCTGATTATGAAATGATCTGAATGCAAAAGTTTATAAAAGGAAACTTAGATGAAAAATTGCAATGTGAAACTTTGTACTTAGGAAAGGGCAGTTAAGTCCCTGCCATTATGTTGTTTTTCTCTAAACCTTCTCTTCTGTCACATACTTTTACCATCTATTCATTTAGAGGTATGACTGACTGAGTGAGTCGGCACTGTCATTGTAGCAGTTTCAGCTGAAGAAATAATTTTCTTGTGACTGAAAAGTGTTTTAATTGTTGTATTGCTCTGTAATGTTCCATTAATCTGATGGAGACTCTTCTCTGTTTTGGCCATGCAGGGAGCCAGCATTCTCAGGACCAGGCCAACAAGAAGAATACAGCCAACATTGACAAGCACAGTGAAAATGGGGTAAGCCAGCATGCCTCACCTTCACACAAAGTGTGTTAGCGGTGTGCTCTGAGGTCTGACCAGTGAGCACTATGACCCACAAGTAGCCAGTGTGTTCCTGGACATTCTCATTATTGCACATTGTCTGGGCTATTTTAATCATCTGAGACTCAATACAGTGAACCTGTGATCTCAGACAACAGGTTGTATCAAGCAACTGTATAAATAATACCAAAGACAACGTGCTGGTTCTCCTGTGCCCAAGGTCGTCCATCCGTGTTGTTAAGGAATTGCAGTGACAAACTGTACAAACCCCTGACAACTCCCATCCTAGCAGCCCCTGTCTCTGCTCCTCCTCCCCATCTGTCCCAGATACAAGGGAGGGTACAGTCACATTTGTGGAAACCAACACTGCTCATGCAGAACTAATTTAACCTTAGGGGGAAAAAATCATTAAAGCACAAGAAAAAGGACTTTTTCAAGACACCAGCTTGTGATGCACCATTTAGGTAGTCAGATGTGAACAGTACTTTTATTCTTGGTACACCCTACTGACGTCTTTTTGCATATATACTGTGTGTATATGTGTGTGTGTGTGTGTGTGCGTGCATGCAATTGCAAGAGAAAATGTATATGTATTTATGCATATTGCGGTATGTATGTTGTTTATGTATTATAGAGTGTTTAAGGACTGGAACAAACAGGGGGAACACTGTTAAGGGGGAGGAATCTGAAACTGGTCCAGTTGTGTTGTTTGCTGTTTGCACATGTGATGTCAGTGATGGTCATGGTGTGTTTGTTGTTATTGTGAAACATTCTGAAGGATTAGAAAAAGGTCAGTGTCAGGTATGTGTAGCTCAGTGACTGAGGGTGATTGCCACTCTTGCAGACGCTGAGTAACAGGGCACTGTTGAATGCGATTCTTCTGGTATGCTGTTTGCGTCTTGTTTTGTCAACAGTCTTGTGTATGAAAATAAAAAATAAAATTAAATTTAAAAAAATATATATATATATATATATATATATATATATCTCCCAATGACCACATGTGACAGTGTTATGACTCCATTAGCGTACACCTACCAGTAGTTTTAAGGGTGTATGGCAAATGTACTGCATATTGAGGTGTAACTAGTGTGTGTATATTTATACACTTCAGTCATGCTGTGAGAGACACACCTAAAATAGTACATGTAGTCAAGCACTTAAACCATATTGGTGTAATGCGACATGCTACATAACAGATTGCATATACTGTTACACAGCTCTTGTACTTGATGATGCCATTTTAAAAACGGCAGATAAATAGTAATGTGTTTGGAAAAAAAAGGAACCATAACAGAAGAGGAATGTAATCCAGCATTCATGTGAGTGACTGATGGGCATTTGCGGCTACAGTACGACCAAAATAAGAACAAGACCAAACATAATTATGAAAAAGAGGGCACAGTTTTCACAAGACACAAACTCTTTTGTGTCCAGATTACTGGGTTGGAGATAGAGGTTACTTCTCCAAAAAAGCAGAGGGTGAACAATGTCCACAGTGACTCAGAATAGAACATAAACAACTTTTGAAAAATATTTTGAACTAAGGCAGGGATCATCTCTCCAGATCTCTTCAGCTTACCAGTACCTCTGGACCATGACAAAATTAATCGTCATGTGATATAGACAAAAGGAAATTAATTATCCCCTAAATGGTAGAATAGGGTGGCTGTGCTCGTGTTACTGAATTACAGAAGGACTGAATTATAAATGCCAATTCCTCTGAAGCTGCTATATTTGTTGTAACTGTTTAATTGGATGACACTGTTGTTGGGCAACTTGTCAATGACTGGGCTAAGTGGCCTTGTTCTTTAGAAGGACATGCAAGCTCAGTCAAACAATCCCCCTGTCTGAGAGTCAGAGGCAGGTCTTGTTGTTTGCAAGGGTCCTCAATGAAGTATTAAGGCAGGAGTGTATTATTTACCTGGGATCGGTGGTTAACCCTAAGTGTGCCTTGCCAGGAGGGATGGGCTCACCTCTATAATTTTGAGGATTACACCAGTTTCATGACATAACTCCCTAAGAGGATTACTCCCATCATTATCCACTGGCTTTGCCAGAGCGGGGGCTTTTTTCCGCCAGTCACTCAGTCTGTGCGGAGCAGTCTCCGGGAAAGCGTTCCACGCCAACTCCAGAAAGGGAAGCGGAGCAGCAACGGTGCGTAATCCCGGGCACGGCCCCAAAGCCCAGAACAGGGCACAATCTTAAATTACGGCAGCACACCTGCTTCAAACCAGGGAGAACTATTCCACTCTTTCTCCCCAACCTCCCTCATGCTGAGCCACTGACAGTCCCGTGAAAAGAGCAGTGAGGAGTCCCACTTGGATCTATCTGGGGAGGCTGCTTCTCCGTGTGCACTCAAGCGTGGTCACAGTCCGCGCAGGGGACTCTCTCAGCATCGCTTACTCTCACTTTGTTACCAGCTCCTCCATCACACAGACTCAGAGCAGATCATTCTCTCGCACAGTCAGCTTTCACTCGCAGTGCTCCTGGAGACATCTCACACCTGAGGTAAGGAGGGAAAATCCTTCTATTGACTTCAACAAGAATCCTATGACTCCTTTTCATCATATGCCACCTTAGAATTTATTTATTGTGAGTTTTCAGTGTCTACTTTCAATGCTTGCATGCAACTCATAATTCAAAATACATCAATTTGAAGATCATGAATCTTTTTTTGTAAAACATCTAATCTTATAACTTGTAGTGTTTGCTTCCTCTGAAAAGTCTGTCATGTCATATTTTTTTAAAAGTTTACCCATTTACAGACAATTCTGAGAACATTTGAACATTGATAAGCTATCCAATATAGTAGGCTATGTAATTCTGAACGAGGCAGGCAGATTAATGCTGTTATTTATCTATGGAGACCTAATGCAACGCACAGCATGCGTGGCAAGGATACCTGATGTTTTACCAAGCTGAACACACGGTTTGCATGCATTTGCTTGTGTACAGCTCTTTCTCAGTCAGCAGCTGAGAGTATATAGTGCATAGATACAGTCCTTCCTTGCAGTCTCTTCTTCAGCCATGAATTCAGTGAGGTGACAAGGACTGCTGGGAAAGGATAGGCAAGCCCACTGCTCCAAGGGTTGTTAATGTGGGTGCCTGAACGCTCTGAGCTCTGATGATCATCACTCAGAACTGTCTCTCTCTCTCTGTTTCTTCTGCTTGCTGCACATTCCTTCCCCAGCCCTACCTTGCTCCCACCATTCCTCCCCACAAAAGAGATGAATAAGCCAGAAGTTAAATTAAACAGTGATAAGCAATGATTCACATTACAGTGTAAATGTTGCTTGCTACAATGGGATTGTTGGTGCATGATGAGAGATCTCACAGTAAGGCCTGTTTGGGATTCCTGTGAGTGAGCTTGTGGATAGATTACAGAGTCAGAGGTCAAGGAGCCAATCCCACTATTCCCAGTTCTGTTATGAACCAGTGAGCTGTTGCCATGGCATCTTAGGCAGGTCCACACCCTCTGGTTAAGGGCACACCTGTCAGTATGGGGGTACATTTTTGGGTGAGCTGGAAAGATGGGAGCATGACGAGGGGTAATGTATTGCTTACTCAATGGACTTGAGGGACTTACCTCAGCAACCCAAGAAGACCATGTGAACAATTGCAGGAAAATTCCCCATGTTCTACTTTACTGTACAAGGCTATGCTATTCATTTATAGAACCAGACAATATTTGGATTCCTAGCATGACACATACAACATACAGTGGCTATGTTGAGTGCCTATTTTTACAGAGCCCCTCTTCGGATTTCCTCGTTCTGGCATTATCACATTGGTATTCAATTTTTTGCTTATGTAGTGTGGTATCATGTGCCCAACACGCTGTGCTCTTTATTCCTAATGTCCTGCTGTGCTCATATCTCTATGTGACACACCACATTTCTGTCCCACTGTCAGAGACTCTACAGATTCTGTTATAAGTGTCCTCTTGTCCTGTCCTCCTTTGATGCTCTAGCTTTGAGAGGGGTGATTGTAAACCAAGGTTGCACTGAACTGGCATCAGTGGACTGAGTTTTCCATGTTGTTGCTGAAGCCCTGCTTGTGGCAGCTGGTTATTGACAGCACTGATCAAACCCCCTCTTGACAATTCACCATACATGCCTCATGGGCATTCCTCAATGATAGTAGTTATAGTTAGCACTGTTACTTTTTAGGTGTTTGTGTTTGTCTGCCTATGTCATCCAGAGGATTAATTACTGTGTAAATATGTGTGTGATTGCACCCATATGAGCAGATGCAGATATGTGATCCACCCCTTGTCATCTGACACAGATCCCAGCTGTTTTTACAACTCCATATATTTAAAGAAATAACAAAGGGAAGCGAACAAGAAATGGGAGATGGCCTGATCTGTTAACCTGGTCATACAAAAGGTCAAAGTATTATTGATGGAAAGTGTGATTCTCCAAGTGAGAGTATTCCCTGAACCCAAAGTCAGGGTTATCTAGTTAATCTAATTGCCTTCCTTGCCAGCAAAGTGAAACCATTTGCTATGCACACCACCCATTACTCAGTTCATCGCCACCTTCTCTAAGCCTGGTGTAGAAAGTATCCGTTAAAGACTCTTTGCCTGCCTGCTTGGCAGTTAAAGTGGAAGCAGTAGCTTTTACTGCTCTTGTTAAACCAGCATGACACTACCCTGTTATACCAGTATTGATCACAACCTACAGCGGTGTTAACATGAGCCGTCATGATGGGGGAACTGAATGTTTTTGATGGCACTTGAATTTTCAGCGTGTCAGAAAAGCAATCTGAAAATCACTGCCCTGCATAGGCCAGTGTGTTGCTCCTATTGCAGCAGTGTGTACATCCCTGTGCTATTTCAGCTGTCTTATATACTGTCTGTTCTGATTTTCTTTGGAGGCCCCAGGGGCAGTAGGCTTCCTGTCCTATTCACCGTAATTAGGTGCCGGCTCTCTCAGCATTGTTACTTTGTCAGCGCTAATACAATGACTATCACTGAAACTGAAAAGATTGAGCATTCCTCTGTTTGGACAAAGGGAAAGCATGCAGTCTCACTAACACAAGAGGTGTGTCAACATGTGTCTGTGCAGCTGCTGGTATTAAAAGTGCAGAAATATGTGAATTACTCCCTTTACAGTGAATGACAAGACTGACCAGAACAAGAGATAAAAATAGGCCAAGGAACATGTTTGCTGTGCAAAACAAAAAAACAAAAAAAAAAAAACAGCAGGTTGTGTGTGAGCATTTTGGCTACTACTTTCAGCCCTGCTGTTGTTACACACAACTGCTACATGCATAAGGATCAGTGTTTCCTTTTTACAGATTTTCCTTCATTAGATAAGAACCATTTTGGTATTGCTGTAAAACACCTGTTTAGGGTATTGGACATTAGTACACATTAATAGTTAATAATAGAAATCATTAAAATTGATTAAATTCTTACTCTAACAGAATTGAGGGGCAGTAAACTGAGTCACAGCAGGAGTTGTAATGTCTCTCCTGGTCCAGAGAAAGGCAACGTGTATACATGTACTTCGTAGTGGTAATAATTAATGAGGTAAGTGATGACTAATAGTGGTTGAGATAAAAAGTGTAATGGAAGATATTATTGAAAACTGTTGAAATACACACTCAGCAACGGTACTGTGATGATTGACTTCTGGTACTGAACAGACATAAAACCACTTTCGGGCAGAAAACTAAAGGAATGCGGGGCAAATGGAAGTGGTCCCATCGCAATCTGTCGGGTTTGTCTGGTTGCTCTGGAAGGATAATTGTTATAACTGAGTTTAATGCAACATTCTTTTAAGCTATGTCTCTCTGGGACCCGAATACCAGGGGATTTTGTGTAGTCTCACCACTCACTGTGTCCCATTTTTACCTCCTCATTCCTCCCAGTTGAACACAAATTCTTTCATTTTTAATTGCAATGTTTTCATTCATTTTGTTCATCAGCACTTGTTGGCAACCTCAATACGAGAAAGGTTTATCTACATTTTTCCTTTTTATGTACATTTTTCCATTAAGTGATGTAGATGTTTCGCGCGACACTTTGAAGTGTAGAGGTTGGTGAAGTCAGAATATGTGTCCTTTTCCCGGTTTGGAGAGTGTTTAAGTCATAGTGAACTAAGCTGTTGATTTGTAGCATTTGGTTGTGTATGGTTTTGGGTTTTAAAAGTTAAATCGTATTAGTTCCGTTGGCCTTTTATTTTTAAATAGATATGTTATTCAGGACGAAGGCTTGTAAATGTAGGATTTTCCATGCAGCGTTAGGGTTGACTCGAGGGTGATCTTTCCTGTGCATCTAGCCAAGGCAATTACTGAACAGATAGGACACGTATCTTATATGCATTGGAAATAGTTGAAACATGTACCAAAGTAGATACAAATTTATTTTCATATAGCAAATGTCACTGATAACATTGAGTGTGTTACATACAGGGACCATAAAATCTTGTAACACTTTCAGTAACTAGTCCGTCTAGGAGGAACTATGAGGTAAACGTGATAGACTAGAAATCCTGATGAGGTTTCCAGTGCTCCGAATTTGTAGTACTTCTGTAGGTCTTTTTTGACACTGTAACTTTGAGGTGGGGGATTTTGTTTGGCATAGTTCAGGAATTCTCAAGAGGGCAAACATGAGAAAGGGAGTATAGGGAGGTTTTTTAATTATTAGTTGAGGCTCTGAATGTCTGTGTGGGGGTTGCAGTCACTGATGCCTCGAGTTTGAAATATTATGAAGTGTCCTTATGAAAACAAACATGTCCCACATCTGGAGTACATTAGTTGTACCTGTCCGAGAGACAGCTGTGGCGCAGAGCAGACAGCCTGACAAGAGAGTGCGCGCAGTTAGGGAGGGAGGGGGTGAGTGGGCGTGCTGCAGTCAAGCTAAAACGGCCGAGTGTTCAGCAGCCAGAGCGAGAGGGCGCAGAGTGGAAGTGCTTGCACGTCAAAATTGATACAAAAACGAACTGGAAGGGATAAAAAAAACTTCAGCAATATCCAAGTCAGTTATTTATGGAATAGCTGCCTAATTAATGCGTTTGTATCATACCGATTGTTTTCGTTCTTTAGTTATGACTGGTTGTCGCTGAAACGGTAGTGTCGAATTCTTCGAAGTAGAAACATTATATTACTGTAAACATTGTCCGCTGAAAATGAAAAGTGCAATGCATCATGCTGATTGGAACCGACAGCTGGCTTGATCCCGCCCTGATTAGGTCTCCGACTGCCGGCAAAATCCACTTGCCTTTTCTGTTCAATGATTGCTGATGAGTGCAGAGGGGCGGCTTTATGTATTGATACCGAACACGGATAGAAAGAATAACAAACTGCGTCCAGCTGAAACGAACAACGCAGCTGAACAAGCTCTCTTACCACGACTACGGGACTAATGCGAAACTTTGGATAAAGACTTATTCATTAAAAATAGCTCTGCACAATGTTTTTGTTCCCCTAAAGTGTAAATATTTTAAACTTGGTTTCTGGGTAAGAGGAATGACAATTTGGAAACAAAATGGAGTGGAAACATGTAGAGGCTGTACAGGAATTTACAGCTGAAGGACAATGCAGCAAAATTAAGGTGCGATCTTGCAGAATAACCTGGGACTCTCAGCAGGTAATACAGCTGTTTTTAATGAGTGCTTATCCCCATGTTGCAGCCCTGTTGTCTTTGCATTGTTTACAACTCGAGTCGGTGATCTCCCTCAAAAGAAGTTTCAAGCCCCAGTTTGGATCATCTTTGATAGCTATGAAGTATTTGTTTGATTGTTGCTAAAAGCAGTATATATACTGCTGAACATATTATTAAGGACTAAAATTGGGTGTTTTTAAAATGATTAAATTCACTGTCTCTCTCACTCTCTCTCTCTGCCCCACTCTTCCCTTTCCCTCTTCCTCTATCCCTCCCTCTACCTCTCCCACGCTGTATTGATTTTCAACTAGTGTTGTATGGTATTTGCACATGGTAGGTAAAGATATTTTACCTTTACAAAATTTGACTGTCTGTCTGTCTACAAACAGTGAGTAAAAGCATGGTTATCCTGAAAACACGGACACTGTGTGTAATGTCGCATTATTAAAACAGAGTTGGAAGAGACAGCCAGCTGGGGGGTGGTATAATGTTTATGCTGGGGTCTTTGGGATTTTAGTTCAACTGGACATTTCAGGCCTCATCCAGTAGGCAGTTCAATAATAGTTGCATGTGGGTTGGTAGGGAGGGAGTTCTGGCTGAAACCAGAAAATGCAACATTGGCAAGCTTTGATTTTGGCATTGATCTCAAATACTCTGTCCACTGTTCATTTCCAACTTTGATATGTGATTTTGAAAATGCACCCCACATAATGCACTTTTCGTAGTCAATACTAATGTAAGAGTGCTGTCCAGTGGCAAACACAACAGTTGTGTTTATATCAATTCTCTGTGGTACATTTTCTATTCAACTCAGTTCAGTTGTACACATTGTTACATACTCAGTGTACAGATGGTGATGCAAAAATGCTTGGATCACAGGCAATATTAGGAGAGACAGTTGTTAATGAGTCAGTGGCCCTCTTTCCTCAATAATTGACATGTTGTCCCAAAGAGGAATACGCTCACCGCCTTTTTGAGCACAGACCAGAGGAACAAAGTGTACTGCTGCTTTTTACAGTTGAGGGTCCTTTGTCTGAATCAGGCATGCATGGCTTTCCTGTGGCCAGAAGATACAAACCACTTCACTCCACTTGAGCTGCCTCAGTGGCATGTATAAACTGGGGATCCTCTGTATCTCAGGCTGCACTAATGGCATTCTGAATTCCACTTTTTTAGTATCATTTGCGATGGACTGTTTGGACTCACTGATGTGAGTAAAAGAGTACACTTCATGTCTGAGCCCCTGTCATTCTCAAGCCTTCTCAGACAATCATAGTGAGAATTCAGGTGAATTCATTTGAATCTGCAGATTAGGAACGTTTTTTAATCCATCCTGAACAAGGATCTCTGTTCCTGGCTGTATATACAGACAAAGAGGATTTTGAGAAATTAATAACACCATTTTTTGTAAATGAAAATTGGAAATCAAAACTGTGGGTGGGTGGGAGAGAGACCTGCACAATGTGTGTCATTAGATTAGCTATAAATAAATTTAGCCCCTGGCAGTGAGTGACCTAATGCTTTACCACTCTCCACTGCAAAATCTGCTCACACTGAAGCATATAAATATGTAATGGTCTGAATCGAAAGATGCATCAGCAAAAACAATCTGGGGCAGTAGGTATTAAATGTCAACACATACAACAATGAAGTCTCTTTTAGTCCTTTAGAGAAGTGTAAGTTACATAACAAGGCCTGTGAAGGCTTTTTTAGACAACAGAAATTCTATATTATAAGGTAGTGTTCAGGTGATGGGGAATTTAAAATATTATGCTCTACTTCCCCTTAGTTTGATATGTCTGAAATTTGAGTTTCAAGTAAAGGGATTGAGCTCTCACCCCTGCTACTACTCATTATGTTAGGATGGATGGATGGATGCTGTAAAACTGATTCTTAGTAATTAATACTAAGTATTTAATTTTTCCCTGCACTGAACCCTCACAGTGAGTCATTGAGAACGAATCATGGGTAAACGTGTGTTGCTCCCGAAGACACACAGGAAAACATCCTTTCTTTGATTTCATAACAGACTGCAGAGTTCCAGCCTGTCCCTCTGGACGTAGCTCCCCTGGTGGTCATCCTTTCCAGGAATTGATTTTGAAGAGCATCAGGATGTTTCTGCCTTATGTGTTATAACTGACGTGCTCAGTGTCATGACTGAAGTAACTACTCAGACAGTATTCAGTTGTGTACTCTTGCCTACATGTAGCAGCTGTCTCCCCCATGCTGTTGTGTAATTTTCAGGAATAGCAAAGTTTCCTGTTGGTTCCCATGGTACCATGGCTGACCTTCCTGTTTTCACTAGAGCCCAAATGGTTGCTACTTACAACTAAGTATGCCTCTGTACAAGCTGTCATTTCTATGATTAGTCTTTGGTTTCTTGACTCATTAACATTGGTTGACTGAAAAGGAAGCTGTGGAGAGTGTGATTAGCGTGCATGACCATGGGGACCATGATCATCAGTGCCAGGAAGCTTAAAACAAATTTTCTATGTTTCATGTCTTTTGGGTCCTTTAGAATATTGAAATAGCACTGTAATTCTTAGGAAAGTCTTGAGGAACAAACAATATTGTAGGATTTGTGTATCTGTGCATGTGTGCATTTGTGCGTTTGCTGCATGTCATTGTGTTCTTTGAGGAATCAGATCCCTTGAAAGACAGAGTAGAGAAAGATGGTTTTGCAAAAAGCGAGCACACGAACAATAGTCCTTAGGATGAGGTTGGTATCAGTTTGCAAGTTTAACATGTTACATTGCATGCATGTAACCAGTAGGCACAGTATCTCTGGTGGTGCATCATATATGAGAACTAGAGGCAGGGTGAGATGTAGTCTTTTGCCAATGCCTGAGAGCGATGAGGGAGAGAGTCATCTGGTCCTGTAGTAGTGTTTAAAGTGCAGCTGTGTACCTCAAAGGTCTCAGCTTGCAGCTCTACAATAGCAGGACACAGAAGAACCCGATGCCTTCCTGTTCAGGCGCTCAAGCCACTTCCATCCTGCCATCCCTGACACTGCCAAGCCCATGTGACCCACTGGCTCCAAAAAGGCTCTCGTGACCATTCATGAGCTGGATGCGGGATTTGTGTTGTCGGTTTTGTCTTCGCATCACATCGCGCCATGCTGCATGCTGCATTAGTGCCCAGTGCACTGACAACGGCCAGCTTGTCTAACGATTTTGCTGCCAGACCCAGCATCTTTCTGTTTGGCTTTTTTATTTTCACCCCATCACTCCCCTCTCGCTCTGTCAATCTTTCCAGTTATTTTCTTCTTGCTTAATCCTTGAATCCATTTGTCTTTCTCTCTCTTCCCCTCCTTCCTATCCTGTTCTTTCGCTCTCACAGAGGTTGTTTTCAATCAGGGTTTTCAGTCAACGACATTAAGTTCAGGAATAAGCCAGTTCCACTTTCCAATCAGGTTTACAAAACAAACTCTTTTGTTGTTCAGGTATGAATTATTTTTTGTTTAGATTTGTCAGGGGGAACCATTGCAAAATCAATAGACTCCTCCCATGAATGATGTATCCCTGTTTGGTAGTGCTATAATGAAAATGGCCTGCTTTTGGCAGGTCTGCTTTTGGACACCCTGCTGATAGGCTTCACAGAGAGACCACAGTTATCAGCAGTAATGAGAAGGAGATACTCCTCCACTTGTGGTTTCTATAGACCTTTTTATTCTGTCTGCACCAATTACAGTAATTACTGTTATTTGTATGTGTACACAGGGTGATGTACAGTGCTATTTGGTCTCTCAGAGTGTTTACCCCATTGCTACAGATGTGCTTTTACAGCAGCCATTCAAATAGAGTAGTTAATTCACAGCAGTGTTACCTCACTGATTCAGACTAATGAAGCTCTAACTGCTGCTCTTTTGCCTGGATCAGTACCTCAGTCTGGCTCTGTTCCTGACCACGTATGGTGCTTTGTTTTTGTTGTGCATCGGAAATACCAAATAGCTGATTACCATGTGTGTCTCTGTGAGCGTGTCTATGTCACCAGTGGGGCAGAGCAGAGTACTATCAGACTCGCACCCGCACTTCAACCTTTGTCCAGAAGAGACAGAGTGCTAACTCACCATCCTGGAGGTCTGACCATGCAAGGGAATGGGGCAGAGGTCAAAGCAGTCCTCTGATGGACAGAAGCTGAGACTTGAACTTGTGTTTGTCAGGGGAGAGACGAGAGTTTCTTGTTCTTCTTGCGTGGTTGATGTATAAAATGGAACGTGTGTTGACAGGTAGGTCTAATCTTGTCCTCTCTCTCTGTTTCTCTCTGTGTATGTGTGTGTGTGTGTGTGTATTTATGTGTGTGCACATGTGCGTACATGTGTATGCATGTATGTCCTCACAGGTGGGGAACCCCAGAGTGGAGCTGACCCTGTCAGAGCTGCAGGAGATGGCCACACGGCAGCAGCAGCAGATAGAAGCCCAACAGCAGATGCTTGTTGCAAAGGTAGGCCCCCTGCCCCAATAACCACCACAACTCAGACACATCCATCCCCCTTCCGTCCAGCCCCTTTCAGGCCCAGAGCAAGAGAGCACTTGAGCAGATGCAGATATTGTAACTGACAATGGAGGCTGGCACTCGTGATTCCCAGTGACATTTTGAGATAGGGAGTGGAATATGCAATTTGACAAGTACTTGTGTCCTCTGTGTCCTGAGAGATTGTACTAAAACTGGTGTGCAATTTGTATACATAGTGTTGTGTTGCTGTGCAGGTATGCCTCATGATTGCGGTCTTGTTTGGAAGGATCATTGTTATGGTGACCAATACAGTCAGCTGAGTAGTGGTCAGTGACTTTGTGCTGTACTCCAGAAAAACAAGCCGAAATCACACAACAGCAGGAAGGAACTCCATGGCCACAGGAAATGAAATCAAGAGGAAACTGCAGCTGGTGTGGAAGTGGGCGGACAGGAAGTAACCCATGGAGAAGTGGAGGCGGGACAATACCCTTCCACACCCAGCCAGTTATTTCCTAAGCAGAAGAGCTTTGTATCTGATATTGCTCAGTATTCATGTACTAGGAACTCTTTCAGGGATTAAATGTGCTGGGAACTCAAATCCGTGGTATTGGAAAATTGATCATACTTTCTCAAATTTCCCCAGCGGTTTATTGAATGTTGACCTGTTTTTTTCTAAAATTCAAAGAACGCCAAGTGGATTAAGGTTCTTACTTGAATTTCATCAAGCCAGGTTTTACTGGCAGAAGGTAATTTCAGGGTTTTTTGAATGTGTTTTGTTGTGGAGTTCAGAGGTGTTGTAATTGTTCCACATTAGAAGAAACATTTCTGTCTTGGTATATATTGTAGTGTGTTTTAAATACTTACAAAAAAGACATGTGGCAATCAGAGACCTTTAATAGCAGGGAGCCCCAGTCACCAGGAGGCTATTGCTGCTGTTGCTATTTTTATTCATTGTTGGGGATAAACAGAGTCTGAGTATTCTTGTTCCCTTGACAAGTAAAGCTGGCATCACACTTTAGAGCAGACCCCTAGTGTGGTGAGAGTTGCGTTGGAAATTGTTGTGCTTTGGTCTGGGGTATGTGTGTTGCTTGTTGGTGGGTGCCTATTTTTTCTTGTACTTACAGTGGTTTATTGTGTTTGTGTGTATGTGTTTACTTGTTTGTGGTTTGGTTTAAATAGTGTGTGTGTGTGTGTGTGTGTGTGTGTGTGTGTGTGTGTGTGTGTGTGTGTGTGTGTGTGTGTGTGTGTGTGTGTGTGTTGTTTACGCACATATGTGGGTGTGAGCATTTGTATGTGTGCGCTGGCATGTGTGTGGGTCCAGTGTGGTCTGCTCTGTACAGGCAGCCTGAGTGTGGAGGCCATCCCTTTGTTCTCTCTCATTAAACATTGGGTTTCTGTCGAGTCAACACCCTAGGGCCAGCAGTCCCATCTGGCCCCCGCTTTGTATTTGCTCATTCTAGATAAGACCTTAACCTTAAAATATTTCAATCGGCAGATACTGTTTGATTCACTCAACCTGTAAGAATTTATATGTGCATGTGATTTCAATTGAAAGCATCATCTTCCTTTGGTAGACGAAACTAATTTTAAGATTTAAATGCAAATTATTATCGTAAACCTTGCTCATAGCAGTCCGTTTTTCAAGCCCGCACATTAATGTCAACTAGTATGTAAGATTTTTCATGTCTTTAGTGAAAAAGATGCATGTAACTCTGTATGTAGATGACTTTAAAATTGAAATCGTTTTTTGCTTCCAACACACCCTTGAATTTTACAGACTGACACTGTGTAACTGAGACAAACATTGTTCCACACGTGGAGGTGCTGGATCACATCTGAGGATGAAGATGACACTGAGCAGTTTTTACACATTTTACACAGATGCTTGGTCAGCCACTAAATGTTGTTTTCAAAATGTTATTATTCAGACAAGAGCAGATGCAGTATATGGCGCTCCCTGTGGCCTAGGGCCAGCTGCCATGATAAGGCACCATGTGAAATACACAGATACTTCTGTTGCTTGTAGAGGAGCGTTTGACCATAGCAGTGTGGTGCAGTAGCTTGAGCTGAACTGATTTTCACTCTTACTGCCAAGTGCCTCTAAACACTGCACCAACTGCTAATTACCTCAGGACAGAGCTGTTGTGTGTGTCTGCTGACTGCGGTCCGTCTGTGTGTGGGTGGGTGAGTACACGGGCGCTTTCATATGTGGGCATCTGAGCGAAATCGTCGTGCTCTGACTCTGTGTGGGTATGTGTTTTGGTCAAATATTCATGCATAGACTTCAGTGTGAGCATGTCTCTCAGTGTTGAGTCACTGAGCCTGTACGTAATTCAGTCCGCCCAGGTTCACAGGAGGTGAACATGGAGAACTTCTAGTTCTCCTCCACCCATCACTTCCTCCCTTTGTATAAAATGGTTCTCCTCTCTCTGCGAAATGAATATTGAGTAGACCAGTTATCTTTCTGTCTAAATGTCAATAGCAAGGTTTAAAATGTGCCCCTTGCCCCTTTCCCGCCCCTCAGGAGCAGCGGCTGCGGTATCTGAAGCAGCAGGAGCGGCGGCAGCAGCAGGTGGTGTCTGAGAGTGAGAAGCTGCAAAGGCTGAAGGAACGTGTGGACAATCAGGAGGCCAAACTCAAAAAAATCCGGGCAATGAGGGGCCAGGTGGACTACAGCAAGGTCATCAATGGCAACCTGTGTACGTAGAGTGGCCCTCACCTGTCTAATCCTTTGCACGCTGCACTGTAAACACCACCACACTTGGTTCTTCAGGGGACAGAGGGAATGTTTTCTAATAATTTTTGGCTTGTTTTTTTTATTAGCAAAACAAGCATTATGTTTTGTGTGCAAATTGCATGCTTGGCTTGAACTTTCTAAGTTAAAAGTAGTTTGTTCAGTAGAGGTCAGGAGAGTCACATACACCCTCCTGTTACCTTTACATCTCAGACAACAGCTTCCAAAAACCATCAGTCCTACTTTCTTTTCTTGTGGTATGATTTGGTTGAATGGTTTAGGTGAAAATCAGGGATACTCTCACCAAAAATTATGAAAAAAATTATTAATTATTTACTTTTTAGCTGTTTTAGCAATTGTGAACTTATCTGAATTAAACATATATTATATAATACGTATAAATGTCACGGTCAGTTTGGAATTCTGATTAAAATTAGTCACATTTTAAACCTTATAGGTGTGCTATGGTTTATTTAATATTTCATGTTGTCCTTGACCATTCTTGGCTATTTGGGGAAGCAAATGACAGAAAATAAAAATGTCCATGTTTTACCACTGAATCTCTTCTATACCCATATTTGAGCAGCAATATAACTATTTACCAAAGCAAATTATTATATTGAAAGCTTTGCTGAATACATGGATACAGTTGGTTTTGATATCAGGCATCATCCATTGTTACAAAGTTACAAAGTTGCGGAGTGTTTGGGGTGGAGCGTTTGTTGCAAAATAATACAGGGGACTTTTCAAACCAATATGTTAGTGCATGACTCAGGAAAAGGTTTTTCTAGTTTGTTTTCTGATAAGTAACACAAGCATCAAGTTTAGACACAATGGCTTCTCTCTCTGAGCTAGTCATTTGGTTGCTCATGAGTTTGTGGCTGTTTGATCTTGTGACTCATTCTTGATTGGGTTATGTAGGTCATTAGGTTGTTTTCAGACACCCACAATGCCATCCTTTTGTCTGTGGACTCAGTAAATGACTGAGTGGTATTTTGGTAACACTCTTCAGTCCAAAGCTATAGATGTATAAAATGATTTTCACATTATTTTGTGATTCAAATGCAAATGCATATTTTAAGAATGAATATGTTCTAATACACCCAGAAATACATACAAGGTGATTTGCAGAGGTTTTAGCCATTTTATCTAAACAAAACAAAAAGTACTGGCACAAGATCCTATATTCACATTTCATCTCTTAATTAGTTTGTTCAAAATGTGGTCTGCCAAAATGATTCTTGGGAAAGGTTTTTTTCCAGTCTATGGACTATATTTCCCAGGTGATTTAATTAAAAACATCATCTACAATCATCACAGCAATAAAAAAGAACCAGCCTATCTCATTTCATTCAGCTTGCCAAGGAGTCAAATTGCGGAAGTGATTCAGTCTGCATTGCTCTTCAAGGTACATTAATCAAACCCTCATTTCAAATTACACAGCCATTCTTGTTTTAAACTATTGAAGTGCTTTTTCTTCCAGAATTGATTTACTGGTTATTACCCTCCTTTGACATCACATGCAGAATATTTTAAGATGATGATACACATTTGCAATAGCATCATTCAACAGTATAGTCTTCAGTTTTTAGTGATGCTCATGTCAGCTGGTCGCATGGAGACCTGGACCTTTTCCACCCCCACACAGCTGCACTTTGCCCCCGGGTTGGTCACATGACCGGACCTGGAGAGGGGAGAGGCTGAAAGAGTGCAGGGTCAGGATTAGCAGCCCATACCCAGTGGACTCTAAACCCCTGGTGCTTATCTCAGTTATCCTTCACAGATGGGAAGCATTTTCTTTCCCTCTCACTGGGTGGGAGGGCTTTTAGCAGCACCTAGGCATGCCGGAAGGGTTAATCTGTTTCACAGAAACATCTATGCTATTCTCTGCTCACAAATGCAGTGTAATCCATGCCCACCCTTCCAAACATCAGGCAAGGTGTTTTTGAAAAGAGTAAAAGCATCTGTTAAATAACTACATTGAGTATGGCTCATCAGTTTCCCATGTGTCTTTCTATTAGCTGCAGAGATCGAGCACATCAACAGCATGTTCCAGGAGAAGCAGCAAGAGCTGCAGACGGCCGTGCTGAAGGTGGACCAGCTCACCCAGCAGCTGGAGGATCTGCGCAGGGGCAAACTCAATGGTCTGCAGACACTGAGTGGGCAGGTCACCGGCACGGCTGCACTGGAGCTGCGCAAACTCTACCAAGAGCTTCAGGTAAAGCCAGCATTCACTCAATAAATTTTTAAGTCATAGCACCTTTCTTGAAGCCAACAAGTCGTGTAATGAATACTTTAAGCCAAATTAATATGCATACAGCGGCCATGTTTTTTTTACTTTTCCTTCAAAGAAACATTAAGGGCAAGTGTCAAGATGGGGCATACCATAACTGAAGTGTATCCAACAGTGTCAATACTTATTTATCTTTTGAAGTTACTGCTGTATAACAGTTCATACAATTCTGTTAGAAGAGGACAAAAAATGTATCTGCTCCACATAATGAACTTTACCCCCTGGCCCATAACATAAAGCTGAAAATGGATTGCATCAGGGCAAAGACATTAACCAAGGTAAAAATTCTGTAAAATGACTTGTCCTGGGTGAATGCTATTTTATATCTTTATAAATACTAGATTTTAGTGAATGCCTTTGAACCCAGGAGGCCTGCAGCTGACCTCTCCCTATGTCCCTCGCAGATCCGTAACAAGCTAAACCAGGAGCAGAACAGCAAACTGCAGCAGCACAAGGACCTGCTCAACAAGCGCAACATGGAGGTGACACTGATGGACAAGCGGATCGGGGAGCTGCGGGAGCGCCTCTATAAGAAAAAAGCTGAGGCACGTCAAAAAGAGAACATCCCTGTAAGGCCAGGAGCGCACAGCACACATTTGCACACACCTGCATACTCACACACACACACACCCCTACATATGCACACATTCATTCATTGCCTCTTAAAGCAGGCGCTATGACCGCCTGCTGACTATTTGGCCTGCTCTGTTTATATTCGGCCATAAGTGAACATATTCTGTATATTAGCAAACCTGCACACCTCCAGATGAGTGGATGATTGTGGTTTTATGAGACCTTGAGAGAATTGGCTGGCCAAGTTGAAATGGGGGTGGTTGTATGGATTCATCTCCTGTGGCTTCAGTGAAGTTGCAGGGAGTACTCATTGAAGGAGGTTTTCTGCAAAAGATGAGAGAGTTGTAAGCTGCTTCATTTGCAGCCCTCATGTTTTTCTCATGAGCACTCAGTCTCTGACGTATTGCTCACAGAGCTGAGAGAGACAGCAGCCCCTTGAATGGAAGGAAATGAACAGTTGCAAAGTTTTTCCGGCGTCGCTCGCTTCCAGCTCCGTGCTCTGAAAGAGACAGCTGGGCGAGCACGCCCTTCCACGTCTTCCCCAGCCCAAGTGGGCCCAGCTGTCAGGGTGCTGTTGCAGCTGAGTTTTTCTGGAATATGAGAGAGAAAGTGTGCCCTTTTAAATCTTTAATTAGCATTTTGCATAGCTGAGGGAAGAGTTTGGTTTGGTCTGACCTGGCCTGTCTCTTCCTCCCTTTCTCCCCTCCCTCACCTCCAGCTGAACAGGATCAATGGGACCCCCTCTCCACAGCCCACCCCTGGAAGCTCGGGTCGCGTAGCTGCAGTGGGGCCCTACATCCAAGTGCCAGTGCCTGGCCGGCAGGATGGGGGGTACACGGTGCCTCCAGACCCCCTCAAACCACAGTCCCTGGGAGTGACTGCCACCATCAATCACGCCCGCTCAAAATCAGGTGAGTCTATGTCCATACAGGCTCTTCACTTGCCTTACCTAATGCTCTGATTCAGTAACGTATCCTTTTTCTGGCAGTCTATCGTCTGCCTTAGGGTGTTTCTCCGAATTCCTTTTTCACCTACATTTTTTTTACATTTCCAGTGGTCTATAGGGATATATGGAGGTTGAACCTTAATTGGTACAGTAATTGCTTTGGTACTCATTAATACCTAAAATCCCAGCTGAGCCATCACATTACCATGTAGTAGTGATGTAATGGACCTAGTTTATTGATATTGATCAAGGTATTGGAAGGGCAGAGAGGAGCTGTTGTCCACTTTATTGCGTTGATACCTTAATTTAGCTACACCTGAGCCTTACCATATGTTGACATAATGTATGCATTTTTTTCATTTAAATTTTCATTAAAATGCATAGTATCGAATGGGAGTTCTAAAAATTAAAAAATAGATTTGTATTGACGTAAAACAAATTGTTGGGGTCGACTGATTATCTGGTCGTTAGATAATCGGGGTCGATATTTGCACATTTGTGACTATCTGTCATCGGTATATTTTTTATCTAAATTCCGGATAAAAAAAAAAAACGTTTCGAATAGTAATGGGTGTGCTATCCTGACGCATCTCCTCTTTCATTAAAAAAAAATGATAATGGTATGGCTAACATTCTTTCCACAAAATTCCCTGATTGGCCGAGACAGACAACGTTAGCTGACCTTGTAAATCAGACTTTTTCTTAGACCTGCTGCCGGAAACAAGGATGGAAGGTAAGTATCCAGTAAAAGGGTCGTGCTCAAACCATGCCGTTAACCAAATTGCACTAGGCTAATTGGCATTTTTGAATCAGTTTAAGTCGTCTAGGCTTAAGCTAAAAAAAACCCGGATTCTTCTTCTTGGAATAAAGGAGAAATTAGAACTTGTAATAATGACTAACTGGTGCACTTATGCTACAAGTTGCAAGATATTTGACACTGCACATTTAACAAATAGTAATGTATATTTATTCTTTCACATGAAGCATTCAAAGAAATTTACTCTAAAGCACAGCTCTTCTGAATTACAGTCGTAATTTAAGCAACCGTTCATGAAATGAAACTTCAGCTCACTTACGGTTGCACTATATGTCGTAACCTCGCGGCAAAGCTGACAATAGCCTCACCATCATCATGGACGTCGAGTTATTAAAATAAAAAGTTGCAGCACACAGTTTGCACTTAGTAAACTAAAGTATTTTCGCCATCTTTATCACAGTCCTTAAACACGGTACCCTATTTTATGATAAAAATTCAGCCGAAATGATGGACCAGTTCGCTTTATTTCTTACGCAATGATCGCCAGAGAGAAATTTACCAACAACGTCAATATTAACCCCCCTTTTAGTCGATCCTCTCTTTCTCGTTGACCGTCTTATTCGAACGTGCACACGCTGCATCTCAAATATGACCCTCACAGATAATCTATAATGCCAAATGTGGTCAGTATTGTAGCCTATATTGTAGGACGAATTGTAGGCTTATTTATTTGAAATGCAACTCGCCCATGCAAACACTCAACATAATTAAATAGAGGGTACCAGCGCACAAAACAGAAGTCTAATAATTTTATTTTACTAGCAAAAAGAAGGAAAAAAGGAGTGCTAATCCATGGAAATGCTCAATTGGACAGAAAAAAACATATACATAACATAAGTTTCTCATCCTTCCTGCCTATTCTTAAACTTGCTTTATGGATTGAAAGAGATCAGCAAGCGCAGTATTTGTAATGAAGTCCATGTTGTCGCAGCCTATTTCTTTTCACACCGAAAAAAAACATGTTAAATGCATTCAAATATCGGTCTGAAATATCGGTAATCGACCTCTTGTTGTCACAGATAATCTTTATCGTATGGGCTCTGCAAAAAAAAAAAAACAATATCGGTCGACCCCTTACAAACTGGCCGGTTGACTTTGTCATATTGAAACGTTGGTATTTCTGGTACTTCTGTTTGCCAGTAAGCAGGGGCTGCACCCAGCAATCAGCCCTATGTCCCTGCTGCTTGCTTATCCCATCCCTCTCCTTTTGCCTGCCATTTTTAATCCTGTTCAATTTATCTTTCATTTTGAAGTTTTTCTTGCTGTTTCCTCCTCCTAACCTCGTTTCATTTATATTCTTTTGTCTTTCCCCTTCCTCTCCTTTTCTCCCTCCCTTTATTGTGTGTTTTTGCTTGTTGTTGGTCTTGTGTTCTTCTGGGGTGGCAGAATCAGAGGGGCGTGGCGTGAGAAAGCCCGCTGGCCCATGGAAGGTCTCAGATTTAGACATCATAGTGGATCCCCTGTTGCCGTCTCCTGCCGAGCCGAGACAGGGCCCCGGGGTGCCCTTGGGGTCCGACAGTATGTCGTGTGAGTCTGCAAGTGCAGCAGGAGGAGGCCTCTGAACCTTATCAATAGTAATCACTTAACAGCATAGGCCTTTCCCCAACCCTTTTCACACACCTGGAATCCCTGAAAGTTGGTTCTGGATATTTAGAGAGGTTGCACTCCTCTTTAGATGAAAAACAATGTTTGCTAGAGGGTATCAACATAGAATATGCTAGGACAGAATATAAAATAATGTGGCTGTTTGAACAACTTGCTGAAAAGTATGTCAGCCGAAAGGAATGGCGTGATCATTCAGAAAAAGGCCCAGCATTTTTCAGGCTTTTGAGACTTAAAATGCTTGAAAGATACTCTGTTGTGAAGATCATGTTTAATTCAGCACAAATCTTTCAGGTTAAATGGGCATGTTTTAGATGCTAGGGTCAATGTAAGTTGGTAACCAAAAATGTTTGCATCCTGGGTCAAATGAGGGGACCTGATGATCGCAATCCAGCAGGAAGTTAATGTTTCTTAAAGTCCCACCAGCAGCTAATGCAGGCCTTGACCACACATTCACTGGGAAGCCTCAGAAATAGACAAGGAAAGTTTCTGATATTTATAGTTTGAAACCCATTTGGTGAGAAGAGTGCTGAAGCTGCAGTTCTCAGTCAGGAGGTGGGGGAGGCGCACTGCGTAATCCCCATTTTTCAGACCGTTCTGAGGGAGCACTAACTTAAGGGTATGGAGAAGGCAGACCCGGGACACACTGTCATACAAATACATAGGCACAGCTGACGTCCTGAAAAAGCAGAGATTATAGGTGTGTGGTTAAAGGTAATTGGCAGGAAACAGCATTGCTAAAGTGTCGTAATCCTTGAAAAAAAAAGGCTGAGTGTGCGTGTGTCTGTGTGTGGGTGCGTGCGTGCATGTGTGTGTGAGTGCATGGGCACGTGTGAATGCGTGCGTGTGTGTACATGTGTGTATGCATGCATGCATATGTGTGTGTGTTTGTGTGAAACCATGGTATGGATGCTCATGTGTAATACAGTGCTCTTTTCTACACTGATAAGGTTCACTGTACTCTCTCAGCCTCTGGATATCTGATCTCATCATCAAATTTACCTTCGTAAATTTGACTTAGATTCTACTTACATTTCATTCATCGTAGCTTAACTCCACAAACATTCTTCTTAACACATAGTAATAGTAGAATATTCATCTTCATTTTAGCTTTCTTATGCACAAATGTTAGTTTGAAATGAAAGTTGTGGTTGGTAGTAGTTGATTTCATGTATGGTAGGAAATAATCAGTAGCCATCTGGGATGACATGTTCTTTTTGAATGTACCTGCAGTGATGTTGATTACTTTAATCCTTAAAGGATTATTATTTGGGAGCACACTTTTGGACTGACACGTCTGAAAGAGTGTTTTTCCAAAATATTTGCATAATTATTGCAAAATGCTTAACTATGTTGTAAACATAACATGCATTGTGCGTCAAACTGTACAGTCAGAAATAATCAATATAGGATTGGGGATATGAACTGCTAATGGGAACCCAGCTATTCTTAGCCCATTGTTGCACTTCTGATGATTCATTCTAATTAATGCTGCTGTATTCCCTGGCATTGGAGGGAAGTGCAAAATTGTGTGTTCTCGTCAAGCAGAAATGTCTGCTAAAGAGAGGACTGTTAGCTCATGGGAAAAAACCAATTAAAAGAAGTTTACAGCAAGCAGGGAGTGGAAAAATCCGTTCATTTACAGAGCCTGAGAGGGGAGCCCCCCCTTCCCCCAGTATGGTTATTTTGAGTCAGTGCTGTGCTGTTAGTGTTGTGCTCTGCCTTCCTTCCTCTGATTGTTTGTAGGCCCCCTCGGTGCCTCTCGCCCTGTCCTGTTGCATCGCTGAGAGTAGGCCATGACCTCCACTCCAAGGAGGGGCGGGGAACGATGTAGCATGGCCAGAGCGGAACAATGGGCCCCTCTCCCCTGTACCCCACCTCCGCAGTTGTCACTTATCACTCAGTGCAGTTTCATTAGCAGTGCCAACGGCTCGGCGCTGGCATCATAATGCCGGGCTCTTGAAGATAACGTCTCTCATTGCATTTTCTGCTCCGCCAGGCAGCCTTGTCAGCCACTGTTGGAACGAAAAGCACTTTATGGTTTTTTTCCATCAAGAGCCCATTTTCTGTACCTAGCACATCATGCTACACATACGCACAGGAACGTACCCCGCCAGCTACCTCCATTTTGTCATCTCTCCTCTGCAGATGGAGGAGTTGATGCAATATGCGGGGTATATACTCGGGGGCCGATGGGGGTGACTTGTCTAAGTGCAGTGTGGAGCAGAGCAGTGGAAGCAGTGATGTAATGTCCTGAAGCAATCAGGGGCACTGAGGCGTGAGGTGCACTGCTACAGACGAGGCCACGTCACCGGCCGTCATAAGAGAAGGGGGAGCCTGATTTTCAGCCGGGATGCTGATGACATGGACAACATTTTTTAAATACTGCAAGAGGGGGTGGGGTGGAAAACGATAGGGTGAGAGACAGAGAAAGAGGCAATGAGAGAATGGTAGGCTGTATTTTGCAGTGTGAGTGCAATCACTAGTCTTCAGTGTTCTCACTCTATAAATACACGTTTATGGCCTCAAAGTCCAAAAGTGCAGGTGCAATAAAATGGAACGCCATCTGACAGCAGGGGCTGAGACAGCTGTTTTTTTTATTTTATTTCATTTTCTGTGCAATCACAATAAATCACTTACACCAAAGACTTGCTAAACTGCAGTCTAATTGCCTTTCTAATGAATCGGGCCTGTGTAGCAAACAACTCGCCACTGTGGTTTTTTCAGTGACGCTGTGTCCTTCCCTCCTTCAGTTTGCTCACTGCCTGTTCTTCTCCCTTCCCCCTCAGCTAATGATGCCAATTGGCCCACGCTCAGCAAGGGCACGACCTCACTCAAGCCCCCTGACTGGAAGGATTCCAGTATGGACCCAGCAGGCAAGCTGGTTCCCCCAGGCACCCCGACTATTACACATACTGACAAGGTAAGCCTACAGTCACCTCCCCACACAGTGTAGCTCCTCTGGTGCACCATATTCTGTCATTCTCTCATGCTTTTAATGAGAATGCTGTTGTTTATTTAGAGCCATTCAGAAATAGATGTCAGATTAATGAATAGATGAATTTCTTTCCACAAATGTGTTTAAAAATACAGAAGGATGTTTAAACAAAGCAAATTTTGAATCTCTCTCACCTGCATGCCCTGTTCTTCTCTTTTTGTTTATCTATTTATTTATTTATTTAACCTTCATTTACATTCGGGAAAGAATACATTGAGGGACAAGAGCCCTTTTTTTTTTTGAGTGCGCCCAGTTTACGGAAAGCAAAAAAGAAAATAATTAGAATACATTTGAAACAAAAATAAAATTTTTATTATTTAATATTTAATATTTGGTAAAATCAGTTTCTCACTGTAGTACCTATTTGCCTGTGTGTAGGGTCTGGACTCCAGTAAGCTGGCAGGCTCAGTCCCTGCTTTGTCAAAGCCCCTGCCCCCCAGCTATGGTACCTACCCTAGTGTGGGGCTGCTGTCTTCCACTGGCTCCACCAGCTCACTGGAGCGGCGCAAGGACAGCCTGCCCCGGCCCACTGCAGCCAACCAGGCCTGGCAGAGGGTGGCACCGCCTCCTGGCTCCTCCTCCCAACAGATCCAGCAGCGCATCTCTGTCCCCCCTAGTCCGACCTTCCAGCCCAGCTCCCCACTCTTCCCCCCTTGGGAGAGACCGGACCCTCCGCTGGCTGTGGCCGTACGACCCTACATGCCAGATAAGGGCTCCCGGCCACAGTCCCCGAGGAAAGGCCCACCCACAATGAACTCCAGCTCCATATACCACATGTACCTGCAACAATCCACACCAAAGAACTACCCACTTAACAGCAAGTCTACTGTCAAAGCAGGTAATGGCAGCGCTGCACAGCCAGCAAGCACAGAAGAGAGAGAGTTCGCTGTTGTGTTACAATGTAATACTGCAGAAACACATCAAGTTAACTTGTTACATATTTTTCATTTAATATTGCTTTTGTCAATCAGGGTTTTGTAATTTCAAGAATCACACCAGGTGCTGTTTGGTGTTAGATCAAGCTGTTTTACACTTGTTGACTCAATAAATTTTAATCATAAATCTTTTTCTTCCATTTGTCAGTTTTGACAGTCTACAGATATGTAGCTTGCTATCTTTAAAAGAATGTTAGATTACTGTGGTAAACCCTTTTCTCTGTGTTTTGGTGCTGTTTGTAGTATATGGGAAGCCGGTCCTGCCCTCCAGCTCCACATCTCCTTCTCCACTGCCCTTCCAGCATGGGCCGCTGGTCCCTGGATTTCAGGTTTCTGGAGAGGACACAGTGGATAGGGAGGCAGACACTGAGAGCGGCCCCCTGGTGCCCACGGAGGCCCCGCCCAACGTGGAGAACATTCCCCGGCCGCTGAGTCCCACCAAGCTGACACCCATGGTTCACTCACCGCTGCGCTACCAGAGTGACGCTGACCTGGAGATCCTGCGCAAGAAGCTGGCCAATGCACCCCGCCCACTCAAGAAGCGCAGCTCCATCACAGAGCCTGAGGGCCCCAGTGGACCCAACATCCAGAAGCTCCTCTATCAGCGATTCAACACCTTGGCAGGGGGCATGGAGAGCAGCAGCGGGGTGGGCATGCCCTTCTACCAGCCTGCCAACCCCCCTGACTACATGGGCGCGGTCCTGGCTGATGTGGACAACGGCAACGCCTCCAATGCCAACCTGGCAGAGACTGCTCCGCCTCCTGCAGAGTTCCCCACCCCTGAGCCCCAGCCCATCCCTGCCCCCTCCCCCGATGCCAATGACAACCAGCTTTTCCCCTTGCCCATCACTGAGGAGCTCACCTCTGGACAGCCCACACTGACCCCAGACACATCAGAGGACAATAACAATAACATTCCTGCCGGGCTCACCGACACACTGGGTAGCCCTATCTCCGAGGCCACCTCCCCGGAGGAGACAGGGACGTCTCCCCAACCTGCCACACCTGTCTCCCAGCCCACGGTGAGTCTGGAGTCACCTGCCACACCCACATTTCTCCGCCGATAATAGGATTCAGTGACCTAGAAAGCAATCATTCAAACAGCCACTGATGAATTTAATTCTGTTTGGCCAGTGCTGTTGAGAAAAAGTGATTATGCCATGGTCATTGCTTTGTGATGAATACATTCAGTGGGTTCAATACTCCCCGTCCCCGTGTTATAGGTGAAACGCACAAACCTGAAAAAGCCCAACTCAGAACGGACAGGTCATGGCCTGCGGGTCAAGTTCAACCCCCTGGCCTTGCTGCTGGACGCCTCCCTGGAAGGAGAGTTTGACCTGGTGCAGAGGATCATTTATGAGGTACTGGCTGCCTGTGATGGCTTGGATATAGCCTCAATGAACCACACTCACTCCAATGCAGTTTATGTTTGCCCATCTTCCAGAAATGTGCTTCACTAATAAACCAATAGTCAGTGAGTACTAGTATTGTCAGATTATGTGAGGGTGGGCACAGAGGCTCAGGAATAGAGGTGACATAACAGCCTCAGCCAACAAAACCCATCATCTGCTGTGTGCTTGCACCAATCAGTCCTGAAATGTGTAGGCTAACTATGCTTTTCAGACATTCAATCAGATATCAGGCGTTCACTCACAACTTAATGGCAAAGATCTCCTGAGTTCTGGCTAGTCTAATGGTCGGTAGCTGTGCTCTTCTCAGGTGGAGAACCCCAGCACCCCCAATGATGAGGGCATCACACCCCTGCACAACGCCGTCTGTGCTGGTCACCACCACATCGTCAAGTTCCTTTTGGACTTTGGAGTCAACGTTAACGCTGCAGACAGTGATGGCTGGTAAGGCTTACCCATTCTCCCTTAAGTCCTGCTAAAACCACAGCAGGGATATCAACTTTAATGAACCTTTACATTCAGTTTTGATTCTGGGCTGTGAGAACTGGGGAATGATGGACCCACCACAGAATACTTCACTGCACACTGGATGCAGTTAATCTGTCTCAATAAAGCTTCTAAGAATATAGCTGCAATATTGCAAGGTTCTGTATTTACATTTTAGATTTTAAGCATGTAGCTGGCACCCTGAGCCAACGTGATTTATGCAGCTTATGTTTTTACACATCCATACAGCTGGATATTTACTGAAGCAATTCAGGTGCAACAGCAGTGCCCTAAATTGGAATTGAAACTGCAACATATGAGTTACAGGCCCAGTTCTCTAACTATTGTAATGTGCTGCCACATTTCAAAACATTTACTAGTCTGCAAGAGTGTGACTTTTTTTTTTTTTTTTTTTTTTTTTTTTTTAATATCAATGTATGTATGAGAGGGGTATTTAATGGGTCTAGCTGAGTGAGCTCTCTGTCTTTGACCAGGACCCCCCTGCACTGTGCAGCCTCCTGTAACAGTGTACACCTGTGCAAGCTGCTGGTGGAGTCAGGAGCCGCCATCTTTGCCACCACCATAAGTGACGTGGAGACAGCAGCTGACAAGTGCGAGGAGATGGAGGAGGGCTACATACAGTGCTCACAGTTCCTCTATGGTGAGCGTGGCAGGGAGGAGCAGAGTGAGGGAGAGGATGCAGGGATGGAATCTGTGTTGTTGACCTTTCTGTGACGGCCTCCCCTCTCTCCCCTACCCTCCCCCAGGCGTGCAGGAGAAGCTGGGAGTGATGAACAAGGGCGCGGTGTACGGCCTGTGGGACTACGAGGCACAGAGTTCAGACGAGTTGTCTTTCAAGGAGGGAGACGCCATCACCATCCTGAGCCGAAAGGACGACAGTGAGACTGAGTGGTGGTGGGCCCGGCTCAGCGACAAGGAAGGCTATGTACCACGCAACTTGTTGGGGGTGAGTCCCACTGTGAAACAGTGGAGGGACACTGCTAGACCTTGGGTCACATTTACAAACAGTAATACAGTTTGCAGCTGCAGCATGAGTGAGCAAAGCTGGGAATGGAAAGATTTACTTAATTAAGCTGAAAGGCATTCTTTCCACAACTCTGCCCCAGAGATATGTACTCTCCAAGTAACGGTGAAAATCTTTTTGTTCTCTTGATTTACAAATAGTTCATTGTTCAAACATTAAAAACTATTCTCAGTCACATGTATTTATCTGTGCTGTATGTCTGTGTAGTTTCTGTCAAAGGTACTCATTGTCTTCTATATTGAAATAAAGGGTCAGAGAAAGTAAAAGTGACATAGGTATTCACAGAAGTAGTCAGAACTAGCCTCCTTATGCTCACTAACTTAACAGTCAGGATAGCTAAGTCACATTTCTAATACAGTATTTGCCTGAAAGTATGTCACAGTATGTGGGAAATCGTTTTAGGTGGAAGTCAGAAAATAGACTTAGCCAAAATATTTCTACTTTTAGAAGGATTCAGGATTTGATATATTACCTTAAAGCAGGATGGGTGAAATAGGCCTTTAATTAGACATATCTATAACCTGACCAGATGGTGCCCCCTGCTGTTAAACTTGTACTAGAGCAACCAGAGATCAAGTCTAAGTGACTACTGTGTGTGGCTTGATTTCTGCAGCTTTACCCCAGAATCAAGCCTCGCCAGCGCTCCTTGGCATAACTCCCCCCGAGTGGCTGGCACTAGCGGCTCTTCCTGGGTGTGGAACTGGACCCGCAGGCTAAGAGTGGAACATGGCATCACCCCTTCAGCTTCAGTGCCACCCCCTGGCGGGGGAAGAGGGGGATATTGGGGCTGCAGCATGGGTTTTAGGGACAAGTAGACCATGGACACACAGTGACCTGGACTCAGGGCTCAGAGGTCTAGGCACTCAGCCTTTCATGTCTGGTTAATTTCAAACCCATTTACTTTTCATTTCATTTCTAGGTTGAAACACACTTGTAATGGAAAATCCACCATTATTCACACATTGTATTTTTTGTTTTGTTTCTTTTTAAACACTGCCCCTTTACATGCCAGGAAAGGTGGTGATTTTATTTCCCCCACTGTGTTTGTTTTCTCTCCTTTTGTGTCAGAGAGGGGACGTGAATGTGATGAGTTGAGGCAGAGAGGATGTCAGGCGCTCTGTGAGCGGGCTGAGTGCATGGTTTGAGTCAGTGTTTGCTGTCGTCACATGATGAAAGGAAACCCTGGGGACACGTCTCCTGTCACTTAGCTGAACAGGGGAAAGGATCCAGGGTGTTTCTTTACAGCTGGAGAATGGAAAGGAAGAAATGAAGGTTGTTTTAGGGGACTGAGGCTGGCAGAGCCATGAAGAGAGAATAGGATGTGTAGTGCATTATTAGAGAAGTGCAGTGTAGGTGTTTATTGATTTGGAATGACACCTAGTTTTGGAGAAGAGGAGGACTGGAGGAGTGTGGGGAGAGTGTTGAGAAAGTAGGTAGATTTTGTTGCCAGAGGGGCAGTATGTTCCTCACAAAGCCACAGTCAGGGGAGTGATGCAATAACTGTTTAACTACAGCTTTGTGCAAAAGAACAGAGCACTTCAAAAAACCGCTAAATGTAAACGCTTTTTGTTTAAAGCAAAGACTTTCAAGGAGATTCTCCAGAACCTATATTCATGCACTGTTATACATCTAGAAATTATTTTGTATGTTGCATAACATTCAATCACTTTTCCTTATGTTTTAAGTGTTATGTTATTTTTACCCATTCAAGCCAATGCTGTAAAGAGCTTGACCACTGAATATATCTGTAAATACTGTGGCGAAAACAAGTGAACAGATGTTTGACTTTCTGCTATTTGGAGCATAACTGACCTGCGAGTTCTGTATAGCATACAGACACACTACTCACGCAACATGTTATGTAAATGTGCACAATAAAACAATGCCCTGGAATGAGATGTGTATCTTGCTTTCTGTGCAGGTTAAACCACTGTCTGTCTGTGTGTGGGTGTGTGGATGTATGTGTTCAAGGGGGTTTGCATGTTGTGTTTGTTTCTTTATGACATGTAACAATGTTTTTGATGACTGGGTTGTCTTAACCTTTTGTACTTCTGCAAATACGTAGCTGTGAAGCATTGCTTCTTTAAAAACATTTTGAAGTAATATGTCACAGATAAAAATGGTTTTTGACAAACTTCTATTACACAGTGATTTTGCACATATGGAAAATAAGGTTATGTGTGTGTTGAACTAAAGCTACAATTAAGACAGCATATTTGAACTGAATTACAGGTTGCAAAACCCTGTTGCCGAAAACATAAGGTATATCACAATGTATGCCCCCAACCCCAAAATAAATAAAAATAGGTGATAATAAATCACAAGCACATTTGCACATTAGTTTGGGAGTTCATTTATCAACCTGCCCAAGCCCAGAAGGCACCATAGCACACAGACGACATGTTGTCACAAACATCAGAGGGGGGTGGTGCCAAATGTGTTACACCAACTGTTGGAAAGTTGTTGACTTCTTTTTGCACAGCATGTACACTACTGCAGGAACGGGAGCAGCATTTTACTGAAGCTCCTAGTTTTCTGCCAGTTTTCTCACACAGAGGTAACAGAAGGGTGGTCTGATGTATGTCATTTATGAATGACATTAACCTCTGTTCATCTGGTGACAAGATGTTTTTTCCTTGTAGTTATTTTATTCTAAGAACAGCCAAGTCAGGCTTATTTTAAACATTTAAGATAAAATTTTAGGAAACATTTTAACAATTGGTACAAGTGCATCCATAATGGTGTGATGCACTATGGTTTGGGTGCACTCCTACTCTTAGAACCTTAATTTAGCCAGGGGTGCAGTCAAAAAGGGAATACGCCACAAAATTTTTTGTAAAAGGGCTACAGATTTTTCCTCTAAGTTTGTAATATATTAAACTGTTTGTCTTAATTGTACTGAACTGAATGTCCAGTTGGGAACTGCTCCCAAATAGGCAGGGTGCATTTTCAGTATTTGACAAAACTTAAGAAATGCAAAATAGCCAAATGTTTGACAGAAAAGCTGTAAATTGTTTTAAGTGAGTACCCTCAAGAGTGAAATGGCGGCTCAGACTTGAATTGTTTTTTCCATGTAAAATTATAACCAAGAAAAGCAATTGTAATGTGGATAATGACAAGAAGTGATATTAATCATAAACTGAAATTATTAACATGGTTGTTTGGGGGTATAACTAACAACTTAAGTTATAATACTGCTAGCATAAATAGTCGCCATGAAATGATGTCCATGCTACATTTTTGTCACTTATTTTGCGTGCGTTTTGTGTCAACTACTGTAATGAGTGGTGACTTGCTGTTGTTGCAGAAATATTCCAGCAGAGGGCCTTCTGTTCCTGAGTTACAGTATTTCTCATAAAAGTCTAAAGCAAATTTGAACGTGTCAACAGAAAATTTCAAATGCTATCCATCATTTAGACTGATATGTATCACAACTAATAAATAATAACGACAATGCTTGAATTATAGTGTTATGTTTTGCACAGTTAATTTAAGCTAGCTGGGTAGCAGTCCCACCAAAATTGCTGTGCTTTCTGTTCGGACAACGGGGCTGATTTTTTTTTTTTTTTTTTTTGCGGACTGAACTGCATTGCTACCATTGAAAAACCACAGTCCAGTTTACACGCATCTGGAATTTGTAAGTGCAGGAGACATTGTACTTTCATTTAACTTTAATAACTGGAATTTCACTACACACGTGTCAAAGCAGCCGCTCTTTTCTTGCAACACTGCGCTTCTACCATAGGCACAAATGAGCCAGTCCCGTTGCATTTTGCCTTCGTTGTGGAGTACGGTAGTCCCACCTTCACAGGACACAACTTAAATATGTCGAGTTTTCCTCTGAACACCTGGCACTCGTGGCCAAATGAATCCCAAGCTCCTACAATTCTTAAAAAAAACCCCACCGAAACACGACCTCCATTTACTTGGCAAAACTGTAACTTTTTCTGTGATTCTAGGATTTATCCACAACTTCGCCAAAAATTCCAGGGCACAAGTGTGCGTATAACTCCTTTCTTTAACTCTATCTTATTTGACAGTTTGATATTTTGCACTTAAGGACAGCTAGTTTTTATATGTTTGAATTTTGCTCGACATACCAATTCTGTTTTGTTCTTGCATGTACTATTGCGCTCCACGCCCGCACTTTCTGTCTTTGTATTATCCAATTGTATTTCTGTTTTGTACCTCATTGATACCGTAGTGTTATCTGGCCCAGTTTTTGATCATTACACTGGGAACAAACAAGAGACGACTTCCTTTAAATACTCTTGGAATAGGGTGAGTAATTTAGGAAGCAATATCTATTATTATCCGGGTCTGCGTAGTGTAGAATTACTGCTTTCATCATTTTTTATGAAAAACATACGTACCCGCTAGTGAATAATCCTCTCCGCAAGTTAGCAGAGAACGTCAAGTGCATGCACATGACAGCAGACCAGCTGGCCTGTTACACAGATACATGACAGAATTTAAAGAAATGTTAGCGTGTATTTGGGTTTCACTAACTTAACATTGTGTCAATTTATATGTTCATTTTATCAGTTTGTGACAGGAGCCATGTCTGATGCAGAAGCATTTCATGTCAACACTCCGCTTCTGGAGAGTTTGGACATGTCAAAAAGAATTGGTGCGCCCGTCTATCTGAAGATGGACAATGCCCAGCCTTCCGGTTCTTTCAAAATACGAGGAATAGGACATCTGTGCCAGAAGGTGAGTCTGTCTATAGCTAAATTTCCTCTTAGATTGGGAATGTCCGCTATCTTAACAGCCCCCAAGCCACATAGGCAGCGCGTTCCGTATGCGTAAATGTTTTTAACAAATAAACTTATATGAGTAATTTGGTGTTCGATCAATATTCTTACAGTGCACTACAAAAAATGTCAATGAATAATCAGATGTATGTTTAGTGAAAATGTTTTTACAATACCCACACACAAGTAAAAGCTTCAGTAAAATGGCTGTCAGTACACAATTTCCGTAAGTGTTGTATATGGCTGCGTTCTCGCCGAGCAGGCTGCGCCACCACGTGGACATAAAGCGAAAACAGCCAAAACAAATACAGAACAGCTCTATACTTCCCAGTTTAATGAACACTGCTTTTGTAATTTAGACCAAGGATTAGGTGATTATCACAATGGAATGTTTAATCTCGCATCATGAATGGTGATTTGGAGCAATAGTTTTTAGACTTATTTATTCTGCTATGGTATTCGTCATGAGAAATTTCATTTCACAATTTCACACATTTAAACAATAATTTTGAACCCAAAAAGAAAAATGTAAACTCTTACTTGTAGAACAAAACATCTTATGGCATGATGCAACATTTTTTTCAGTAATCATATTATTTTTTGGCATAATGTTATTTTATGAATGATTATGAAATGCTAATATACCACCATTATATTTTTCTGTACCTGAGCTTGGCATGGGCAGAAAAGAGGACTCATCCCCAAATATACTGTATCTCCCTTTTCCGCCTTAGGTTGCTGGTCCTGGGTCCAAAGGTGTTATCTGTTCATCAGGTAAGGTTATATTCATTAAATTGCAACCATATCAAATCACATTCAATTCCTGTGACACTGAGCTGGAGGAAGTGGTCTTATCTATTGCAAGACGTCCCCCTTCAACCTAGCTTCAATCTAAATATTCCCTACTCCTTATGAGTTTTCCCTTGTTCTGGAAAATCTAGCAAATTTGATTTTAGGTTGGCGTTTTACATTGATAAATATAATTATAATTACATATTTTATCATGATAACTTTACGTTGAATACAGGTGGCAATGCTGGCATGGCAACGGCCTATGTGGCAAGGAAACTCAATATCCCTGCAACAATCATAGTGCCTTCCTCCACACCAGAGCTAGTGATTCACAAGCTAAAGAGCCAGGGAGCTACAGTGAGGGTGGTGGGCAAGGTAAGGAGGTCAGTGCTGATAACTGGTGGTTGGTGATATACACAGAATCCTGTTTCTGTGGTAAACCTGGAGTTATGCGTGGCAACAATCCAGATAGGAACCTATTATGTAAAAGTATTGTTTGAATAAGAAATGCACAGAGAAGAACACTGATGATAGCCTGAGGTCATGAGCTTTTATATGATGCACTGATATCTACCTCTGAGTCTGACTGACGCTGTGCTTGGCAGGTATGGGATGATGCTAACGCTGAGGCGCTTCTCTTGGCTCAGACCCAGGGTCTTACTTTTGTCCCACCATTTGACCATCCTTTACTCTGGTAAGAATTCCAAAACCTGTAATTCTCCAGCCACTGATCCTCCACTGAGCTGTTTATACACACACCTCACACACCACAATCAGGTCACAGGTCTGAAGTCCACTGTGTGCTGTTATTGGCTTAATTCCAAACTGCTCCCTTTTTTCCCCACTCTTTTTATGCTGGTCAGGAGTGACAAGGTCACCCTCATAAGGATTTTTTCAAGTCTCAGGTGCATTATTTTCCCTCTAAGGCATATTGTATGAACATAAAAACTCAGGCTTGTCCCAAATGTATCCCATAAGTTCTCAAGATTCCCTTTTGTGAGGCCAAATGTACTTGGCCCCAATTTTCCAATCCTTAGCTTGCAAACTGAAATGTCTTAGAGACAGCTTTAAATATCCCCCTCAGTGAAGGGAAAAGATATAATAACTTAAGGGAAATGATCCTGACCCACAAACCACAGGGAAGGTTACCGCACAGGAAGTTACAGCTGTGTTCCTTTTCCAGTGTGCTGTGAATTAACATAGTTAATATTAAATGATTGTATTGAGAATAATAGACAAAATATACTACTGAATTTGAGATTTCAGGGTATTTATTTATAATACACTGGTACCAGGTGTTTAATGGGCATTAACTATGCTGCCAGTCTTTTCCTGTTGAAACTGAGGGTAATAGCTACTGCTAATGATGATCTTTAGTTGGTTCTACACATCAGCTCCTTTTCATTGCTTACATGCCCCTTGCTCTCACAAGCCCAGTTGTTTGTTTGGTGATATCATACTACTTCACACTGAAGAATCACTCACTGGGGCTTTCGGACTTTGGAGCTCAGCCATCATACACATCCAAGAAGTGTTTTATTTTATTATAATTCACAATGATATATGTGATAACATTAATAAATTAGATATAAAATCCATTGGAATTCTTCCACTAAATTTGAATGTTTGAGACTTTTAGATAAAAGAATGATGATATGAAAATTAATCAATGAAACAAGAAGTTCATATGAATTCCAATATGATGAATATGTGTTTATAATGAAACATGTTGAACACACAAGGCAATAAAAAAGTCAGTAAAATAAGAACTCCATGAGCACAATGTGTATGTGTGTATGTGTGATATGATGACTCTTGTATAATTTTGGTCTTAGTTTCCTAAAAATGCATGCTCAATGTGTCGAAAATCATTTCTAGCTGTAAGAACATGCATTTTGCTCTCAGGCAGGGACATGCCAGCATCATAAGAGAGATCAAGGCCTGTCTTCAGACCAAGCCTGGGGCTGTAGTTGTAGCGGTGGGGGGAGGAGGGCTGCTCTGTGGGGTGATAGAGGGCCTTGAAGAAGTTGGCTGGGGTGATGTGCCAGTTGTTTCCATGGAGACCAAAGGTGCGGACTGTCTGAATGCATCATTGAATGCTGGGAAGCTTGTCACTCTTCCAGACATAACCAGGTGAAGAAAATGTGTGTAAAATGATTGTTTATTTTACAGTGCTTGCAAAGGTGATGATATGCATGAGGTACATGAGAGAATTATCTGACTAACATCATACATGCATTTTGCAGTGAGGCCAAAACTCTAGGGGCAAAAACTGTGTGCAGCCAGGCCTTTGAGTACAGTAAGAAGGGCAACATCATCTCAGAGGTGGTGACGGACAGCGAAGCTCTGCAAGCTGTTGAACTCTTTCTAGGTGTGTGCCCACTGCCAGCACTTTCACTTTTGCACATTTTGTTTCACTTTCTCAAAATAAGGCTTTCCTTTCCCAGGGCACCGTAATATGACTAATACATTTAGAAGAGAAAGGGAGCATGTTAAGGGTTTCCCAGGACATAGCCAGTACAAACAACTGCTTATCACTAAGATGGAATATCCGCTGACATCCAGTCTACAAACTCAAAATCTTCCATATCTTTTATTTATGACATCAATGCATATACGGAGTATATAAAATCATATTAATAACAATTATTATTAGCAATATTTCTATCACCATAAAGACTCCAGCCCATACACATTATTAACAAACTAGATATAAAAACTGATACAAATCTTTGAACAAGTATTTTCTCAATCCCAAATAGATAGCTATTAATTCCACTGTTTGCAAATAAATGTAGCCTGCCCTTTTTGATGAATGAAAATGTGGGTGTTACATTGAAAAGCATTGTTGAATTAGGATGGTATAACCATAAAAGGACTGTTCTTTAGACGGACTGAGTAGGCCTTGCTTTTACAAACTTTCAGTCCACTTTGGAAAGTGATGAAAACCTTTCATAATATCATCATAGACAATTCTATCTGCAAAACTTTCATGTTTTTTAACATTTTTGAATGAGCTATTTTGTAACTACCATAGCTACTGGATATTTGATGTGCACCCATGACTTCCTCTGAATCACATTATGTACTCAGCAGAACAAATAGTCTTGTCTTTGGAAAAAAAAAGACCTATAGAAGACAACCATTTTGTGGTAATGAAGCTGGCAGTTTTTCCACGTCTGTGCAGATGAGGAGCGGGTGCTGGTGGAGCTGGCCTGTGGAGCTGCGCTGGCTGCAGTGTACAGTGGGGTGGTCCAGCGACTGCAGGAGGAGGGGCGTCTGCCCCGCCCACTCGGCCCCCTGGTGGTAGTTGTGTGTGGCGGCAGCAGCATTAGCCTGCCTCAGCTGCAGTGCCTGAAAAACAAGCTGCAGAGATGACCAGGAACCCTCCAAGCCCAGAGGAGATATGGTGCAATAACGTCACTGTGTGTGACAGATAGCCCCATTCTCTCTGCAAAGTAGGACAGCCCACACTAATCCACTGTGTGCTTAATTCCTCTCAGGGGACACAATGGTGATGCTGAACTTATAGGGGTAGCTGGGTATTTTTTTCTGTTGAAGTATACATTTATTTATGCATAGCCTCACTTCCCAACAGTATATATCTTCATACTATTGTTAGGATTGAGCTGCCAAGAAAACCTAATATATAATGTATTAAAAGTCACATTAAATGTTTATTTTCTTCTCTGTGCACACACTCTATGAAGGTAATATAAATCATAAAAACTGTTTTCAGAATTCAGATTTAATTTATTGTCCTAACAAGAATACTTTAACAGCTCAATAAACACATCAAAATCCTCAAGTAAAAATAGTAGCCCAGTAGCACTTAAAGGGGGGCTATAGTGCAAAAGTGCATTTTCAAAACCCCAATAAAATATGTAAAAAACATTGCATGAACATTGCTTGCTTTGAGGATTTATGGCCATTGATACACTTTTTAAAAATGTCATGTCTGAAGGTTCTACAATAGATTGCTCAGCATTTGGAGCTGCAGAGTCATTGTTTTGCATTCATGGATATAATGTAACTGTAACTTCCATTAATATAATACCTTACTTAATATGGTCACTACTTTGTGTGAAAATTAGTATGAAGTAACGTATGAGTTGACTTGCAAAAATGATTTATCACCAACAGATGGCAGTAAAATATCTAATTTTCCATTCAATCTGTCTGACAGACAGTTCTACAGTATGCAGTTGCTCCATTAAATAGAAGTTTTCAGAATGTTTTCCACGTGACATCATTCTACCAGATTTGGATATGAACAAGAGCAGATCTCCCATTGCTGTCATTTATTTGTTTTTAGATGGTGAATATACTCAATGCTTTTCGGCTGCACCTCGTAAACCATGTTTGACCCTGTAAGCAAATTCACACCTGGCAGCCATACAAAACATATAACAAGCAAGAACATGCAAATTAAACACTGACTTTTACCCTGGCTATGAAAAAGCAAACATTTACATTATCTCTTGAATGAAACTTAATGTATGTTTGGAAGAATGGTGTTCATTTGTCTTTTGTTTAAAACACACCTGACACATTGTGGTCAATTGAAAAATGGCTGCTTTTGGGAGAGCATAAATATCAGGAAAAGAGCAGTATAGTGTTTAACGTAAGTATGTCTTGATGAGAGGCAACGTAAATTATGCTATCAGATTGCTGGAAGAGAATAATGTACAGTATTGATATGCCTGTGGACACTGCATTGCTAATGTAAGTTTTTAAGACCTACAGGGGCTGGATCTGACAGGTTTATTTTTAGTCCTGAAGAAAAGCACACCCTGGACAGTTTAGCACAGTGAAGTCATATTCTGATGGACTGAGAGGGGAAATGTAAAGGCCTATGGTCTGGGCTGCTCTTACATGGGGCAGTTTGCTCCAGGTGACTTGCTCTGTGAGAATGACAGCATTAAGGGCAACATAAAAAAGGACATAAATAATATTGTTTTCGCCATGGAATTATTTCACCCATTAAGACAGTTTTGATAAAGCCATGACAGAATTAGCTTAAATCATCTCCTTATTCTGTAATAAGCAATTTGGTACTCCGTGGTGATATCCGGTGGTGGTACAAGACCTCTCTGGGGTTTACTTATTTTGCCAAATGCAGTCAAAAGGACAGTAAACTGCTTTTTAACAGTATTTCCTCTCCAGCATTCTGAGGTCATAAGGGTTAATGAAGCATTGGAGACATTAGATGATTGATTTTCTAGCCACTGGGAGATCTTCCAAGAATTGGTTTGCAATCAATGACTTCTCTGCAACTGTTTTTAAACTATAATCTTTCGAAATGCATATATATTTTAGGAATTATACTCCTGTGCTTCAGGAATTTGGAAGGAAAGAGAAAGGTCAATTGTCCATGACACAGTAGCAAAATAAATGAGTTACGACAGGGCTGCCACCATTGTGTACTTTCAATGTTGTATATATGTTGTGCTGAAGGCTGCACAGTGTGTCCACTGAAGAATGTGTCCTTTGTTCTGTGTGCACTGATGTCATTAGGTTTATGAAACAGTAATGCAGTCCAGGTTAATTCATCTCTGCTTTTTAAATAATAACTGACATGCTATCAATCACCTCGGTGGTATGCTGGTATAGATGAAGAGGACATTGGAACCATGCCTCTGGTAAGTTTCCACAGAATCAAACCTCCATCAGTCATAAACCTTTATGTCAGGATTTGTGTACTCAGAACAGTCTAATTGGATTTTTCCTTTTGTTGAAGCTAAAGAAAATCACAAGGAAACCTAAACACATCTTAGTAAACCATCCAGTCCTCTGACTCATGTACTGCTGCCTTTTGCCGGGTTTGACAGGTTCCATTGCATCAGCAATTATGTGAGACTGTTAGAAACTTGTGTGAAATGGCTTTTGACATACTGCACTGAGCTTTCAGATCCTGGAGCCTGTGTAAAACCAGACTGCATGTGTTCAACAATCCCCCATATAAACAAGTGGATGCAATAATGGGAACCTGAGACTGCTGTATGATGTATGAAAAGTGATATTTATTTATAGAACTATTGAATTATAGAGCCAGAAGATGTTTACATGATACACTGTATTTTTTAAGCTACAAACCATGAACATTGCAAACTGCAAAAAGTGCGGTGATAAAGATTTAAAAAATTGAAAAGTCAACATTTATACGTTGCTTATGACAAAGGCTGGACTGTGTTAGTTAGCTTATCAAAGGACTATCTTACACAGCATTTTCACAAGCATACCCCATTAAGCTCAGAGATCGGACCCGTCTCGGGCAATTTAAATATTTACACACCACTAATACTTGAAGACCAGCCTCTGTAAGTGCTGCCTACTCTGTACATAAAGCACGCCAAAGCATCATCTGGCTTTGGAGTTTATGAGAAGGTGAGCATGACAGCGCTGGACTGAGAGCGAATCCGTTCCTATGGGACAGTTTTGGTAAGCACGTTTCATCCCAGTCACTATGGCTGCCCTGTCTCTGTCTCTGCCCTGTACCAGGCAGCAAAGGCAAAGATTAGAGTAATACGCTTACCAACGGAAAGCACATTTTTTGTGATCTTAGTAGACCTAACGTTTCTGACTACAAAACCACAAGGACAGTGTTGTATACATATGCAATTCTTTCATGAGTACAGTTTTGTGCCTCATGTATAAACAGTTCTACATTTTGTAATTTAAGATTGTTTCTATGTTTGTTGCCCATTCTTCAGTGTATTTACTGTGGCACATGGAATAGGGGGGAAATCATTCTCGTTTTAGGACCACGTAAATCCCAATTATGTTTCAAATCATAATCCCTAACTAACCTGCTTCAGACTGCCTCCCCAGCTGCTGGCATTGCCATAATTCCACTACCCACCCTCACAGGCATGGTTTTGTGCATAATCCGACATAATTCTGTCTGGGCCCTGTTTAGGGGTAAATAAACAGGGATAACCCCATCCCCAGCATTCAAAGGAAATTACTTTTAGATTCAGCTCTTATTTCATTCCATCATTGTGTACTGGCCAAGGGGCTTCATTTCAGCAAGTATTATTATTATGGTTACATTACGATTGTTATTTTTATTTTATTCACATTAAATAATAGCAGATGAGTGCGGTCTTGATGCCGGTAACCAAACACACATTTCAGGTTATTATTTCCTCAGACAGTTCATATATTACAATGGAGGATTAACACCAGGGAATTGTGACAAAACACCTGATCTTTACCACATATTATGTGTAATTATGAAAGATAGGTCATGAATATGCATTGGTAATCAAACAAAGAAGGGTGCTGGTAAGAGCGAGGGCAAACGCTGGTACAGTGATGTGGAGAACAGATGTGTCTGCTGACAGGATTGATTGATGATGACTGTGGGGCCCAAGTGAGGGGTGCCAGCATGGACAGTGTGGTGCTGCAGCAGGGCTGGGAATGCATTTCTGTCAGGAGCTGGAGCAGAGATAAGGCTGTACTTTTTCTGTGCCACAGTACAATGTGTGTAAAGGTGATCTACAATCCTCAACAAATCATCTTTGTTTTTGTTTTTACTGACAAATCACAAATATCACGAATGAGTATTTTCACAGAAATCAACCGTGAGAAAACACAGAGTATATTTTTTTTACAACTGTAGAGGAGAAAACTGGATATACAATATATACATATACAATGATATGTATACCTGTAAATACTTAACACTCGAGTTGGTTTTAGTAAGTTTGGGTGATTATCAGGAAGTACTACTGAATCTTCAATTTTTGGCACACAATTTGAAAATGTTTAATTTTAAAATGTTAAAATGTACAGTTAAATTCTTCAATTCAGCTGAATAGTCTGCAAAAAGACTTGTATATTACATTTGAAGAGTTGCATTCCCCAAAACATCTAATCACATTGTGAGTAAATAAGAGTAATACTCAATTTCTGAAATAACATCATACTATGGACCCATGTTATCCATGGTATTTGTACCATGCACTCAGGCATTTCTGGAAATAGCCATTAAAACCAATTTCACTGATTCTTGATTGGAACTGGGAAACAACAGGATTTTTAGTGAAGGATGAAACGCTGACGAATGGGTTTCTCATAATCCCCAGAGTTATCAGGAGTATCAGCTGCTTTCCATGCTCACATAGAAAATAGAGGGATCACATGATGAGAACCCCAGAGGACACCCACCATCATTGGGTGTTGTCCCCTGCTTGTGTGTGGTGGTTAGTGAGAGGAGCATTAGTTTTCACATGATGTTATCAGGGACCTGCCTCTACCTTTTACTGTGGTGAAGGTCATTGCTGGAGAAATGGATTGCTTCCTGCTTTCAGGGCTCTGTGCTGACAAAATAAAAGCACCTCTGTTGTGGATTTGTTTGCTTGTTGCTTGCCAACTGTTCAGATTCATCAATAAAGGAATCTGTGTATCACAATAAATCAATCAAGACAAAGTCAGATTGATGATTCTGTGACTGTCACCTGTGTTAAAGATTAAAATGTGTGGGAGCCTTATCTGCCAGTGAAGGCTGACGTCATACTCATTACCTCTCCTTCTATTATCCTGGAAAAAAAGAGAAAAAAGCAACTGCAGGAAGTATGAGCAGAATGGACACTTTGTCATCTGCTATAATGGGGTCCTGATGGGAAACAGATCCAATACTGCTCAGCCTCTAAAATCTACAGACAACCAAGCCTCTAGATGTTTCCATACATTTTACATAAAACATTGCTCCTGTAAACCTGGGGAACATTATTGCAATGCTATTGGTCAACTGGGCACAGGGGAAGGCATTGATCAGCTGGGGAAGAACATGAGGCCATCCTTACAAGTGACTTGAGAAGGAGGAAAACCCTGGATAGGCAGAGCTTGCCCTATTGGAAGTGATGAGGCCATTTTTGTCCCATTTGCAGAGGGCACCAAGACATTTATCTGAAGGAAGTGTCCATGCTTGAGTAATCTCACATCTTCATTTGAAAAAGACGATTTGAATGAGGCTGCCTTTTTGTCTTTGGGCTGACACTGTCTACAATTGATTTAGCAACCCATTCCAGATGGGACAATGCAGCTTGCCGGCTTCCACTGCTCCAGTCTTCATTTGTTTAGTTTTATTGGGTTTGATGTGCCTGGCCATGTGCTGGTTTTGATTCAATCAGCCATAATTGCATTACTTAATATGGTTATATACAGTATAGCGCCTTAGGCATGTTTTCCTGTAGAGCCATGGTTGGTACCTCCTATTGCCATGTTGATGTAGTAAAGAGTGAATGGGCTAAAGCCATGTTTTTGGCAGCTAATGCATATTGTAGTCATGGATACCTTTCAGTTGTTTAGTGTGCCGTATGTCTGTATTGAAAACAGATATTGCATTACTTAACCGTTTTTGGTCTCTAGAGAAACTATCCTAGCCACTATATTTAAATTTATTTTGGTCAGACAGTCATAAGTATATTAGAGAGGAGAGAGGAACCTCCCTATTGGAGAAAAAACACATAAGGTGACACAATTACATTTAAGAATTCAAAGCAGGTTTTAATGCTCAGTTTCTTTAGAAGATCATTGTGTCGTCCAACAAATGTAATATACACAACTTACATTAAACATATTGCATTCTAGTCTGGTCACACATTATTTGGCCACACATATACATTGACACATAACATCTTTGAAAAATAAATTGGGCTAAGATTGCTTTTGTTCCAGCATACCATATACAGAGTAAATATTATTCTTCATTTGAGAGATGGTTATTAAAGGTTGACTAATAGATAAAATATGCCTTTGTGAAATGAGGCCACATATTGTAAATATGTGTGTAGTAAATTTATATGCAGACATATGCAACCATTTATAAGTGTATGATTCCTAATTAGTTTGTTGTTTTACACAGCATTGGAGGATCACACATGGCAAGCTTAACCCCTACCAATTCCACCAACCCCACAAATCTTAAACATACATTTATCTGCCCCATCCATCTCCAGAGTGAGTAGCTTCTCCATCAGTCACCAGCTGGGACTCAGAGACATCATCCCCACATGGTGCCCCTCTGTGCAGGGAGGGAGCAGCTGGGGCAGTTCCTGGCCTTGCCTTACAGCCCCAGTTTCATTAGCTGCAGTCCCACCTGGCTGGGGATCCCATGTGGAAGCAACGCCCTGGGACTGTGTGCAGTCTAATTAAGCTGGGGTGACAAGGTGAAATTCTAATGCTGTGTTTATGGTCTATTACTCTGCAGGGCAGACACTGCCTGTGCTGTCTGTCCCAGTAAATGACTTTATAGCATGCCTGTGAGTGATGCCACCGGCAATCATACAAGATGGAAAGAGATTGGTTTGTTTGGCAGTGGTCTATGGAGAACAGTAAAACAGCAAAACCAACAGCTGAAAAGCCATCTTACTGCCATGGTTGCATTTGGTGGCAATGGGAATATCACCATAAACAAAATGAACGAATCATGTAAATGGTAACAGAATCAACATAAACTGGCCCTGTACCGTCACAGCAGCCCGCAATGACATGAAAGCTTATTCACAAGGCTTCTGCTCTTCACACACAGTGTCAGAAAAGGTCAGCCAGATTGTAACGTGACAGCGCAGTGGTAGAGTGCTAGGCCCAGGAGCCCTTGGGAAACAATGGTGCAATTATCCCAGTAGGGAACAGCCCCTGGCCCAGCCTCTATGTCCAGCTGGATAAAAGCTCCATTTGACTGTTTCTGTCACACGCCATCCCATTCACAGATGCTATGGGTCTTTGCTTCACAGTTGATACTATTCTTTTTTGTCTGATCAAACAAAACAAGTCTGGATTTCATCCTTTTCAGAGAGGATGCACCCTGGGAGTTGTTGTCTGGGCTGCAAACTGTTTCACAAGAAGGGGCGGGCCGTCATGATGTTCAGTGACTCTAGATGTGTTCAGAGTCACTTGTGTCCTTGTGTCTTTGCATAATCTGGAGCTCAGTTCACTGTGAAACCAGTTCTACTTCAAATTATATCTGAGCCCACAAAAGCTTTGCAAATGGGGCAAACCTTTCCTATTATCTTTGAAGTTAATGCTGTGTTGCTCAGATGTATAACCTGAAATTATAATACTGAAACAATTATATTCTACAATTACAAAACAAGCTGAACATTTTAAAATTTGGACAGATGACATTTTCTTAACCCCCCAATCACTGAAATAGACAGGGAATTTTTTTGATCAAATCCATCTATTAGCACTAGATAGAGAAAATTAGTCATTTCATTTCTTTCACACAAGGTGGTTCCAATTACATGTATGTTACTTTAATGTGCAGTTTGATATATGCTTCTTACCATTGCCAAATGGAAATAGTACTGTTACTCTATTAATTCAATATGGATCAATTAATTGGCCTTTTAAAACAATTTCCTTTCTGTGCCAATTAAATGTATGATGAGGTGGAAGGAGTTGGAGACTTGTTAAAAGACAAATGTTTTTTTTATATTCTGTAAATAATACCTCTGGCCAACTGAGCTTTTCAATTTTCACATCTCACAGAAATGAAGGGGAAATGAGCTTAGGGGGAACAAAGGGAGAGATGGGGTCTGTATCTGTTCATCTTCCTCCAACAGGAAGCATGAGACTTTATGAGAAACACAAGACTGACTTCCTAGTAATGATTTCATTAACAGACTGGAAAATGTGCAAAGCTTCCATGTCATTCCTTTGCCTAATTGTAGGGAGCAGTTTTCCACTGCGAGTACAATGGCCATTCAGAGTTAATTACAGGCAAAGTTAAAAGTCACCTAACTTCTTGTTATGTAAGTATACTCACATGAGAAGAACAAGGAGGAATGTACAATGATAGAGGATGTCAAGTTTCAGGCTGGATGTGCATTTACAAAGCACGGCATTGAAATGTTAACTACACATGAGAATGTAAAAACATCACAAGACAATTTAATATTATCCATTTTATGTGTGAAGCAAAAGTGAATTAAAGCCAGTAAAAAAGTTTTATCTAGCATGTAGGGAAGGACAATATAGTCATGCATATGTGCATGTTTAGCCTAGGAAACTGGCTTTAGGGAGATGATGGACATGGATAACATTACACTGAGCCTCAAGGCAATGGTGAGTTTCCTTGCTAACTTCAGTTTTAAAATTGTGTCTCTCTTGTCCATCTTGAACAAACTCCCATTTTCACATCTTCCCAAACTTATGCGGTATTACCCTGGCACCAGGGCCAGTTTCTACTGTTCTACATTTGTCTGGGATACAGGGAAGGAACTGTGATCATTATTTCAACACGTTTATATAAGTTATCCATTCTGGCCTGTGGTAGCTCTTTCCAGAGAGCTTCAAGTCTAATAACAAGGAGTCCATTGGGCCCTATTATTAGTTCTCTTATTCCAAGCCAACACATTGGTACCAGGAGATCTCAGAGAACATCAGAGCTCATCTGAAGAGTGCAATGGGAGGGGAAAAAGTTTAAAGGTAGAAAGCATTTTTCAAGCCTGCTGGGAATTTGTCAGTTTCTTCAAAGGTAGGTACAAAAGGTAATTGTATTAAATTCCTCCACAAGACAATGAAAATACCACTGCCAAATACTATGTGTGAGAGCATGGTAGTTGGCAGTGCATATGGCAGCTTGTAGATTGGCAATGTGCATGGTATGACACTGTGTTTATTGACATGAAGGCTGACAGTGTGCGTAACATTGGAGAGAGTTACAGTGATACACAAATATGTCTGATTGTATGAAGCATGTTTACTGTTCTTTGTTCTTGATGGAACCATAAGTCTTCCAGGGACACCTTTCACTATTAATCTGTTCCAAATGGCCTGTGAAAACTGTTCAAATATTATCATTGGACTTGGGAAGTACGTACAGTGACCAAATGAGACCTAAAATATGTTAATAATTTTGTTCTTTCTTCTTTACAATAATAATGTTCCTATAACATGGCCTTGCCATGCACATACCTATTGTATATATTTTGAAATGTGAAAATATATGAATGAAGTGTAAAAATATGGATGTTTTTGCATGTAATATTTATCTGTACACTCTTGGATTAAGTTTTTAAAGCTTAGGGTTCATTAATATTTTTAGCAGAAAAGAAAATCCACATAGTGTCTATGTGGATTAAACCCTCTGGTATTTTCTGAGGGCTTTAGAAACTGGTAGAGGGCTTCTATTTTGCAGCAGGCAGGCATTTGCAGATTGCCATGGCATTCAACTGTCACACACTATGCTTTTAAGCAGTGCAGATGGCAGGCATGCCATAAGCACCAGGCTTTTTAACTGAACTACCTACATATAAACAGATGGCACATGTTTAGTGTCAAGGCCTTTCCTGCTCCAAGTGCTTCTGGACTCCTGGGATGTCAAATTCAGCCTGATTCAAGGCTTGCTCAATCGACTGTGTTTGAACTATTTCTCCTGTTAAACCACCGGGAATAAAAACCTTACAACATGCCTTTGGAGTTTCAGTGTTAATAATAATAATAATAACAACAACAACAACAACAACAACAACAACAACAACAACAACAACAACAACAACAACAACAACAACAACAACAACAACAACAACAACAACAATTCTGACCTCAGTATCCGTGCACCAGGGTCGCTTTTTACCAATGCATTACAATAAAACAAAAGCATGCTGAAATGTGTGCAGTTTAAACGACACTGGGCAAAATGAGCAGTGTTATCTGTCAACTCTCTAGGTACCCCTTTCTCATTTGTCCAAAGGGTATTTCTCTCATTTTGCGGGAACCAATTTGGGATTTTAGTAACCCCACAGTGTCTCATCATTGCTTCCTCTGAGGCAGATGAAGGATAAGGAGAGATTAGAGAGAAAGGACTCCAGAAATATTTCCAGATTCATGTGCAAGTGGTAGCTGGATTTCCTTAGAAGCATGTTTGTGTGCCCATAGTAAGACAGGGGTCTGGGAAGAGTGAAGGCAGATGCACAATGATTATCCTGTGCATTCTCAGTCACACCCTGACTTTATTTCTCTTTCCATCACTTAATTATACTGAGTGTTCTTTGCTGATCCAGGAACACAAATTTGCATCAGAAAATCTATCATTTCATTCAAATCAATATCATATCAAATCAATCATATCATTCATCCATTAATGTACCCATTCATCCTATGAAAGCAATCTAAAGGCTATTAAACTCCTTTTAGCGCAGCATTGGTCACAGTATTTTAAATATGTTGCATTGTTATGTTAACTAAAGAGATACACAGTGGGCAAAAGAATACTGTAAAATGAACTTTTGGTTTTGAAGAGGATCTCAGACTGATTTTACTTGTTCTCTCAGCAAATTCCTCAATACCTTGTTAGGTGCCTCAAGCCCATTAATTTCCCTACAATATTACTGTCAGGACTGTTGAGATGCACAATCTGGGCTTTCATGGACAAACACACTGTGTGTTGACTTTACTCTGAAAGCTTTTAGGCTCTCAACTGCCCATTTTAAATTGCACTGACAGAAATCCACATGTTCACCCATTGCCAAATAACAAATCACCTCTGTTTGCACTGATTAACCATGTTAGACTATACTTGAGAAAGAGTAGCTTGCTTTTTAGATACCTTTTATATAGTTAAAATAATACCATATGGAATTTAGCTTTTATTTCAGATGTGTCCCCAAACAAACCTTTTTATCTGATCTTTCCTCTAAATCATGCATTCACTGGAAGTGTCCAACTGTCTTTGAAATATAACACTTCTTACAGTGTGTTCAGCTCTTGATAAAATCAAGGCTTGCTGTCATACTAGTTATTCAACTGTCAGTATGGAGGTGGAGATACAAACAAATGCCTGTCTTGTACCAAGAAAGAATGAGTCTGTGGAACTGAGGAGAAAGGGAGGGAGGGCTGACTTGCTTGTCTCATTATTGAAGCAGATTGGAGAGATAACCCTCAATAGACCAAACTGTGTAATTGCTGAGGGGCTATATCACAAAAAGAAACCTATTTAACTTGTTACAATCCACATTTGACCTTTTACCCAAGATCAACCCTCAATAGATTCCTCCTTAGATGTATAATGTAATGCATCTGAATGATCTTGCTCTGTGCTATGCATATAATTTCTGTGAATACATCCCTCACATTAAAACCTGTAGTGTGACTGTGAACATGCATTATGCATAACAAAAGTAAACTGGTTTGCTTTGGTGTTGGTCTAATCAGTAGGTGCAGCTAAGGTATTATGCAGAAATTACTAAGCACTCCTGATGTAATGCTGAAAACAACTCCATAAATTATTTTTCATTGTGTACTACTAAAAATAAGATGTCTTGGTTGTATGGTACTTATATCTATTTGTAATCAATACCACCATATTTGAAGATGACAAATTGTTTTCATGGGGCTACAGACAGAGAGACACAATTACAACACCCAAGTCTGTAGAGTAATTTTCATTCGGTAAAACAACACACAGCAAACAAACAAACAAACAAACAAACAAAAACAAAATCAGGTATTTCCTAAAAAGTCTCTCTGCTTATGTCTTCGGAGTTGTGTGTTGTATCTTCAGCAATCACAGGCGACAAACATAATTACCTCTCAAAACCTAAAATGACAGACAATGTGATACCTTTCCGCATTACATCATTAGCAGTATGAGCGCTTAAACAGCGACAGCTCTTCTCGGATCCTAAACTGCAACACTTGAGGACGCACTTAGCGTGACCCTTTCTGGATATACAGTCCTTTCGTCCCCTTTGTTGAACGTGAAAGAAGACACGAAACGAATCCATTCTGAACTACAATTCCCAGTGAAACCTACGCATTGTTATCACTGGTCCATGCGCACTGCTATCTAGCCAAAAGGGATGATGTCACCTGCAACTGCCGAATCGTACAGTATTGTGCTCAGGGAGATTCCTATTGAAAAGAACTCATGGAGCTCGTTTCAGTGATGGGTCCATTTCTAAGGTAAAACTCGTTCTATACATAACACAACGGAATATCTGACCAAAGAATTTTTCATGGTTTGGCAGAAGTGATTTTGTTTTATTCAGTGTTTCGGAAAGACTTATTAAACACGAATTCAGGTTACATGGGTGGGACTAAGATAAGACATGCAGATTCAAGGTACATGGATTGTAAAACCTGTGGGACAAATGTGAACTTTTTAGTTTTGAACAACTTAAACCCATGTATCATTACCTTGAAATACCAACATGTATTTACTTATTCTGTATATGCGTTTCATACTTAAATGTGGTTTAGCGATTATTTTGCCGAGATCTGGTGCCTGAGCTCAGTGTTCCGTGGATGAACTTGTTGGCTATTTGGCGAGTAGAACGTACCTGCTACTGAAAAGGGTGAAGTTTCCCTATTGCGTGTTGGAGTACCCAATCTTTGTCAGTTGGACTGTGCAAGGAAAATGTTACAGTGTTCGTTATTGTGTGACAACAAGCGATGCATACCATTTGTATCTGAAACTATTTGTTTAATATTAAAGCGAAAATTAAATGGCACGAAGCTTAACGGAATTGTGATACAGAGTGATCCATAAATACATTTTTAAAAAGTCCTCCATTAGCATACAATTCGTTATAGAATAGATGCTCCACACTGAGCGCACTGAAAACATTGCAACCTCTGTTCAAATTATTTATCTGCACGCGTTGATATCAGATGACTCATTTGAAAATTCAAATCCGATAAATTGTCTAATACTGTGTTTATGTGCAGCTGATGCTTTCATTGATAGCTGTAAGCGTCGTATTCTTGAGCTATTTCTATTAAGAGATGATTTTAAGGTTGTTTAAAGATGAAACTCTCACGTTTGTGTGTTCTGTGATTCTTGTAATGTAAAGTTCATTGCTCCATGGCCACAAACAGTTTATGGGTGCACTTAATAATTTCAGTTCATGCTTGCGCTGCGCTTCAAATGCAAATGAATCGGAAGAAAACATTGGTTTTGTTTAAAATGTTATTTGCACTAGGACTTCCATATGTTTTCCCAGTCTCTGCTAAGTGCTAATAACTACAGCGTGGTGGGAAAGGTCACGATGTTTTATTTCCCTCCTGTGCTTTTAAGAACCTGTCTGACAGCAAGAGGAATTTGAATGTATGTATAATACAGCACCCTTCATTTATCTAAAACGCACATGGCAATCAAGCTAAAACAAGCTGAATTCTCGCAGTTTTGTTAAAAAAAACTTGAATATAGCTTGTTAGAGATTTCAGTCCTCACAGCAATAAATGTATATTATCAGGGAAGCCCTGATTTGGGTAAGTAAAGCTGTGCTGAATGGTAGGTCAGCACCACATTAGGCTCCTGGGAGACTGAGGTGTGCTGCCAAGTGTGAAGCTATTTAAGACTTATTTCCCAGATGTCTCTGGGACACGTGTGGGCTGAGGTGTTTGTCGTCCCAGCTTACCTGCTAACACCTTGAAATGGCAGTCGTGTTGTGGCTGGCGCCTCTACAGAACATGGGATCCCATTTCTCAGGCTCCAGTCTCATGAAGGGATCTGCAGTGAAGCCACTCTTACTTACTTAAGTACTTCAGGTCTCCTGGAGTGCAGCAATAACTTTGAATTTTAATTGACGTCATTGGGAATCAATTGGGTTTGTAAATACAAATAATTGATTCAGTTAAGAAATTAAATGATTGTTTTAAACAAAGATCGATCCAGAGGTATTACTTTTTCCAGTCGCAGGGATCACTGTTGTTACAGTGCAGAATATATTCAGTATCCAAAAACTGCCATTCAAGCCATTTGTGCTGGAGGTTCTTGTAAATTAATTCTGTAGAATCATAATAATTGGTTACTGGTCTTGCAATTGCATGCATGATGCTGGATAACTGTGTTGAATATAGAGTTGCAGAGTGAAATCAGCCCTATTGATGCTCACGTCATCCCAGATATCACATCTCCTTGTATTTTTGCTTCACACCAGCCCACGAGTCGGTGCTCTCATGAGTATGAAATTGTTGGCTGACATGAACCCATGTCTTGTGCTAGCTGTTATTTCATGGCTTTAAATCTTTCAGGCATTGATGTTTGAATACTCATGTTTAATGCTGTTGTCTTTTCTTCTGAGCTAGTAAAACCATTGCATGACAAGCACTGGTCGAGCTACCTGACTCTGTGTTTGACTTTTTGTCTGTTTTTCAGTTGTGGGCCCATGAGCTCAGGCCACTCTGCTGAGCATTCTCTTATCTTTTGGAACATTCCATGAAAAACAGGAGTAGAATTCCACTAGCGCTAGAGAGCTTCTACTTTGCCATTCAGGGCTGGAGGGAATTTGTTTTGCTCAATTAACTAGAGGCTTGTGCAGGCGAGTTTTGAAAATGCTGACAAGAGGTGTGGGAGAAGGCTCCAATTAAAAATGTTAGGTCACGAGTGAGCTATCTCAACTAAAGGGAATGCCACTGCAGTGCCAGGAAGGGGTACTGGGATTATTCTTTGCCACAAATGGCAGAAATCTAAATGGGTGTTCGTGCTCCTTCATGTTTCAGCTTCCTTTAATGAAATCTGAAAGTCTGCTGCAGCTCCTTGTCTAGACTCATCCCTTGGATGTGTCTGTGAAAGGAGGCACCTCCAAGGCATACAGTAAATGTGATTGGTCTGTCACTGAAAGGATGGATTCCCATGGGGTTTGACCATGGGTTGAAAGTGTGAGCCACTTTAATGAGCTCATTGACCCTCTGCCTCATTAGTGCATGGGAAGATGCAGTGGTCAGTGGTGTGCGCCATCTCAAATTACTGTAATACTCAAGCTGAAAAGTGGATTTATGAAAAATGGGCAAGAGTGTGAAAAGCCTGAATTGAATTAATTTAACATTAGCCTTACAAGCCACCAAGGATGAAACCATGAAACCAGGTGGTAATTGATTCACTTTTGAATGCTTGTTAATTACCAGTACATGAGGAAAAAGTCAAAGCTATATTCTTTCTCATCAGCTTTCATGGATGCTGTCCTGAGAACCCTGTGTACAATAAGACAATTTGAGTTATTCATTTTACTGCATGAGGGTATGAATAAATGCAAATGTTTTGCCATGACTCATTATTTAGTCAGAAAGAACTGCAGTTTTATACATTGCCAAGCAGAAAAAATAAGGGGCTCTAGAATTCAAATATATGTTCTTCTGAGCCAAAGAATATTTGGATATCAAATAGTTTGAAATGCATGGCCCCTACTATCCAAGAATTAGTGTGCTCCTGTGAATATGAATGTGATACAAATCATTGCACACATCTTGACCATCCCTTTTGTAAAACGGATGTCACTGCATGTCTACAATGTCTCCATTGAGAAAGTGCTCATGAATTGTTAACCACATGGCTAAAAGAGCAGTTCAAGGTGTCCCTGGTGGATTCAACAAACAGACAGGAGGATGTGTGGGGAAAGCATCTGGTGCTTTATTTGGATAATTACAGAAGCCCCGCCCAGTCATCTTGGTGCAGGTGAAGTAGATTGGTGTTGCTGTGGGTCTTGTGTAGTTAAATAGGTCTTGAATTTCAGGCCCCAGAAAGAGGAGGTTCACTCTGCTGCTGGTGTTGGTAATGGAAGCGAAATGGGAGACACCGCTGGGAATTCTAATGGCTTTCCCTCCTTACACAGAGTCTGGGGACAGCTGAGCGCTAAGTAGCGTCCACAAAGTGGGGTCTACTGCTAGAAGTCCCATGTAGGTATATTAAATGAGGGAAATTAATTTTCTGTTACATTATACTATAGGGAACCCCAGAAAAAAAGGTGCACCTGATTTTTAAAGTGCGGTCTAGCAGAATACCTTTCCAAGTAAAAAAAAACCAATATATGTTCAGGAAGAACAATTAAAAAGAATAATATTTGTGTGCATAAAGAAATTGTTGAACTGAGTCACTATTCACATACATTCCCTCTCTGTTGGTTTAGTATGTTTTATTGTACTCAGTATTTGTGTAAGTAGTCTTGAGCATGCAGCATTGATCACGGTGAAGTTCGCTTGGCCTGTAACTCCACACAGAAACCACTGAGTGTGGAAGTGTCACCCTTAATTCGATCAGTGCCACGACCAGTCAAATGCCACTGGTCATGTCTGTGTGTAATGCATCATTTTATGTATCATAGAACGAAATGTGGAAGTCAGCACAGCAGTTGTTAAACTCAGGTTTATTTACATGTTCACACAGGCACTCTTGCACATATGTACACACACACTCACACACACACATGCACACATGCACACACTCAGAGGCACCATCTCTGCTGGATTTCAAATCCCCCAGTAAATATTTGCCCCCTGGTCTCAATTATAAAATGTCATTCTTGCATAGTAGAAAGGTCCAGTTTTGTATGAAATCCAATGAGTAGTTTTTTTTTATTAAATGCAGCTTACATCAGGTAAATATCTGAAAACAGACATTTTATAACCAATAACTAATTCTTTCTCATTGTTCACTGTAATCATAGTATATGTCATGCAGATAGAGGAGAGGATTCTTTGTAATGAATACTGTGGTCAATTGCATCTCAGCATGATACTGTTTTATAGGTAGCATGATACTGTTTTTCACTGGGCAGCCAAGGTACATGACTGGGACCCCTGAGGTTGGCGGCTCAAGCCCCAGTCCAGCCACAGCAAGAACACCATTGCTGTTGGGCCCTTGAGCAAGGCCCTTAACCCCACATTGCTCCCAGGGGAGATTAGCCCTTGGTTTGTCCAATCAACTGTAAGTCGCTTTGGATAAAAGCGTCAGCTAAATGACTGTGTAATGTAATGTAAAAGGTACCCATTAAAACATTGTCAGTGTAGTGACCAAGCATTTTTCTCAGTGAATGTTCTGGTATTATGAAAATGTTCAAATTCTTGTAATTTCTTTTACCAAGGATTCCATGTTTGTCAGAGAGAGATCAGATCACAGTGAAGCCTCTAGGCTTGTTTTTCCACCTTGACTTGTTAATTATTAGACAGTGGTGTTTGCTCAGCCAACAACCTGGTCTGTGCACACAGGGTCTGAAAACAGCTGTATATGTGTGTCATTATTCGCACTTAGTGGTAGAATGTATTTTCATGTTTTTGTCTCATGTCACATTCTTTTCAACAACGAAAGATAGCCAAAATATGAAGTACATCAGTATTACTGGTTATACTTGCCTGTTATTTATGCAAAAATACTGCACCTCTGAAACTTCTAGTTGAAATTAGAATTGCAAAGCTTGATGGGAGCAAGGAAGGAGACCGATGCAGTGGTACCAGAGGCCTTGAGGATCTGCCATGCCCTACCGCGTGGTGCAGCCATAACAATGGGCCTGTGTGACTGTTTGAATATTTCATTCTCCGCAGAGTGTGGTTCAGTAGGGCCAGACAATGGCCTGATTTGGTGTTATTTATGCTCCGGACCCAGCCTGTCACCCCACAGCCCCAGCAGACTGCTCCACTTCTAACTGTTCAGGAGCTGTCAGCACCCACACTGTGTAAACAAATACCTCTGTCATTGTGGAGCCCAGAGGAAAAACAATAATTACCAAATACTTCAATTCTTTTCGCCATTCTTTTTGTGCAGACAATTTTCAGCACAAAATCCTCTCTCCGCCCCCTGCCCTTGTGCTCATGCTGTCACGTTGTCTGTCCTTCAGTGCAGCTGAATTTTGTCGGGCCTTTGGAGGGAAACACTGAAGAAGATTACACATGGGGAGTGTGTAATTACCTTTGATGCTGGCCCTACTTCACGACCGGTGTTTGTTTGCCCACGGAAGGACTGTTACATGTGCTGCATGGATAATGAGTGTTATTAAGGAGGAGTGTGAAAAGTCTTTCAGCAGGCCACTATGCAGCGCAGAGCTCTCCTCAGAACTGCATAACATACGGTAACATTAATAATTAATCATCTTATGTTATTTTTCTGTTTCTTTTTAAGGTTAAAGACACTGTATGTTCTTTAAAAGCTGGATACACTGAAGGCATGCTATTTAGTCATCAATCCTAGGTCTTATTTTCTTATGGGCCACACTCCTTTTTTAACCACACTCCTTGTCAGAAAGGAAAATTAGGCCATTGGTATCTCTTTGATCTATGCAGATCTGTGTGTGTGTGTGTGTCAGTGATGCATATGCCATTAAGATTGCATCCACAGACCATTTGTGGCTTTGAGGGCTGCTGCAGCACTTGGCTGCCTTGCAGTGAAAACTTTTTGTGGTGATGGGGGCCCCTTGACCTGCTTGATTCTCTTGGGGCCAAGGGGCAGGTCACTCTCCCCAGCTCTGAATGGAGGAAGCATTCTTTTATAGGCGCACTGAGCTCTGCATGCTCTCGCTCACAGGATACGGAGGACCTGTGCGTATGCCTGAGCCTCTTTCCCTGCTCATGGCCTTACCAGCAGTAACTCTTGCACTGTTCATAGAGCCATCTCCTGTTATCATTGACTGCATGAAAACAGCCCTCTTTGCACCAGCTGCTGCTTGGTACTAGATAAATCCTTTTTTTAAATTATGGCAAAGCAGATTCATGTAACACTTTTATCTGCTTTCTTGCTGTTATAGTTACAGAACATTTTTGCAGAATTTTTTTTCCCAAGCCATCGAGTCCAGGTGACCCTACATTCCAAGGGCCAGATATTTGAATGGTTGAATCTGAGACCCCCCGATCCCAGCCTGGATGTCTCCTCGTGTACTGCTGAACAGCTCTGTCATATCCTCTCAGTAACTCTGAAATTCCCCAAATTCTATGGTTCGTTAAAGAAAAATAAACATTTTGGTTGTATTAACACATACCCTCAAGTGCATCATTTTAAAATAGGGAATATTTCTGTGTAACTGAAGTTACGTCAATCTTCATTTTCTCCCAATCAATGCCTCTTCTCACATGGGAATGAATCCTGTAACTTGGATTTAGTTTTAGGAATCTTGTAAATGTTATAACACATAATAATATCCTTTCATCATCTACCTGTACTTAGAGCTTGCAATGCAAATTAAGAGACAGCATGTCTTGGAAAAAAGCCTCTGAAAGTCTGTACATTTTAAAGAGCAACCATGGTATTATTCTCAGTTAGGTAACTTAGCAGTTGTGTAATTCCCTTAAGATCTGGACACAGCTATCCCCAAATTTCTTGCCCTTGAGTTCATCCAGAGTTTCTCCAAATGGTAACAAGTGGCAAAGTTTTCATCAGGCCTGGATCGTGGGCGGATACATGCTTTTTTTGTGTGGCTGCTCAAGCACTGTCCAAACATCAGAGCTGGACCAGGTCAGGTTACTTATCAGCTGCTGGGCTCCCCATTGGAAGGGGAGTTGGATGGAACTGCACTCCCAAATTCCTGCCCATTGCATTAATCCAGTGTCTCCAAGCCTCTGGCCTAGTCTGCAGAGTGCTACAGCCCAAATCACATCTTTTGAAAAACAAATATTACATGTGCAGATGTGCATATGTACTGAAAACATCTTTTAAAAAGATCATTGAAAAGTCAGTTTCTTAATTTAATGTAAATGGTTGACTATTTATTTATCTATGTATTTATATCTCAATAGCTTTTTCTATTAGAATATGTTTGTGTTTGTGAACTGATGATTTTATTGTGGCTCACATGCTCACATGATACATTTTGGTTTGAAGATGTTGTACAATATTTTCAGTATTGGTCTGTATTGTCCAAATTTAATCAATGATAGCCATTGCACTGATCAAATAAATAACTTGTGCCGATGATAACCAAATCACCGAGGAGGTAAAGTACTTCCTTGTGTCACAAGTCATTTCCTGTAGCAGGATACTGCAGTGCTTTTTCTGAGTTCCTCAGGGTGCTGGCACACATTAGTGAGCCTGTAGTTAGTTGCCATGTTTAGAATGAGTGAGAGTCTGTCTGATTGCATCATATCACTCCCTGTTGAAAGAATGCCACTTTCCTCCATCTCAGTGAGATGTTGTGATTTTTGGGTTTTGACTGTGCACTCTGTTCCATTCTTTCCGCTCTGCCACCTGTTTGTCACTCTTGCCTCATAGCCGGTCCTGTCTGCATTTTATGTGGACATGGCATCAGGTTATTCATAGTTTTGGATTGAGCAACACCTGACTTTTAAGTGAACCAGATGTTCCACAAGTGGGTGGGCCGACCTTAGGCTTGCACAGCAAGGAACTCTCAAGAAAAGCTTTCTTAGGGTTATGCACAAAGGGGGGTGGGTGCATTTTCCTAACACAAAGCTAGGGTTTTAATGTCTTATTTCCCCTTTTGGGCAGGAGAGGAATGTGATTTATTCTGCAGATGGGGTGCTTGATAGTCTTCATCTGCCTCTGTCTGCCCTGAGCTTGGATCAAGAATGAGAGCTGGAGGAGAATTCACCAGTTGCATTTGAGCAATGAGGCCCAGCTAGATGTGTTGTCGCCTTGCATTTTGTTGCTGCCAGGGGGACAGAAGCAATATAAAAATTCCTAACTAGATCAGCAGTCCGGGATGGTTATTATTGTCCGCAGGGCACTTAAGAACTTAAACAGCAAAAAAACCCTTATTTGTCTTTATTTTCAAAGTCTTTCTCCTTAGACGTAAACATTCGGGCTGGATCTTTAATATCCGTGGCCCAGTCTCTCCTTACTCTTTAGTGTCTTTCTGGTTCACCATAAATGTTCAACGAAAATCAAAGAAGACAGACGAACGGTGGGGATGGGAAATGGGGGGTGAGGGGCAATAACAGTCAGTGGGAATTCATATTTTGAAGGTGATTTCAATCACAGCTCCTGGAGCCTGCCAATGTTTTGTTAGCAATGAAGCTTAGATATGGTTTTAATTAAGTGGATTAGCTTACTCTGAATGTCAGAAAAACACATTGCTGTGGAGACCCTCATAATGATTAATTAAAGCTGCATCTAGCTGTAAATGAGTTTGGGTCTATGGCCTGGGAACATATTTTGTGGACAGAGACCTCAGAATAGTTGCCAGGGGCAGGATCTAAGGCACTCAGTGGATGCACTGGACCTAAATGAAGACAAGCCTTTGTAGGCACCTGCATGTGCTGCTCTACATTACATTACATTATAGGCAATTAGCAGATGCTCTTATCTAGAGCGACATACAACAAGAAGTGCATCTCTTGTCTTTGTGTCAAGTCCACCCTGAGCTTCCAGTTTTTTGTTTTAGTGAGCAGGTGGCTCTGTAATAGCATAGGCCTATTTTACAAGCTTAACTCTCATTGGTGTACCACGTGTAGATGAGGAGTCTTTGCATAATCTTTACCATGCATTCAATGTAACCATTCTGGGATGTGCATTCAGTGTAACCTGCTTGTTTTTGAAGACCTGAGTTATGTTTTGTGTTTGCATATGTTATCATATTAGATTGCCTAACACTGCCTGAGGTTCTCTAGAATTATAGTTATATTTTACAATTTGAATAATTTACTTTCATTTTATTAAGGAGAGCAAAGAAAAAAACTAAGAAAGAAATATCACATCTTCATTGCCAGAGAAATCTCCTAATTCTCTGTACAGAAAGTTAAACAGAGCAGCAATGTCAAAAATGCCCAAAATGCAATACATTTATTGATAAAGAAGTATGTGATTGTACAAAAATATGTTCTACATAATTAACAGATATTCTGTTAAGCATGGAGGCCTCCGCAAACAAGTCAACTTTTTAATTTTGACAGAAACCGTATAACAGATATAGTATATCTTAATTTGATTTTACTTTTGAGTCTGTGTCACTTTTGAGGCTTACAGGGGCAGTATATCTCTGCAAAGAAAGCAGTGGTAATGTGATGTTCTGTATGTTTAGGCAGTTTTATTACAGAATTAGAAGAAAGTAGGTGACCTGTAAAATCTTTTCTTGGACATTTGGCCCAGTGAGACCTGTTTTTCAAATGTGTCGCTGTGCCAAAAACATATTTTGTTCCAGTTTTGCTCTATAAGGTCTTCTCACACTCCCATTTCAGCTTTATTGGAGTCAGGACCTCAGAACATCACAGCAAAGAGTGTGTTTGAACTGAACCTGCTGGTGTACTCTTCATGTTTCTGAGTGATAGTGCCATTCTCTGATGGCTGTGTGTTTTTACTGTGAAAGCATGGGTGTTTGACAGACAGTGCACTTGCAGTCTGTATATAGCAAAGGAGGAGGAGACCAATGTCCAGATTTAAAGAACCATGCACTCATTAGAGGAAACACAACATTGGGAGAACAGGCTTGTTTGGTCTGAAATTTGGTCACATTTTTAGCTGAAATGGCTGAAAGGAGGATGATGATTGTATTGAATTGAAAGGATGGCTTAGGGTTGGACAAAGGAAACAACATGTAGAAACTTGGAAAAACACATACTGTTTAAGCAGTTGAACAATGCTGGCATGGAAGGGATTGCTTTCCTTGTTTTTGAGGGGATGAGGATTAATTTTGGGCATTTCCCCACTTTCTACTGAACTCTCATGGTCAAGTGCTGGTAATGGGCGTTGTTCCAAAATGGTGCCTTTGCCAAAGAGAAGAGCAGGGTCTGCCACAGGAGGGGGCGGGGTGGCCCCAGTGCAGGTAATTAGCATGATAATCGGGGGACAGGGCCCAAATTAACAAACTAAAGTGCCCCGCTGCTGGGGAAGAAAGGATGCAGCCTGCTCCACTCTCATGGCTCTGCAGCTAACACAAAAGCAGTGGGACTCACTGCGTCCCAATTAAAACCTTTAGTAAGATTTCATGCATGAAGAACAATGTTTTCACTCCTTCATAAAAGGAAAGACTTTGTTTAAGGAGGCTTGGTCTCATGGCATCGTAGGATGCTCAGTTACACTGCTAACCATCAGGGATGAGAAATTATATATCAGTGAGTGCAGTCTGACCACTATTTTTCACCAGATTAACTGAGTTTTACCAGCAGTTCTGAGAAGTATACATATAACAATACAGTACAGTAAATCAGTCATACGACTGAGGAGATCAATTTTAATAAGTATTTGATGGACTATGATTTCCACAGACACTATGTTTTGTGGCCTGAGTGATACTTGTCTGAATAGTGTCTCAGCTTGTGAAGGCATTAGAGCTTCTTGTCCAGACATGCCAACAGCAAGAATATCACTCTCCCTCACTGGCTTGTTTACTACAACAGAATAGGCCCTCAGTTTGAAGCCTTGCATGTTATTGAATTGCATTACATTAAATTGAAACATTTTCTGCATTTCAGTATTTCACAGAGATGCCAGATTAGCATGTAAATGATCAATGATTCCTTTTGGAAAATAAAGTCTTACTCACATGCTGCTGTTTGAGTCCAGATTGAGAAACAGCTTTGTATGGGTGTGTTGGAATTGAAGAGATTTTCATGAGATATGTCCAGAAGTCCTGTCCCATAGTTTGTAAATGTTGTACTTATGCAAACCTCGGAATCAGAGTGATCTATTCTGTATTGAAAAGTCACATGAGTAAAAGTACTTATCTACAATGTTATTGTTTAAAATGGTAAACAGATGTCATTAAAAAATCTACACATCATAGTAAAAGACATCAAACCTGAATTATGTTTCTGATTTTCAATAAATATCGTTTTCCTAAAAACATACCAAACCTTAGAGATTACATTTCTTTATATACTAAATTTGAAAGATTCATCATAGGATCATAATGAGACAAAAACTATAGACAAAATAGGTGTAGACATAACCTTGTGAGAATATTCAGTGTCATGCACTCGCATGCCAGACTCTTTTGTCAGTGGCTCCTGCCCATCCCTGCCTGCAGGCCCAAGGTGTCATGGCAACGGAAGTGTTACCACACCTTCTCTGGCCTCTCCCTCACTAGTCCTTGGTGTTTTGGTGTTAACGATCACATATGTGCATGTGTCATCCCTAGACACTTATGAGAAGCACCTGAGCATTCATTTGAAAGGTATCTTTCTTGCTGATCAAATGCAGGGGACCCCACCCAAGCATGCATAACACCCTCTGCAGGCCTTCACAATTGCATTTAAGCCAAGCCTTCTCAGAAGCATTAGGCTTACTATAGATAGGCTACTTGCTGCACATATCAGGTGTGCAGGTTATGCTGTGTGAGAGAGGCAGACAGTGAGGAAATATGGCTGATCCTCTTATGAAGCAGTTGGCCTCATCATCTCTTTAAGATCTTTTCCTCATTCCCCAGAGCTGGTCTCAATCATGGTGTTGTGTGGCCTGTGTTGCATCATAGCTGTTACTCAACCAGCAGCCTGTGCTGTCCACATTAGGTGAAGGACAAAAACACTTTTTGTGAATATCCAGCTTGATTCTTGAACAAAAATCCATTTACATAAATGGCTCCATTGCTTTTCTTGACAAATAAAACAGACACTGTCAACAGACACTCATTCAGGCTGATATGCACTGTTTCCATTTTTAAACACTATCAATTTATACAGCTGGATACTTTCTAAAGCAGTTTAAGTGAAGTACTTTGGGTGCAGTGGCAGTGCCCTGGCTGGAAATCGAACCTGCAACCTCTGCGTCCAGCTCCCTTGCCGATGTAGTTCACTCCCTGTTTGCAAGACTCTTACTTTCAGTACTGAGAAAATCTTCCTTTTGCATTCAGATGTAATAAGGTACAAAATGGGTGAACATGGTTTTTGGAGACATTATGGGAGGGGGATACATCAATATAACCTTATGCAAAGCATCAAAACTTTTGTTTCAACTGAAAAGACAAACAATAGTATTTACTGACACTCCCTCTCTGACATTCTTGCTGAGGAATATCATAAAACAGGAGTCTGCCTCAGGTGTCTATGCTGACATATCATTTTGAGGGTTAGATGTGGGTCAGGACATGGGATCAGGCTGAGCTAGAGATGCTGTGCAGTGCTGTGCTACTGGAGGCTGTCTTGACTTCTTATTGGTAGAGACAGTACTTTGTAGACATAGGCAACAGGCTGTAGGAGATCAAATACCAGAATGTTTAGCGAAGAGAAAAGCTACCACAATAGCAGGAATAATCGCATGTATTGATATTTGTGGTCAGCAGTTGCTTTCTGTATTTTTCTCAACACATTATCATACTGCACTGGCTGTACTATGCTTAACTGATAAACTGAGGTAATGTGGATTCGGTTAGTCAATGGGCTTGTGATTGGTTACCTCCTGTTTATGTGACACATTCCTGACTGCCCACAAAGATATCAGTTACAAGCTGTCTGAGCACTTCAGTGTTTATATTTAGACAATGTTTGTGCCACAGGATTTTTGTACATGGTATTGTGTATGTCCACATCACAGAGGACTCTTTAGCATAGTTTATCTATGGTATACTGTGTAATTGGAGAGAGAATTGGTCCCCGGTAGTGTAAAAGATAGGCATGGGGTGTTGTCTAAGTGAATTAAATATTTGTCTGAAAGCTCCACACCCTTGCGACTCCATGCTTTTTAATTTATTTTTATTGCAGTTTTTAATCTGCCACTTATTTAAAAGATTCTCAGGATATTTTTACTGTCATCCATGATGGACAACAAAAATCAAAACTGCAGATGTTGCAGGAGATTATTGAGGTTTAGGGTCAGCTGCAAAAAACCCACATTTGTAATATTGAGGGTGGCCAGCAGAATAATCCTGTGCAAGAGTGCTTTCAATGGCTGCAGTGTTTTTAAATCTGTTTTCATTCCACTTTTTATGAAACGTCAGTGGTTAAAACATGAAATGATACAATCGCATTATTGTTTAAGGAAAAACTTCCAGGACTTCTGCAAAACATTCTTTGTGCTCAGAGGAAATTTACAGGTGTCTGCAACACATCTACTCATATACTTTAGCGCAGTATAACTGGGACAAAGATGGTTGATTGACAGGTGAATGTAAAAAATGTACTGGAAGCAAAAAGATAGAAGAAAAAAGATGTTTAGTATTTGCAGTTCATTCACCATCCAAGTTTTCAAAATATCAGAAATCTGTTTTCAACAAATGAGGATGACATTCATTCTATAGTATTGTGCTTTCCTTTTTACTGTACCATTGGGGGATTTATAATATTACAATGGGAAACCTTGTTTGCTGTTGTAGTGAATGCTCTTGCAATGACGACATTCCCTGAAGCAAACTACATTGTTCAAATAATCTGAGCCAGAGGTTTTCATCTGCTGGTGCTTATTTATGAAAGTGTGTTTACAACTGCATTCAGATCCTCTTTTTTCCATTCAGTTTTTTTGGTGAAATGGTCTTTCTTATCTGAATAAAACATGTGTGCTTCACTAAAAGTCATGAAAAGCCAACCAATTATTAATGCTTCATCATATGACGTGAGTCTTCTGATATTTTGACGTATAATTAGCGGGTCCCTTGGTAATATTGCCATTTGGAGGAAGGAATGTTTGAGCTCTGGAAAAAACATAGGTTATGTGAAAATTTCATGTTCCACAAGAATCTGCAGTGGTTATTATTATTGCATGATTATCCACTGCACTTTCCCTTATTAATCAAAGCATGGGGAGCAAGGAAATAAAAGGGCAAAATTAAAATCTGCATACTATGAGTAACTGCTGAGCATATCACAGTCCATGATGGTGGAAGTGTGTGATGTAACTGAAAATCTATCCAGATGTTTCAGCGTTTAAGTAAGTCCTAGAATTAAAGCCAACCTTCAGCAGTCATTTGAAGACATTTGCAAGCAGAGGTTTAAGTGAATAAGCTTTGAGGTTTCAAGTTCTTTATGACGATTTAACCTGTTACCTCATTCTTCTAACATAGACCTAATGTTTATCATCTGATTTGGAAATGTTTACAATTTAGAGCAACATATTCTGTATTGGACAACCTGTGTGCCCATTATGTGAGATTTGGAAGTCTCTGTTGATATGAGCTTATTTTTCAGTTTCTATTTGAATCTATCTTCAAGTATCTTTTTCCAGAATATACAAGGTACTTTGATAGCTAGATGTATGTCACATGTGTGATAGCAGATAAAGCTGATAAATGTCAATTATGACAATTCATAACAATTAATGACAACTCATATTTGTTATTTTGAATTCATGTGGAATCGGCCATGTCTGAAACATTTAGTGTTTTACTCACTTCTGAATGAAGGTTACCATATAGAGTGCTATGCAGAATGGACTGGCATTGCTGTCCTGTTGTTTTAATTGCTTTAGAGTGTATGTTTGATCAGCTTGGGTGCTGAAGGATGCACACACAATCCCAGGTCTTTTCCAGTAACTGTAAAAGCAGTGGCTTGGAGTTCAGCGTGACACTGCTATGGAGTGATAGTGTGAGGTGGTAAGAAAAATAAACAGATGTGGTACAGGGGCATGTGGAGAAAGGAGTTTATGAGAGACACGCAGCTGTGGAGAGATATGGGCACGCCAGTATTGCTGTGTTATTGCACTGCAGCTCCAGAGCTCTCCCTTAAATAAGGTTGATTAGCCAACAGCCAGCTTGCCATATGTTTTGGAGATCCGCTGAAGCCCTGTGTTGCTGCTGGAGGTGGTAGTAACTCACTGAAGGAGATTCTGTATTTAAAATGGAATTTGATTTTTTGTAAAGGGTTTGAAACTTTGAGCTGTTTTGGGAATGGTAAGGCTTTTTCACACCTTGTGTGCAGTATTGTTCTGTCAAGATCATTGGATGTGATTTCCTTCTACACAGCCCTAACTATGCTTGTAGTATTTACATGTGCATAGAAGGCTAGCTGTGAGAGTATTTGTGGAATGTTAATTTTGCCTTGTGAATAATAGTCCGTATTAAAATTTAGAATTATGGTCTGTGATAATAAAAGCTGTCCCAGAACATTTGCCAGACCTAGTTGGCCAGGATTTTATGCAAGAGCATCCTTTTAGAAAAACTCACTGTGAATTGACCAGACCATAAAGCAGAAGCCATTTCATCCTCAGACAATGTGTCTAAATTAACACCATGCCATTATCATTTGGCCTCAGATAACAGGAGATAAGCACTGTATGCAGTTGACTTGTATTCTGATTTGTGCAGGGTTGTCACTGGTTCCTAGTCTCACAATTCCTTCTTACAATAGAGTTATCCTGAGCTTTGAAAAGTGACAGTGATGACATAAATCAAACTGTTTGTGAGGTAAGTATGAGGTGAGGCCAGTAAAAATGGCAGTGCATGAATTTCATGCATCTGCAAAGGACCCCATAAAGCAGATTGATGTGCTGCTCTGTTTGCAGCCTGAAACAGTTTTGTGAAAGCAAAAAAAGTTAAGCAAAAGAGCAAGGTGAAGAACACATTTATATTGATTGTCGGTGTGGATATGTGTCAGGGTTTGACTCTTGTCTCTCCTGATGGCGTTGTGTCAGCCCACTCAGCCTCATACCTGACAGAATGTGCATCCTGCCAGGAAAACCTTTCCCGAAGAGTGCATCTTCAATTGGCCATGCTATGCCACTCACAGTCCCATTCATCTCTAGTTGGCCCATGCTGCTGCTGGGGCTGGGCCTGGAAACACTGGTCTCAGCTGACTGGTGGCCCCAGTTGTTCTCATGAAAATATTGTTTTTTTTACCTCGGATTTTTGCTGCCTTGGCATTGTGGAGCTTGTTAGGCATTCCTTTAGCTGGCCTGAGAGAGATGTTGATCTCGTGCTCGATGCATCCTGAGGGCTGGAGACATCCCTGGGAGCCAGAGGAGGGCTGCACACAATGGGTCAGTGTTTCACCCATGGGTGCCATGTGACCCTGTCCAGCCGTCTGGGTAGTGGAGATGTAGCAAGGGCATGCCACAGAGCCACAGAGGCCTGCTCTGTGAGCTGGCAGTCATGCCTGTGCTGAGGACATGTCCTCTCTCCAGAATGCCCCTATGCACTTTACAGCAACAAGGCACTTCCACTTACCTCTGGCCTGTGGATTTGAGGCCCGGGTGGGATAATTTTGTTCATCTTAGACTGTAACTCTGTTGTTCCTATAGAAATCAAACTACGCAGACAGTAGGGGTAATCAGTTGTGAAATGATTGTCTAAAATCTCTGGGATGCACTTGGCTGCCCTTAAATAGGGCAGCTTCACTCAAATTAATACTTGATGTCCAGATCTATGAAGGGTTGTCAATGCTGATTAGAGCTAAGCAGAGGCGTCTGGTGATGGCTGTGAGATGATGAATGACAGGTGCCATTCACTGTGTGCATCATGACCCAGACCCTATTCAGCAGGATCAACAGTCTGGGGAAAACAACTCAGGACAGTCTCTGCAGGCTCTTAAGGCTGTGCACCCCCACTTCCTCCCCCTTTTGTGTAGGAGTGAGCATTGCGAATATGCACTTGCTGCAGGGGTTAAGAACACCTCTGTGGGTGTCTCCAGCTGCTGCCACTGGGGCTTCTGCAATGAAATATTTTCTAACATGGAATTTGATCTGTAAACAACCAACAAAGTTTTGGATGTTTCTTGCTATCATCCACCCACTGTTCATGTTTAAATTTAACTGATCTGAGAGAGGGCTATTTGAAAATAGTGCTTTAAAAATGGTGCTTTGGAAAACTTAGCAGGCATGACTGCTAAAACTTGCTTCGTTTTTCACACTCTAGTGCTAAAATGTTGTTACTGCAGGTACTGCACACAGTTACTGAATGACTGGGGGACACTAGTATATCTAGGACCGCTTCCTCTTGTCATAGCCAAAAATAGTGTTGTTTTAAACAGGAAAGGAGCTATTCTTTTTTTATTATTTATTTATTTTTAAAGTTCAGCTAATCCCTTCAGCTACAACATGTGTTTGTAAACTGACACAATGTTTGGCATTATTAAAAAGGACACAGCAATGGAAAGCAGGGAGACTTTTTTTCAGACCATGATAAGCCCGCAGAGAACATCAAGCAAACCGGCCCATGTTTTTGTCTTCTTCACTTCGCTTGGGAGTAGGTCATAGTCAAGGCTTGTCCTGCACTGTAAACCTAACACCAGTGCCTTCTTTGAAACAGACAAATGTATTGACGTTAATGTTTAGGTGCCTCAGCTCCATTTTCTCTTGTTGTCTTTCTCTCTCTTCCTCTCTCTCCCTCACCCTCTCTCTCTTGCTCTACCTCTCTTATTCTCAGATCTAACCACAAACACACAAGCAATCACCACCCCCTCCCCCAAAGAAGAAAAAAGAATGAAAGAAAAGTGGGCAGTGGCTTAGCTCTGGCTGCATCCTATAGGAATCATGGTGATGAAAAGGGGCGTGGCTTAGAGGTAGGGAACTGGCTCACAGCAGCAACATCTGTGTGTTTGCCGTCAGCCCCGGCGCAGTGGAAACAGCTTGTGAGAGGCCTTTTGTTTCAGTTTGAACTCGGAAATGGCAGGGAGAGGCTGAGTCCACTGGGAAAGAAGGGGGACTGATCGCGTGTGCTGAGTTGCTTCTGTGAGCCGGCATCAAAGAATATGTCAGAACCACAGTGGGGCATTTTGGGAACTGTTGGATAGAAGTGTTTTATTTTGCCTGGGCTAAGATTGCATCGCTGGAAATGTAAGCTTGGGACTACACTACCCACAGGTATACTTTTCTTCATCTTTTTCTCCAATCTGTAGAGAATATGGAAATTTGGATATCAGGCTGTATATATATACAAATATATATATGTATATATATATCTTGATTAAGCTATTCAAGGGGATGTTTAGCCCAAGTACAGCAAGTAAAATGATGTGGAAGCTCAGAATATTTTCACGTTTTATTAAGGGAGATGCCTTTATAAAAGTCAATCAATTAGGGTTGTCTGAAATCAATTTTTAAAATTTTGATAACATTTTTTCAAATCAGTGTTTTTGTAGCATTTGTTTCGTTTTCCCAAAACCATTGAAAGTGTTATCAGGACAGGCTTTTGTTGTAAACAATTGGATGGATTTTCATTTTGGGTTGAAGCTTGTCTTTATTTCTGCTCTTATTTCTGTAACAAATGCTCTGCTCACATGCGCCTTTTAACTAAACATGCTTTGGAAGCAGTGATTTTGTGGAAATATGTGCTCTGGGGGAAACCCTTCTCTGCCATTTGCTGTGCTGGTGAGTTCTGCACTAAAAACAATTGTGAATGGAATGAGACCGGCATGCATTTCATCCCTGGGTGTGACAGCGCAGATAAAGACGTTAAAACATGAGAGAAAGAGTCACCTTGAAGCACAAGTTCTCAGTCTCTTTCACACCAGTATGAACCACCCAATGAGAATGGCTTCAGTCCTATGATTTTCTCCTGTTCTGTGACAGAGTACCCAGGCATGTGTATAATTCTGCAGTTTCTGTGCTCAGTCATGGACTCCACATGGCCAGGTTGTGTATTGAGTTACTGGGTGTCTACTTCGGGAGTCTAATTCCCCTTCACCACCACTACTAAAGGGATGATTGATCAAATTCATGGTACTCCACCTGCTACAGTTCAGGTTAAACGATCCTCAAGTGAACAACTTCACATACAGAGGTCGACTGTGATCACTTGCCAGCATGTCACCAGGTCCAGAACACTGTGTTTCTCCACTGCTTCCATACATTTCAATGACAACAATGTCCTCAGCAGGCAAGCAGCTCCAGTCTTTGCCTCCAGCTGTACTGACTCCCAGGGGAAGTGTTCATCTGCGAACACATGGCTAACACGCCATTGTACTTTTTCTTCTTGTATCTGGATATTCTGAATTGATGATCGTGATGGGAGGCTTGAGCCTCTTCAGCAGGGAGGTTTGTGAATTGGATTTGTTAGTTTGAAATGGTTGTGCATTGAGGGAGAAAGGGAATGTTTGTCTGCTGGATTGTGGATTTGGTGGAGTGACAGGAAGACGGGTCACCTGTGAATAGTAAAATGTGTGTCAGTCTTGCATGTGCTCAAATGATCTTGCATCAGGTATTTCTTGACAGGTCCTGTGGAATGAAGAACTACAAATGTTATCTTGTCATGTGCCACCATAAATCAGAGATTTTGAGTGAAGTGCTGTGCATGACATTTAATACTATTTTTCTTCCTGATACAATCCATTTTGGTTTTATGGAACATAAAAATGGTAGTTAAATTGGTTTCACATTATAATCATTGAAAACTTGGCATTTATAAGCTGGTTTGCTATTTTTTTCATTTCCATGCAGTCAGCAGAGGCAGTGTTTGAGTCTTGTGGAGGTATAGAATTTGAACGTGCTGGTGGTTTTAGGTTTTAACAGGTAGGACAGGGATCTGCCTCTGTGCTATCTGACTGCAGGGTTTTCTCTCATTACCCACCATCACATTAGGCAGTGTTTGAGCAGGGGGAGGAGCTTCCCCTGCTGTGAGGAGTCATATCTGCTTGGGGAAAGGGGGGTCGGCCATTTGCAAAGGAACAGGGACTTTGACCGTTATTATTGCTTAGGCTTTGCTTCATCTGGTGATTACACTGAAAATCCTATTTAGCAAAAAGGCAGGGAAAAACAGAACAACAACTATATGTGTACTATTGGCGAGAGACCGGCTCATGCTCTGTAGCTGCTGAGCGTGCAACATCACTTCCAGAGAGCAGGTTGCCATGGCAATGGCAGAGGAGGTGTCTCTCTAGCAGCAGGCGCATGGTGAATAAATATTCAGGGCCACCGGTAACATCCCCCAACAGCCCCCCTCACCCTAAATTGGCAGCAACGGATTCTGTCCGTTGTGAAGCTTAGCTTGGAAAAACTCATTACCCACACCGGGCTCCAGCAATCCCAACAGTCACATCCTGGGGGATTAGCTATGAAATGAAGGGCAGTGAAATGGAAAGGGCCCCAGCAACCAAGGAGGAGGGGGGCAGATATTGGGTGGGATGGTTTTCGGTATCATGAAGGTCATGGGACAAATCTGCTGTGGGGGTGGGTGAAAGTACAGGCTCACAGGGTGTGGGCGAACAAGGCAGTCTGGATTATGAGGGAAAGCCCTGGTCATGAAGCATCCCCGTGGCTGCTACCTCCCCCCTTTCTCTGTGTCCCTGCCTTACTTGCTTTATTAATGTGAGGCTGGTCCTGGGAAGGGAAGATGGAGCGTCCAGAGTTCCCTGCCAATGGGGCTCTGACCTCTCAGTGTACTTTTTGGGAATAAAGGGGAGTACACTGGTAGGGGTCTGCTCCCGGGCCAGCCCAGCACAATGCTCTCTGTGGTGCTCTGTCGTAGTCATCAGAATTATGAGCCTGATTATGTGTATGGCCCACTGCTTTTAATTCAGTTGGGGAATGTCATCTGAAAATTGCCTTACACAACAATGGCGTCTCCTGAGTTTTCCTGTTGCCCAGTGCATTAAGGATTGTGGAAATAACTTTATTATTAGATTTTAATAAACTGAATTGCGTGATTCCCATCACATGTTGAAATTTACTTCCATTTTCTTTTTTGTCTTTATCACTCACAGGATTTCGGACATCTGAGCAGAAAGTACCCTAAAGGGATTTTGATCCGTTATTGACAAATTCTGTTTTCTGTTGGCTTTCTGAGAATGTTATGTAATGAATTCCACACGCTATCCGTGTGGATGCCAACATGTGACCTTTCCTATCAAAAAGCCTGAAAGGTCGTCCTCTTTGAAGGGATACATTCCATATGCTATTGATTTCTGACAGTGGGCTGGGTTTCAGGAAGTGAACAGACTCTCTGCTTGCCTGTGTCAGTGCACTGGACTGCCGTCTTGTTCTGGTCTTCATAGACAAGGCAGGTTGATGTTTGATTAATGTTAGAAAGGTGCTGTGAAGTCTTTTGACATTCTGTGATGTTTCACTGAAGTGCCAGTCAGAAAACTCTCAGCTCATCTGGGAGAAGCAAGTTTGGAGATTTATAAATGAGAATTGTAGAAGTTGAACTTCTCAGCTTACATTTATCCTCCTGCTCATAGTTGTATTTTAGATTTGGAAAGTCAGTAACTTTCCTTATTTGGAAAGTGTGGTAGGAGAGCATTTGTTCTTCTGAGTCCTATGTTGAGGAGATGTGGTTAACATAAGAGTCGGGTAACTAATCAAATGTGGGAAATCAAGGACCTCTTATTTCATCATAGCCTTGAGGTTGCAACTAAATAGTTGTAATTATGTGCAGGTTTTTGCATATATATGGTCCTGTGTGAAGAATGGGGACATGAATGTCACTGTCTAACATGTTTGACAACTTAAATATTTCAAATATTTTTTCATATTGTTTTCGAAGAACTAATTTCACAATTGAAATGCATATGTATACTGAAAATTGCCCTACACTGCAGTGTCTCAGTATGGCTCTTAACTCAGTTGCTAAAGTAGTTCTCATGTTTGGGACAGGGGACAACACAACAGTTTTCATTACCTGATAGCACTTGGTAATTGAGATTTGTGAGTTATGTAGCGTTATGTAGAGTATGTACATTTATCTTGATTTTTTTTTAAACCACAGAAGAAACTATAGAAATTATTGCATGTTTGTAGACCTTATTTTTCCAATGTTCCAAGCACACATGCGTATAGTTCTTGATGTTCCAGCTGAATGTCTATGTGTTCAAGGCCCTGAAGTATTATCTGCCTTGGAGGTGTTATATCCTGGCATTGCTGATTATGCCATCTGTGTCTGTCACACTCCTGTCAGTCATCTCCTCAGTATCCCTGACACATTTCCAAAGGGCACCTGGACAAGTGCTGCGACATTCATGCGTCAGAAACACTTCAGTATGTAATTGCTCTTCACTCAGAGAACACACTTACTGAAAAGGAATTTAGACTGTATGTGCAAGGCCACTGAGAGCATGAATCAAATTTTCCAGAGTTGTTTACTAGCAGGATATTCACACGTAAAACATTTCCTTTGACTGCCTCTGTTCCCTCCATTCTCCTTTGTAAGCCATTGTTTGTGTATTATAATTTTGATAGCATATGAAGTAGTTTGTTTTTGGCCTGTGTATTTGGGGGAAGAAATTCCTTGACGCAAACTGTTGTTTATAGCCATGCAATGCCATGCCAACATTCAGGTTTGATTGAAATGGAGCCCCTCATGGCCACAGTATACACCCAGCATGCTCTGCGCCACTGGAAATGTAGCTTCATAGCAGCTCCAGATCACAGTGGCATCATCATTTAATTAAGCAAGACAAGGTGGACAGAAAGTGAAAAGTGTTCTCATTATTTCAAAAGCTAAATGGACTGGCCTGAAGAAAGAATAAGAATGTTTTGGAACTAGCGTTAGCTCAGGGTTGAAGACATGTGAGTTAAATTGGAGGTGATGCTCCATGCTGCAGATGTTGCTCAGTGTTTATGACTACCCTTGTATGAATAAACTCTCTCAACAGAAGGCTGAGGTAGAATGGTGTATGGAAAATGAGCCATTATGAAACTCAAACCGGACAAGTAGTGGCGGAGCAGTTAGGGTTTGGGTTTGAACTCATGATATGGTTTTGTTTTGCAGTGGTGCATGTGGTGCAAAGCTGTCAGAAGTGAAATGACATGGCCCTGTGAAGAGTAGCCAGCTGTCAGAAAGCTGATAACAACGATTAACATCCCGCCATTGTTCACATGTTAATTGACAGATGTTTTCGGATTACTTTTACATACGGTTTGCACGAAGAAGCCTTCAGATGATATTTTTGACATCTGGAGTCAATATGTTAAATAGCTTTCAGAATTCCCTAATTACTTGTTTCACACACAGACGCATATCAGGTTTGCATTCATTCTTAACAAACATTGAGTCCAAATCTGTCTAAAGTCTGAAAGTTACCAAGCATGATTTATGTAGTGAGTGTGTACATGTATATTAAATGAAGACAGACATTATCTCCACTTGTCATTGATACTGTCACTGCTTAGCAGGTGTGCATTCAGCCGTTTCCTAAGATGAGGGGTAATGAATAATCACACAAATGGTCTGCGTCAAACTGATTACACTGCTTTACCAATGAGCTAGCTACCCTGAGGGCATTGAAGTAGAAAACGCCCAGAATACATCATAGACATCAAGAAGCAATACATTACATATCAAGGAAAACCCTGGTAAACATCTGAGACTGTCTGGAAGTATCTGTCCCCTCCAGATTATGACAGGGAGGCAGTTGAAATGACAGTTTTGATCTGGGTTTACATGAAGGGAATGGGGGATTTATGAGCTCTTGTGCTTGTCTCGTTTCTGCGGTGGGAATGTATTTCTGCATTATGTATTATCTCCAGCCATCTTCTGTTGGTGAAATATTCTATTGTTCATGTGCTACAGAATGTCTACCTAATACCTAACGGAGGCTGCAGTGCTTTGGAGATGATCTGGTGTAAAAATGGGAAGGCAGTTTCATCACACGAGTTGGCATCTCCAATTAAATGCTTGAAATACTCCAGTTGCATTTCAGTTGGATGTGATCCATGATTTTTTTCTTCCTATTCGGGCCAGCAAAGAAAAAAGACCTTTACTGAACTCACTGAAGGATTAGGCCCCCCGTACTGAGATGCCAAGGCCCTTTGTTGTGGTAGAGCCCCTGAATTGTTCATGTGTACAATGTGGTCATTGTATTTGCTATGTTTATGATTCACACTGTGATACATTAGTAAAAGTAAAAGAATACCATTTCACTGGACACATCTGAAATTTGAAAAGGGCTTTGTGAAGTGTTGAGTAAGCCTAATATACACCATATTATATATGATAATATATTTTTTTGACTTCCTTGTGAACACCTTGTTGTGTCTTTGGGTTGGTGAGCAGGGAGTTGACTCCACTCTGTCATTTTCCTCCTTATTCATTAGAGAAACCTCAGCTGTGCAGAGCAGGGTGGGGGAAGGCTTCAGAGAGAGGCATTCAGGGCAGGGAGGATTACAGACACTGTAGCTGCATGGTGTAACTGCTGTAGTGCTCCTATGAGTCAGGACAGGTTTGTCTGCCTGGAATGTTGCGTTTACAGGCAGGGAGGGAGTGGTTGGGAGGCCACCGTGTCAAACAGAGGGACGTACCGACCCCCAGATAGAGAGAGATACAAATACCCTTAAATTGTCAGGCTGTCTTTTGCTTTGCCATCCATAGTGCACAATACTTGATGTTTTTCACGTAGTAAAAATTATTTACACATACGTTTAAAGATTTACATTTTGTTCGTTTTTCTGTTTTGAAAGATAAGTGGTATAGAGCTTGTTTTGCTTTGTCCTGTAGAGGATGTGTTGGAGAGGAAATGAGTGTCATGAGTGGTTGATCATCTGTACAGATGTAGTGACCGGAGGTAGTGAGAATAGCCATTGTGGTGGGCAGCAGGGTTAATACATTCAGGAGAGAATATTAGCACAGTTTCAAAGAACATCCCTTTCTGTTCTAGATGGAATTTCTTCAATCAGGCAGCCCCCTGGGAAAAGTGAAGCATTGAAATGGCTGTTTGTGTGTGAGAGAGCTGGCAAGGGCATCCTGGGTTAATGGAATTACAGCATAAACAAGCAGACAGAGAGCAGCTTATTTACATACACTCTGCTTCCTATTCACTCACTGCAACTTTCTCTTTCTTTCTGTGCCTCTCTGTCAAGAGTTTCATTTCTCTGAAGAAGTGCCGTAGAAGGGAAAGTGACAATAGACATAACAAGATAAAAGTATTGTTTATAATAATGCCAACAGTTATAATTATATCATGACTGTTGCTCACACCATGGCTGTTACAGGCCACACAAGGGGATGGTGAATAAAAAAAAACAGATGGGATTTGTGCATTACCCCTTTCAAAAACCCCTGATATCAAACTATTAGCAAACAGATATCATGAAGAAAGGATGATGAGAGGGAGGGAGACTGAAAAAACACACTGAGCTCTGAGCAATGGCTGCACTTCAAAGTGAAGTGGCTCCTTCTCCCGAGGCTGACCCCGCTCAGAACGCAGGGCGTTCTCTCTCAAATGGGGTCCATGAGAGGAAGCCTGACAGCTGCCAAAAAATCCACGTCAACATGTGGGCCCCAGAACCGACTCTTCCCATTCGCTCTATCCAGTTATTGTCTGAGACGCAGGCCTCAGTGAAGTCTACCCAGGTTCACTTCACCAGAGGGGACCATATCCTCTGTACCATGTGGAAGACACCAGCTGTAGATATAAGGTAGCCTTTGCTGGAAGTTAAGATTGTACATAAATAAACCCACATTTTATGTGTTTATAAGAAGGTGGAGAGATTCTTTTCTTTGTCCGAGGTCAGGGGAAAATGTCCTGGGTGTATTGTACGTCATAGTATGGTTAGACACTTTTAAGCTGTGTTTGTTTTGGTTTAGTGGGTCCTTTGTCTCGATGACTGTAATAAATATTTCACGGCACCTGCCGCAATATGTAGTAGGTTGAATGAAAAGCTAACAAAGGGAGTTTTGGAACATTTCAGTGCTGATGGAGGACCTGTGAAAATACCATGTACGCTTTGAGCTTTGTTTTGTCTGTGATGTGAGAATCATAAAGATAATCACACAGTCATATTGCACTTGGAAAGCCAAGCATTCGTAGCTGCCAATTGTCTAATGTGCTTTGTAAATGAGTATTTTGGCAAAACTGTGTATTTTAAAAGGTTTTAATATCAGCACAGATTTAATTCCCAATCAAGAAAGTGTATAAACTGAATTTGGATTTTACATGCTGTGAATACCCAAAAGCATGTTTTTCCTGGCTGCAGTAATTAATTTTGAGATCTAGCATACAGTATACTTAGACCTCTCCATAGACATGTCTGTATACAAAGCCAAAATTCAGCATAGCTAAAATTTTAAACAAGACAGTCTTCTGAGCTGATTTGTTTTTTATTATTATATTGCATAAATATTATTACATTACATATTGTGTTACGTTCATTAAATACTTTAGCAAAAAATTTAGCAAAACATGCATACTTACTGAAAATGTATTCCAATCCAACCTTTGCCATTGAATGGTGTTTAGAATGCTGACAAGTACAATGACTAAAAGAAGCTTGTAGTTTTCAGCTTGAAAATTACGTACATAATATGTAGTTGCTTCCCTTGCATTATAAATCACATGCTATAACCGAGTATCTGTATCTCTCTTTCCCTTTAAAGCATCTGATTGAATAACTAAAAGTGAGCTTTGGAAAGTACAGTTTTACGTTGTTAACTTTATTGATTACTCAATTTACTAGTGAAGCACTTGGATTGCAGTAATATGAACAAGTGATGTATTGTCGGGGAAGCTTTTGTGTGTCCTGTAATTTATACTTTCATACCAGGAATACCTTGGTGATGGCCACTAGTCAGACAGAATTGTTTCTGAGTGATTTACAACTTGTGAACTGGAGGTACAAGCTGCTTGTACTGTCAGAGTAGGTGGGTCATGTGGACTGTGGTGTTTCTCTCACAGTGAAGAGGTCCTCCAGAGGGCTGTCATTCATACAGATGAGGTATCCCCTGATTTTAGCTCTACGAGGATGATAAAGTCTCCTGCTCTCTACTTGAAAAGCAAACTATGGCTGAGTGCATTTCCCTCTGAAATGAGTGGGTATGTATCCAGAAAGATGTTAGTAAGCACACATCTTCTATGCGCAAGGACTAGCACACATCTTCTATGCGCAAGGACATTATTTTAAAAGTATCATCCTATTAGAGATGTTAAGGACCTGAACTTGGAGCCTGGGGTTTATGGGGCTGGAAAAGTTTCATTGTAGCCATATGCCGATAACATCAGTCACACTATGGCATTGATCTTGGCTCTTAGCCGCTGAGCTCTGACTTACTGAGTGAGCCTGTGACTGCTGCTCTTTTTGAACTTCCAACATTGTGAAGGGGTCACTGATTAAGGGAAAAAACAGATAATGCTGGATGCACTTTACCCAGAGGGAGAGCAAATAAGTTTATGCAGTAAAACAGTTTCAGGTGAGTTGGCCTGTATGTTTGAGGTAACAGTTGCTGGTCTTAGAATGATGGGACTCTGGACTGTTTGTCTGTTTGACGAACCATTGAGGCTGAATGTGGGTGCTTTTGAGAAAACAAGCTGTATTATTTTAGAGCAACTATGATTTTACCTTTTTATGTTACATTTATTTAACCAGATAGGTAAACTAAGAACTCAATCTCTTGCAATGACTGCCATGAGAATCTAAGTGGGTAGTGTGTGCAAGGGATTGTGTAGGAGATGATGGTGTAGTGTATGGAGATGATACATATCGTCCTTCAATACAAATACAGTATTATACTGTTAAAACTATTAACTGAACATTGGGTACACACAAGGCAGGGATTTGCTGTAACCTAGTTAAGTTTTGGTCTCCCCAAGCAGCGGTAATCGTAGGTTCTTTACTGAAACTGTATGTCAGACACTTTGTTGTTTCATGTCACTTTCACATGGGAATTCCCTAGCTGGGCATCCAGATGCTTTGGACACCCTGTCAGGTCCTGGGTCTCATGCTCTCTAAGAAACAGCAGGGAACAGCAGCCACAGGCTTCTGTTGTACTCCAGAACGCATATAAGAGCTGCAGGATTTACACTTGCTTGCATTGAAATTCCTCTTCAAAGGAAGCTCTGGCTTCATGTTTTGACTGGCCCAGCATGGATAGCCTTGCTCCTGCTAAGTCTCAGGCAGGGTGCGGTACAAAGCATGAGATAAGGGCTGCTGCCTGTTTGTAGGCTGTTTGAAGGCCTTCCCTGTAAGAAAACATATGAGGAAATGCAATTCCAATGTTCAGAGAGGTCTGAAGACCTTTGATGCAATATGGGAGGTAGCAGCCTGGCCTGCTTAGTCAGTGGAAGGTGAGGCCATCTTATAGGTAATTAAGGTGAGTCAAACAGAAGCCTTTGCCAGGAGAAGCCTGTTGTGTATTTGTTATTACAAAGTTAGATGTCCTAAAAGATCAGTGTTTCCAATACACAGAGTTATCATTGTCATGTGTACAGCTTCGAAATGTCCTCCTCCAAAAGCAAATTTGATTCTCCAGCATGAATGTTCTTTGCAGTGTACACAATCAGGCCTTTGCCTTGTCCCTTTCTCTCCCTTCCTCCTTGCACCTTAATGGCAGGCTAGTCAGCCCCTCCTCATGCTCTCTCTCAACAGTAAGAGTGATCCACTCTCATGCAGTTTGCTAAGGCCAGCTTGAGGTGGTTAGTCTATTTCTGAACAGTTATCACAACTACAAAGATTGTTGTTCTGTATATGTATTGGCTTTATAGCATAGAGCTTCATAACTGCATGTTTCTGTTTGGATATATTTCATAATTTAAGTAGCACTCAACATTTCTAAACTTAGCTACTTAAGTCATGTAGCAAGCATTAGTTGTGATGATGAGCATGTGTTGGGGTAAAGCAGAACTGTGTGGCATAATCATTATAAACAACAACACATGCATACTCCAGCTGACAAAAGAGCGTTTTTGACTCTTTTTGTTAATGTATCAGGACCTGCGACTGCCTCAAACTCTTATTTATCTATGTAGCACTTTCATTTGATAATGGCTTTCCTTTTCAGTAATCTGAAACTGTCAGTATCTCAAATCACCCCTGGTCCTGAGGGGTTCAAATCACATGCAGCTCTCAGTAAATAATGGTTTTGGCTGTGAAAGCATTTACTGATTCCCCTTGTAAAAAAAAAAAAAAACAAGGAGAAAATATATTCACTCAGTAACACTATTGTCTCAGATCTGCCCTATCAATTGAGAAGGAAGTTAGAATGTCTGGAAGGAGGGATTCTGCAGGGATACATCTGTTAGAAAGGGGAAGTGTGGTCCCTGAGCATGGACATTGCCAGGTGTTGCAGACGTGTGACGCCCACTCATCCATCAGTGGCCCACCGGAGTCTGATGACAGAATGGAGATTGTGGCAGAATCCAAGCAGCTCTCTCAATGGAGGGAAATTTCAGTGCCCCCTCAAAGCCCAGACATCAGTGACTGTAAAAACATCTCCAGGTCCAGTGCTGGAGCTCAAAATAGCTGCTCCCATGAGTCATTTAGATAAGACATGGAGGGCCTGTGGAATGAGCAGGCCAGCTGACAGTATAGCACTGAAATGGACACAATGACCCAGAAAAGTTGAAGTATAATTTTTTGCTTAAATTTGTTTTAGAATATTAACTCTAAACTAACCTGTCAGTTTCTAGCTCTGCATGTCTGTGTGTGCCTTGAGCATGCATATGCTTGCATGTGTACTTGCATATTAGCGTTTGCTGATGTAGCTCAGCAGCTGGTGTGCGTGCGTAGCACAGCAGCTCCTCTTGGGCTGTAGAACTGTTGAAATAGTTTTGTTGCAACATGAGTCTTCCTTGGTCAGAACCACAGCAGAGTAAATCCTTAATTACCCACTGGGGTTAAACCACACATTCACAAAATGTAAAGGTCAGCCAAGAGGACGAGGAAGAATGGTGGGTGCAAATACACAACAGTGATGAGATAGCTGACAGACAAGTAACCACAGAGAATCTCTCAAATGGTCTCCATATAGTGACCTGGAATGAAGAGTGCCCAGACAGTTTCATGAAACCACAACCTTGGTGGGGTCATTGGAGGTTGTCACCACACCATTTCAAGGGTCGTCCGGGGGATTTTGAAGCTTAAGTATGTCAAACAGTTTGAATGCTAGTGATTGAAGAAATTTTGGGGGCATCTACTGACAAAGGACAAGCCTCATGGTGCATTTTCTAGGGAATTCCTTACTCTTTCTGACAGGCCTGTCACATTGTGTACTTATGCACAGGGTTGTGAGCTGATATGCTTGATTTGTTTACTTCTGAAGAGTACAAATTGCTGCTCTGTGGATCTGAAGCCCACTCCATGCCTTGCCACATCCTATGGTGTGCAAAGGAAGGGTAGCTCAACAGTCCTGTACAATAAGCAGTCTGTTCATACTGTGAAAGCTCACAAGCAAACATGCTTCTGCTGTAAAAGACATCCAGCTTTTAGACATTAACTCCTGAAATGAGCAGCGCACTGTGACTGCTGATCTTTTGTGTAGTGAGGGCCATAGCCAAACACAGCTGATCAGGCAGTACATCTCCGTCGTAATCAACAGTGTGTCAACGTGCCATTTAAGTGCCAAACAGATCTAAGTATGTGAAGACAAAACATCTGCTTGCCTTGAGGTCAGCTATGAACATAACTGTTGGACGCTGTTATGTTTGAATTGGGATGCAGTTGTAAAACTTAAGTTAAACAGCAGTAAACAGTACTGGTTGAAAGACTGAGACCTCTAGGGCTGCCTAAGACTGATGCATGCCTTTCTTGGTTCTTGTAACTGTAGATCTCCTTCCCAAATATTGAGAAGACTTCTGCTTGGCTTTGTGTACATGTCATGGATTCATTTCCTTTTTTGGAATATGTGGATATCCAGTAAGCATGCTGGTTATCATGCTGTTTGACAGCTGCCCAAGTGACGGGCCCTCTCATCCAGGGTCCGCACTAAGGACTGCTGAAGAGGAGCTCTGGGAAATGAGGTCATGCATTAGGGGCTCTGCTGATCTTTGCCTAGCACACTTGGACACAGTGCCAGACTTGTGAGGCTAGCATCACACTGCTGTGTGGACAGGGAAAAAATGCTATATCTGGCTGCACTGAGACCTGGAATCAGCACAAATGCACTGTCCTTATAACGTTTATTATGCTTACGTTGTTCATTCCTCTCAATTTCATTTGAATGGAATACCTCCATACATGGTGTTCTGAGACCATAATTAAGGATATTTCTCAAAATTCAGATATTTGTCACCGATTTCTTTTCATGGTGAAGGTCCTCCATACTTCTTGCTAGATAGGTATGTGTGCATATGCGTGCATTGATACTGACAGTCATTTCATCTGAAAGTGCCACAACAACCCAGTGTGTGAGAAAACCATATGTAATACAAACAAATGATCCCATGCAACCTGCTGGACATGGAGTCCTAGTGTTATTTTACGCTCAGCTTTTCAACGCTTAATGCGTCATTCATTTTCAACAATCGAGGAGGCACAAAATGATATGCCTAACAAATGGCTGTGTCACTGATGAGTTATTACACATAGAGGATGTCATTTCCCTCTCCTTAACATGAAATAATAAATCCTTGTCAATGGATTCTATGCATACTAACAACAGTTAAACACCCATTCCACAAAGTGTTCAATTTACCATGGCCTTATGCTGTTAAAAAATCTGTCAATAGAGAAGTATGTCAAGCATGGTAGGACTGTTCAAGGGAAGAATATCTGGCAGTGCAGCTTGCACTCCTGGTGCATGCCAAATATGTGGCAGGCCGACTCTAGAGTGGCCTGGACACATACACAAGTTAGATTATAATTTCTGCTCCCTGGCCATGGTTCCATTCCTGTCTTATCCTGAGCCAGTTCAGCAGTTGCTTATGGGTCCATAAAACCCCAGCCATTTCAGCAGCTGTTTATGCAGCAAACTGCTTGACAGTCTCTCTCCCTCTCTCTCTTTCTGCCTTGACAGAGCTGGGGGAATTGAAGCTCTATGAGAGCAAGAGGGCAAGAGAGATTGTTAGACCTTGCAAAGCACTGAAACCTCTGAGAATGAGAGAGAATGTGAAGAGATGTACTGAACGCTGCAGGACTGTCAATAAATCAGTTCATTGTTAGCCTTTTACTATGATTTTAATACATGCCTTCATTAGTTGTTGTCTTTTCAGTTTTGGTTAACTGCATGCCTGCTATTCACTTTCACATAAAAATGAGGCACATTCAATACATGATACTTGTGACTGCACATGTAAAACAACATTGAAATGGATTTGATTTATGTTCCGTTACATTTGTAGACATAATTTATGTGTATGTTTATGGAAAAGACAGTTTTGTGTGAAATGGTAATGGCAGTTTGTGTTGTGAGGTTGGTTTGGAGATGTGGAAAAGGACACGGGGTGTCTGGCCTTCATGTGGCGTGGAGGTGCCATTCCACCTTGATCATCAGCAGGGTACTGAGGCAGCAAATCAAGAGCAGAGATCAAAACCAGGAGCTCGGCAGGGAGGCCACTTCACACCAGCCTAATTACACAACCCACCCCGCATGGATGAGAACACCCTGGTGGGTTAATCAAGTGTCGGCACTCCCCTGTGCTGCAGAGCGCTGGCACATATCCATCCCCCACCAACACCCGTAACCGCAGGTTAAATATTCCATCTGGGTGTTGTCTGAATGTCAAGGAAGAAATTTAGGGTGTGGACTTAAAAGTACTGATTCCAGAAAATAAAAAGCATGTTTGCCTTTTAAGTGGAATGGTGTTTTTTTCCTCTCCCCCAGGTCCCTGTAGGGTATGCTTAATGGCCTAAAACTGACAGTGTCATTACTGTTCGATTGTGGTGTGATGGGCTGACAGCCTAGGTTGGTGTATGCATGACTGCTGTTTGTTCTCTTTCTGTTTGACAAAACAAAAACAACACAAGACTGTTCACATTTATGAGTCTATCAAGACAGATCTTATAAGCTGAACTGTTAAATAAAGTGGAAAGGAGCTGAAATTATAATAATTCCATATTTGATGAGAAAGACGAGCTGACACAGAGCCAGCCTATGCCATGTCATTTGTCCTCTTCCATTGCAGTCTGCAGCCCTCCTGTAGCAGTGAATGCTAGATGGTGGATGTTCAGCATGTTTACAGGCATACTTTGCTTATTTGGCAGCTGTTGCGCTTATTTGAGTTTACCCTTGTTGTAAGGCATGATGTAATCACATGATCACCCTGGATTTGTTTATCCTCCTCACAAAAAACAATGGGCTATGTGTTAGACTCACGCGGATGTCTAATGCAACCAGCCCATGGAGCTTTTACAGCACTCTCCCAAAGGGAGCTTGTAGGGAGCATTAGTGACTGCTGTGTTGTAGCATCTCTTGGTAAGAGAGTACCACTGATTAAGTCTGAAGTTCACGAAAGATTGAGAAATCTGACCTGTGCTCTGCTTTAAGAGAAGCTCTTCACAGTCATCCAATATTGGAGGTCTTATTTCTGGTATGTGGTGTAGCATTTTAAATGTATAATCTCAGGCTGAGTGACTTAAGAGGAGAACAGTTTAAGACAGGAAATAGAATTGCTCCCAGAATATTCACTGGGCTCTGAAAAGACATAAACTTCCACATTTTAAAAAGATCACATGATATATGTACTGGCTTAAGCCTGAAGCATTCTGAGATCAAAAAGCTCTTTTTCATGATCGAAGTAGTGGTTTGTCTAAGTTATGAATAGAGTTTTGAATACAATATGTAGGACCATTAAGTGTTTTTGAAAGTTAGCATGGAAGAATCCCCAGCCAAGAGGAGATCTTGGTATTTTATTCAATATCTCATTTTGAAAATAGTGTGTTAAAGGGAGCCTGACTAGGCCAAAAATATAATACTAAAAATGGTATTAGTTTTTACTTGCAAGTAAATGTTCAATCAGAAAGAGGTTATAATTTGTGGTGCTTGCTGTAAAGGTTTTAAGGGTAGAGCAGTTGGGAGGGAACTCTGACGTGCAGAGTGGGGCTCCCCATTTGCCATTATGTGCCTGTGGTGTGTGCAGTGCCGTCAGAACCAACACGTCCCCTCCTCTCTGGTCACTCACAGGGAGCTGTAGTCGACGTGAGCAAGTAAGGCAGCGCCCGCCAGCAGCAGCACAGCCATGGCCCCCCGCAAGCGCAGCAGCCGGGGCATCTCCTTCATCTTCTGCTGCTTCAAAGGCAGCGATCACCCGGAGATCACCTACCGCCTGCGCCATGACAGCAACCTCGCCCTGCAGGTCATGGAGCCCTCCCTGCCCATGCCGCCCGTCGAGGAGCTGGACGCCATGTTCTCAGAGCTGGTGGTGAGTATGATGGGGTGTGAGAGGCTTTTCCTTTTATCTATCCTTGGTTTCAAACTCATGCTTTGATTCTGTATGTCTCTGATTATTTTTGACTATACTTGATATTGATAATATTATATGCAAATGTAATGCAAATGCAATGTAATGCAACATTGTCTCCTTTCTTGGTCTTGTTTTCTGTCAAGTTTTGTTCATGAAAACTGAACCGCTAGATAATTTTCTCGCTATGCTGTTTTTAGTTATATTGTAGTAATATATATTATTATTTATAAAAATATATAGTCTCCCCAGTTGGATTTTTAATGTGGATGCTATTCAAAATAAAAATCAAACATTGAACAGAAAGAAGAAACATTCAATCATCCTGCTAGTAGTATATCTTGTTTAAACTTGTCTGTGGTATAAAATACAGCTACTATAAAGTGCTCTTCTGATTACAGCCAGAAAGCTATGTGAGGTATGGTAAACACAAGACTGACTATGCAACACAGCTGGATATAGCTGTCATAAGTATTGTGTTTTGTTTTAGCTGGCTATATCATCAGTGATGAACTCCAAGCTGTAACAGAGATATATAGCAACAGGAACAATCAATATCTTAACAAAGCAAGCAGAATCCAGGCCAGTCCTCATTCTCCCTCTAAACATTCTCTGTTCAGAGAGGATTTTTGTGTGAGTGCCGCTTATTCTTTTTGCTGAGGTGACTGAATTTACCACAGATTAAGTGTAAGTGGCCATCCCCAGCACAGAGATTACATGAGCAAAGGCAACTTGTGGGCCCCTGCTGGAGTGTGGCTTTTACTGTTCCCACTTACCCCTGCCTCTCACAGGGGAGGGTATGCAAATGCCGCGTGCTTTACACATCAATAAGCCCACTGAGTGCCCTGTGTTTGGCCTCCTCGTGCTAATTGCATGTTTTCAACTGCCGTGCTCTCTCTCCCTTGCCTCAATAGAGATGGTGAAGTGTGTTAAGACCGCAACGCTGAGCTCCAGAAGAGCCCTTATTTCACAGCAATTCTCCTTTTATTTACGTGAAGAAAAGTTCAGTGTGAGCAGCTGTTGACTTAGTTTGAGCCTTTTTATAAGCTTTAAAAGATCTGAGAGCAAGTGGCTGTACAAAAACCGGGACTGTTGGAGAGGCCTATTCCGAGCACAAGGAGGTCTGGTAAATGACCTTGTTTTTGGCAGAGTTGGCTAACAGGAGTCCTGAAGTCTTGCCACTCTCAACAGGGGAGGGTGGGAGTGAGCTGGGGATGGGGACAGGGGTTTGGTGGGGGTGCACAGCTAACCTGAAACTCTGGCCCCTTGCCTGCAGAACACATCTTGCGGGGAATAAGTACCATTTTTTATTAAACAGTAAAAAGTAATTTATGAGATTAAATGAGTAATATATTGGGGAGACCTCCCTCCAGCTATATTTAATGAAGATGGTAAGCTCTGCAGTCTTCATTTGATTTCATTTTGTGAGAATTAGTGCATTAATGACCTTATGTCATTTTTCTTGGAAGTCAGTACAAAGTAGAATCACCAGACACCAGGAGTACAGTTTATTTTCTTTTAATGCTCTTATTTGTCAAAGTACATATTCTTCAAACAAGAAAATTCCTGAAATGAATTAAAATGGGCAAACCTAAATGGACAGAGGATCCATTCAGTGTAATTAGGCTGAAGGAAATGCATAAAATTGATAATTTTCAGGTAGCATGAATCACTGATACCATCTGTGAGTAGTTATCTTGTTAAATTCTTTTATATTAGTTTCTTCTTATCAGACTGATGCTAAGGTTTACTTTGATCTTATTTCCTTCCACTTTAGAGAGGAGTGTGGAGCCCAGGTGTTTTGTTCAATCACAGCGTATATCTTTAAACTTGACTACAGACAGCATAAAATGATGATACAGCATGAAATTATGTCTGAAAGAGGGCTGGGGGCGGAAGTCCAGGTTGAGCGCAGATGCAGAGTTTTTCCTGTTTTTCAAATGCGAGGGTTTTGGAGTGAGGAGTGGAAATTGCATCATATTTGAGGATGTCTTCTGGTTTCGTTATCCTCTCTGCCCGGCTAGGTAGCGTCTCAGAATTCTCACACTTTTGCCCATGTAGTTCCTGAAAACATTTGTCAAGGACTATAGCATGAAAATTTTTGGCATGTTTGTCACATATGCTAATTTGTTGTGTGGACACATTGAGTGTGTTTTTACCTTTTATTCTTTAATTCTATCCTATGCATGTCTTTCACTGCTGGAAATTACACAGAGCAGTTTCTTACATTTCAGATATATCTTTGCTGAGCTGCAAACTGATGTTTTGCTGTATAAGGAAAGTAACATCTTTCAGAAGTGGTACCCTCTGATAATCACCTCTGCTGTTGATCCAGAGCTGCACTACAGCTTCTGCCTGGAGGCCTTTCTGTTGAGGTCACCCAATCGAAGCCTTCAGCTCCCCTCATAAACACAGGGCTCCGTTCCCACTCCCTCCCATAACACGCACATGCCCAGATTCTGTGTTAGCGTAAGAATCTGTGCACTCCGCTCAAATGGTGCATCAAAAGCATGCAGTAGACCATGCAGTCCTTTTTTTACTGGCCAGGCTCCCTCATGTGTGTCCTGCTTCATCAGCACCTGATTCTCATGTTGTTACCAGATGCCCTTGTGGTTAGGTGGCTCACCCGGCTGCACAAGCTGTGTCTTGAGCTTTTGGTTGCTAGACCAAATGGGCCCCATGCTGGGATGGCATCTGCACCCATTGTGTCTGACACAATTCCTCACAAAAGAGCCAAAATTGAGATGTCAAACAATATCAGCTTGGAGGTAGGATAAACACATTGCTTCAGGGGTTTTAGAACATGCCAACCAAAAATGATGGGGTTGGGAAATATAACATCAGTTCTTTTCAACTAACAAGGCCATTCAGAGTTCAGCAATGTGTTTATCTCCTTCTATCTCATTTTCTTCCTTCTTCATTATACTTAAGTGTATCTCATAATCTATGCTGGTTTGACAGAGAAATGTGACTTAAATCCCACAGTAAAAGACACTTCAATGAAAATTCTCATAAGAATACGACAGGCAGAGGTTCCTGAGCATGTGCGCTGGCTGCTGCATTTATTGCTTATAATATTGGGTTACCCATTGAGTACTGTATTGCTCTATTTCAGTATTGCTCTATTGTAATGTGGCTCCTTCTCTCATTAGGGAGATGGGAGCTGGCCCTACAGTGGGTCATTGCTTCATGTAGGGGTGTTTCTTAACAGTCAACAGTCTTGACTGAGATCAATGGTATGGGATACCATCTGTATTACTGGGTATAGATTACACAATGATTCACGACTGCCTCTTGAGTTTCCCGAGAGCTTACCAAGGGCGCTGGGATTGGGGGATGTAGTGGGAATGACGTACACTGCCTCTGCAGGTTATCACAGGGTGCACCAGGAGACAGAGAGGAAGGAGAGCAGTGGAATAGACATCAGACAGGATGTGAATCCAACACAGCTTCCTCAGACATTTGTCACATTGTGCAGGCAGCAAGGAAATATGTCTTTGGAGGATATACATAGGAAATGAATGATATATTGTGTTAGAAAAGTAGTTTTCAGTTCTGGTGATGGTTGCAAACTCACAGTGGGGGATGAGGAAGCATATTTAACAGCCCTCCAACAAGAAGCAATTGACCATTTGTTTTTGGTTAGAGGCATTATATTGAATTATACTGTAATTTTTCTTCATTACCAAATTAATTTTTTCATCATATTGACCTACTTTCAGCGGTCAAACACCTCATGGTAATATTTCATGTTTTTCCCCTCTGTTTAATACAAAAACTACATTGCCAAAGCATTTACCCTGCCAAATATATATGAAATAAACTGATACTTAAGTGAATTTTAAGACACATCTTCCTAATTACTATTAATATGAGGATTTTACATTTAAACCATGAAAGACCTTGCACTGTGTTGAGCACAAGATGTAAAAAAAGGGTAAAGGAAACAGGACAAATACAGCAGTTATTTGCCATCATACAAACTCCGTTTTGGCGTTTGTGTTTATGTTAAGATAATTTCCTGTTGAACAATGTTTAAAGTGGTCAGAAACATAGCCCAGGTACAAATGTCAAAGTTACTTTTAATAACGATGAAGTAAGGGAAAATGTATCTATATCTATATATCATAACTTATTTTTAGGAATGTTTTGATTGCATTGTTGACCTCAGACACATTTAATCAGTGTTGGGTTTATGATGAAGCTTTGAATCCTGGGGTTAAATGCTGGGGTCAGAGCAGAGAATAGACTTTCTCTGAGCTTGGCTGTCTCCTTCTGCTGTGACGGCCCCTCTAGCAGGCCCAAGGAACTGGATAGCATCAGGCTGTCTCCTAAGCAGATCGAGGAGGAGATCTGGAGTCTGGCAGTGATGCTGTCTCTCTGCTATGCATGTTTGTACAAGCTAACTTGCTAAAGGTATTTTGTTTCATTCGTGTTTCTAGCGCTATGTTTTCCTCAGCCAAACAGGACATAGATTTTTCCTTTCTGCCCTCTGTCACTGTGGTCACACAAATGTTTTGGGGCAGTGAGGACAGGGGGGTTATCGTTAATGACTCACACATGATGCTATGAACATTGCACCCAAACATCTGGAGTGAGTGAGACCGGAGAGAGCTGCCAAGGAATGCTATGTGGGTTACGTAAGAGCACAGGTAGTAATTTAACAATTCCGCGAATGGCCTTTGGCTGCCATGTCCGAATAAGCTTTTCCAAGTAGCGCCATCTTTTCCCGTGAAGGTGTCAGATTCTTCCTGATCTGACTTGAGGACCATTTTGAGAGCTAGTGCTGGAGTTTGCAGGGATTGTTGCATTTGAAGGTATGTTTGAGAATTTTGGGCGAGTCTGCTATTGAGTGGGAGTGGATAGCCAGAGGGGAAGGATTGCAGCCCTTGTTGGCCTTCCGTGTCAGAGTGTGCACCACAGGCACCCCCGGGGAGAGCAGTGTGAGACAGAAAAACACATGTAATTGCATGGCTGTGCTCCCAAACCCAAAGTTCAAATTGTTTACAACAGCTAATAGTATGATGAGAATGTGCTTGAAATAGCAGGGCTGTGGCATTGTTCACTTGCCAGCCCAAACTCCCGGGCCCTCGGAAACAAAGGAAGTTGGGAGCTTTTGACGACTTTGTTGGTCTCATCTCTATAACAGCACTCAGCAGTCTGTCCTCATGATTTTGCTGGGTCCAATCCATTGTAACCAGATTTTGGAGTATCGTAAACTGAAATATGTTCAGGTATGACTTCGAGCCATGTAGGCAAAATTTATCGTTCTTTAGATGACTGCTTTTTTATGCAGCTCGCTTTATACCTCAAAACATTTGCCTTTATTTATTTTTTCTACTCTTCTACTTTACATCTACACATGTAAACTGCAGTATTTTTGCTTGTTCCTTCATACAGAAATTGATTGTATGTGAACACTTACTGATATGTTTGGCAAATGTGTAATAAAATACTCTTATTGTTCATTTTCATGCTATATTAGAAATTCTCTTAGCAGGTGGTAAGAGCTTGTGCAATGTGATACCTTTGCACTAGAATGCAAATTGGCAGGTTGATTAGCTGGCAGGAACAGTTCTAACACATTGTTCTGTCCTTTCTCCACTCAGGATGAACTTGACCTCACAGAGAAACACAGAGAGGCCATGTTTGCCCTCCCAGCAGAGAAGAAATGGCAGATATACTGCAGCAAAAAGAAGGTAAGGATGTGCTGATACCAGGGCTTCATGTCCTACACCCTACACACCTCATAACGTCAGGTCAAAGGGGCTGAAACAAGGGAAATATTGGTTTAGGTTCAGTCTCATTACACCTATGTGTACTGCCTACCCTGTTCTGTATGAGTATGTGTGTGTGTGTGTCTGGGTTTCCAGGCTTACAGTTGTGTTCCTTTAGGTGCATGCTGTATGTAAATAAAACATTCCCGCCAGAGTGGAAAACATTTCCAAAATGACTGAAAGAAATGAGCTGTTTTTTGGGGCAGGGGTATGGGGTGGGTAGGGCAATGTGGTGAGTGAGTGTGGACTGAATCCTTTTCAGTGAAAGGGTCCTTTATCACTGGTGCCAGACAAAGCACTCGGCCCCTGAAGGCCTCCCTTGCTTACATCAAAGCTGTCCGCTTGTGTCGCCTTCTAATGGGAACTTACTTTACCTAACTTTGGGGAGTTGTTTTCTTAAATGGATACATTTCCTGGAAAACATCTCATCTATCAAGGCTATAGCACATAAATCTTTCAGTGAGTGCAATGGCCTGCAATATTAATGTGCCTAGTTCATATCTCAGACGTAAACGTAATCCAAACAAGAAAGTTTTAGCTTGTGAAACGTGATTCATTTCACAAAAGCACGACTATGCCTGAAGTGGGGTGACATTAAAACAAATCTGTCTGTAAGTGGATATCAATCTTCTGGGTTACTACAGCATAAGCCTCATTTAAAGATCTGCCCTAATAGGTTATGACTGTTACCACAGACACAGCTGTACAGCTGGTGTTGACCAATCATCAGATGTCTTTCTATAGAGTTGTTGAGTGGCATGGCTCAAGGCCACTGGCAGGTGCAGGATATCCTGAGCCAGAAACACCCCCCAGACACCACTTCAGTATATCCCACAATGCAGTGTGACACAACATCCTGTCATTAACTCCAGGTGGCATGCCAGAGGAAATCACTTCTCATAGAAAAGGGCTAATACAATCACAAGAACCAGACCTGCCTGGCCAAGGGTAAGGGATCTTGTGGTCAGCAGAATTGCTTCAGCGGTATGTTCAGTTCCTGTTCCTCCTCCAAGGCCAAGTGACGGTGGTGTGGCTGCACCAAACAGGCATAGATGAACATGCTGGGAGATGTTAAGAAATGCTGCAGAGTGAGAGGTATTTTCAATAGGAAATGCTTGCAGTTTTTTGCTTGCAAGGTAATTCCCTCTTCTGGTTCCAAACACAACATTCTCTCTGGTTTGAAGCAGGGTTCCTCCTGGGCCCAGCCAGTGAGCAGCATCTGTTAGTAATCTTTCTGGATTTGAAACTGAAGGATTTTGAGACAATGAACTGCAGGGCCATGCAAGACATTTGCTCACGTGTGTGTGTGTGTGTGTGTGTGTGTGTCTGCATGTGCGCAGTTTGTATATGTGTAGTGTATGAGTCTGAGTAAAATCTGTATACGTTTGTATGTATGTTACTTTTAAGAGTGTGTGAATTTGTGTCCCTCCTCACCTTCCTGACTAAAGAAATAGATGGGCCAGTAGTTTGACAGTAAAAGAATCCTAGGGACTTTGTTTTGTCATCTCAAATAAAATGTTGGGGTTGCTCATGCTCTTGAATCAAAAGGAAATGAGATTCTGACTGTATGATCTGTTTGCATGCTAAAAAATGAGGGCTTTACACTTGCAAAGTCTTATGATACTATGTTAAATGCTGTAGTCCTGAAAAGGAAATTCAAACAGATCTTGCCATGTCAATGCCCCTGATGGCCCCATTCTCTTCCTATTGGATTTCTGCTAAGATGTAAAGTATGTCCTTCATCCTCAGCTTAATCAATAGAGTTCAACCATTTCCTGTTCAGATGCTGTTCTCCTTTTACTTCATCTATTTCCTTGCTCTCACATAGCAACTTTCTCAGAAGTGCACTCTCTGTGACCTTGCTCTTTTTGAGTGCCTTTGACCTGCCTTTGCATAATCTCTCAATACCATGCTTGCACCATGACCCACACAAAATCACTAGAAGTTAATGACATTTAACATCCTCTACTAATAAAAATTTGAAAAGAATGACAGAAATTTATGCATGTATTATATCAAATCATTTGGTCTATATTTTTGATTGATAGTGGGTGTACTAATATAAATACTGTGGTCCTTTTCACTTCAACACTGTATTTTTACCCAGGGAGAGCTCTGTCCTTCAAAATCCCTCTGTTATACTGTATAGTTTAACTGTTCAAATGAGGGCATGGAGGAATAAATCTCTCTTGTACAAAATGTCCTTATAACATCAGTGATTTATAGACATGAACATGTTATGGATACATGGCTACCTGGTAATGACAAAAACAGACTGTTCACTTACAGATGCAGTGTTATCCTTTGGGACATAAATGCTTTAATCATGAACCCGGATAGAAATCGGTAAGAATGTGCATAGGCAGGTGGGATATTTCTGATGAAAAGAATGACTGTACATTAGATTTGTACATCCACAGCTGTATTTTCATATGCTGTTTGTGAAATTAACATATGTGAAATATGTGGCCTCTGTACTGCTTTACATCTGCTTAATGGACATGTTGTAAGTAATCCATCACAAATACTGTACACACATGCACATCCTTACCTCATGTTGAGTGTATTTCGGTCCAAAGCAAACCTGTTATCCAGCTTCATATTAAAAAAACCATCATTAGCAGAAGACAGCTTTCCCAGCTGGCATGAGAAGAGAGTGGAACCTTCTGGTGTCACAGACAGTTGAGTAAGAACAGGATAAGTGCTCTGAGCATCCTGGTTCAGCTGGTTAATCTCCAGTGGCAACCTGAACACTCATACTGGTGCAGGGGTGTGTGTTGCTTCTTTAAGCATAGCAACAGATATCGTATATAACCCTCTCCCTAGAGGGGAGTTTCTTTCTTTCCTTAAGTCAGGAGTTTGAAGTTCTGTTTTTTGATATGTGTCCAGAGACACCCAATACTGTAGGCATTGTTCTGCATGAAGATGAAAAGCATCCATGCTTCTCCTCAGAACTTCAAAGCTCATATACAGCACTGCATTCTTTCAACAGCAGGAATGTTTTTCATGATTTACAGAATGCATAAATATTGATTGGCATCAGAGGCAGCGTGGCTCTCGTCTGGTGTTAAAACAGGAGGGGATGAGTCTTCACATTAGGGAGATGGTGGAGAAAATATTTACAACATGTTTTTAGTTCCCTTGATAAAGAAACAGTTACAATTTCTGTTTTGGTGAATTGGAGTATTGGAGTTTTTGGGTTCAGTGCTGAAAAAGATGAGATGGCTCTGTGGTGTTGATCAGCGCTGTGTGGTGTTGTTGAGAAGTTTGAGTGAGAGGACAGTAGTTTTGTTGAGTGTTGTGTGGTGTGAGTGAACAGGAAAAATGAAAAGGTTGCCTTATGTGGGGGACTAAAATAGTTTTCTAATTCACACAGAGAGTAATAGGAGATGACAGCTTCATGCCACATTTCACATATCACCATGACTGCAAACCTCATCCCCATTACCCAATCTCTTCCCTAGACACTGCAAATCCTCCCCCATCTCACTGCCCCTGAGTTTATGTTCTTGACCTTGACCCTCTGATCCATCATTCATCATTCATCAGTAGTGACCTGTCTGTGTTTAACATGGACTCTTAACTGACATCCATCTGTTAGCTTGTCTCTGCAAAATTGTTACACACTGTGGTCCTCATTGATGGCAGATCACAGTTAGGCAGTCCTTCAGTGAGGTAGCTCACCATGATTTAAAACAGGCTACATTTGGCGGAGCATGCTCTGAGATTCCTGGGGGAGAGAGCATCCTTCCCCAGTCACAAGATAGATACGCCTTAGCCTAGACGAGCATAATCAAAAGTCACATTCCTGCCACATGCGCAGCTGTAATATTTATGTCTTCTTGACATGACTCCCATATTTCCATCCAACAAGTGTTAACAAGCCTTGAGTTTTTGGTTTAGGGAGGAGCCTGTGAAGCTGACTTGTCTCATCGTATCTCCTTGACTGACGTATTAGTCAGCCACAGATAACAGGAACACACAAGTGCCCAGACTTGGGCTGCTGGCATACCGGAGCCCTGCGTACAGCCAGAGGGGTCTGTAGACCACGCTCAAGAGTTTGTTTAGTGGGGGTGAGGGAGTGTAAGGTTCAAGAGATGAGGCTGATAAATCAAACACAGATGTCCTTCTAAATGTTACCAGCAGTGATGTCAAAGTCCAGAGTGGCATCCTAAAACCGAGCTGTTCAGTTCCAAGGATTGCCGTGACAGCAGGTCACCTTTTTTCCACACTGACGGAACTGTGAGAGGGTGACAGTTAGTCACCTGGTTTCACTCAGCTCTGACACTCCTCCCATTCTCAAACACTGTTTAAAAATCCACTTACTCTGCATCTAAATCAAGTGGTCAGGAATGTCAGCATTCTCATAGTTGCCTGCCAGCAAATCTGGGATACACTTGCTGAAAAACATGTTTCCTGTCCATCCTTGACTTGCCTACACTTGATCAGAATTATTTTTGACATTAACAATCCTGGAGTTTTGCTTGTGTAAGGGCAATGGTTTTGATTAATTTAACAATGCCTCCTAACCATTACTAAGCCTGTCCAGAGTTTGTAAACATGGAGGTGCCAATTAAAATAGCTTGAAAATTATGAGTTTCCTCCACTTTTGGGACCTTTTGGAAGGTTTTGGAGCATGGGCAGATAAAAGTGTTATGATCTCTCTTGGGAAGAATCTGGTCCCTTTTCAGTGAGCAGCAAATTATAACTGCTTACCTAACCTCACCTGCTGTGACCCAATTAAATCTCTAATTGCGAGCTGTCTGGGGACTTAGGATGAAGTGGATCTGGGGCACTAAATTTGTTACAGAGACAAAAAAGCCCTGCTACCCTCCTAGCTGAGAGAAGAAAAGAAAGTTGAAATATGTACTTTCAATGAGACCTGAATTGTCAGGAATCTTGTTTCCCTTCATCTTTGCTTGACACACCAGCAGCTTCCTCTACTGAAGTCCCTGGTTGTCAAGTCAAAACTCATAATGGTCTGGTGGCATGGGCCCAGTAAATACTTCACAACAATTAATTTCTCGCTACAGGAGGACAAGAATAAATCTGTAATGCGTGTGTGGAGGTGTGTGAAGAGGGAGAGGAGGAGGTACCCTCTCCCCTCTCCCACTCCCTGATTATCTTGCTAAAGGGGAGGCATGGTAATAATGCAGACTCAGCAGTGGAATTGGCTCAGACCCAGATGGGCTTGGCACCCCTCCCCAAAGACCTGAGTGTTTCTGGGAGATTGCCATAAAAAGGGGAAAACGTACCGACTTCCAAAACAAACAGGAAGGCCTCCGCTCACAGGTGCTGCTTTGGATTCAGCAGTTTGCTGGTGGGGTGGCTGGCAGTGGAGACACTGAGGCAGCCTACCTCCCCACACAATGGTCCTCATAACACAGCCGTAATCCATCTGCTAAAGGGTAGCCAGTTCCCTTAGCCAGTTAATTCAACAGCCATTATACTCACAAGGATGTGGAAACACCTCTCCTGTAAACATAGATTCTTTGATTTGGAGTGTTAGTCCATTGGTTTCAGGTTGTGCTCGCTGTCTGAACAGATTAGGTGTTTAGTTTGGCATTCATATGTATTTAAAAGATGGGGTGAGGTAATGTTTAAAGGCATTGATCTCCCCACTGTTTCCATCAGTCTATACTTGTCACTTTATTTGTTCTGAAGGCAGCGTAGCGTAGCTGCGCTGTTAAAGATTGCAAGAGTGAAACTGTACTTTGCTCTTCATTTTTATGAAATCCTTTGTAAAGGCATGTTAAAACTAACAAACTAGCTGTTGCAGAACCTTCATAATAACAATAATTTCCAAGTGTTGTATATGTCAGTGTGTCATCAGAATGTGTGGCCTAGCAGATTGGTTGTGAAACCTAGGAGCAGCAGCCTTCAGCTCTAAATCATTTTGGCTCCAGGATGCCAGTCCAGGGTACATCTCCAGTGTGCTCAAACACACTGTTGTTCCACCTGTTTTCCACTGACTTGATGTCTCTGCTCCCAGTACCCTGCTAACAGAGGGAGGAAAGGTGATTTATAATTGCTGAAAGGGGCAGATAAAAACCACTTTTGACCATTTGTTACCCATACAGAGATGTGGGACTGACTTTGTAATGATGGGCATTTTGTCTCTTTCTCCCCATCTGTAATTTCCTAATTTGTGTCATAGCATCGTAATAGCAGAGACCTGCAATATCCCTGAAGTCTGTTTAAATCAAAGCAGCAAACCCCCAAAATCGTCTGCCTGTGTTAACGCTGTGCTACTCAGTTGTGTTTGTCCAGTTTCTCCCCTAGATTGAGGGGTTACAATTTTGTAAGATGCAATTTGAGGTTACCCACAATTGCAAGCTCAGAGGGGGGCTTATCAAAACATCATCTTGGTATGTTTTGTGTCTGTAAAGTGACTTTGAGATCCCAGTGATGAATTGCTGTTGTTATTGATGTGTACAGTGTTTAGCCATTAAGTGCTTATTGATAAATTGAGTGCATTTGAGAGGACAGTTGAGGGGAAGATCTTGGAAGCTGGAAACTCCAACCACTTTGTTCCAACCCCATTACTGGAGGGTGAAAGGGTAATTACTCCTCCATGTTTTATTAAAAGCTTAGAGGAGTTAGATGTGGCAGAGCAGGCCCATGTATTCCAAGGGCTTGATGGGCTGTGTTTCTAAGACAACACTGAATGAATGGTAGAGGGCTAATTCGGGGACGGTGCGTGATCTCCAGGGAGAATGAATCTGGCCCTCTGTATCTCAGTCACACATGTGGAGTATAATATGGAACAAAAGCACTGCAGGCACTCATGTAGGTGAATTGCCATCTTTTTTTGCTATCAGAATAAGTTGTCAGAGACAGAATATTTTAATGTCTGACATGATAATTGATAGGGAAAAAAGTTTTTTGTTATCAATTAATTGCATAAGCAAACAACAATATTATTATTAACTAGTTCATTTTATTTAAATAATACATAGAATGTTTTTATTTTTTTTAAAAAAGAGTACATATATGGTGTATACATAGCCCTTGTTGTTATAACTTGGTCAGCTCTCCAATTCTAATCCCAGGAGGTTCCATTGGTCCAAGTCCAACTCAAATAATTTATATAAATTGTGCAGTTTTCAGAACACTGTTATAAAATAATAGACCTGCTGGTTATAGTTATTGAAACTGAAAATGAAGTGTCTTTACCTTGGTTGCCAAGTCATGTAACCTGATTTGGTGTCTTCAGAAAGACCCTCCTCAATGCATCTTTTCTCCTGTGTGGACCAAACTCACATGAAATGGCAAATTAAAGACGACCAGCTGTAAATTGTTATGGACAATTGCATCGTTTCCCATTCATTGATTCTGTTGAGTGTACAAGAACCCTGTCTGTTATAAATTTGTGTCTGGGAAAATAATTTTTCAAATCTCTTGTGCACATCCCCTCAAAGTCTCAATCTTTTGCCAAAACTCCAAACAAAGGAACATTTTGCTTTGATTCTACAGTAGAAAATCATTTGGGTTGGAAGGCTGCAATTGTGGCAATAGTGTAAGGGGCTAGAGGTGTGGGGATTTCAGATTGCAGTTTATCCTCTGCAGTTGGAAAATGAGTTTTCAGCGTTCCCAGATGCTGATCTATGGGCAGGGAAAGGACTTCATTAGGCTACAGTGGTTCAGGCTGCTGTGGACAGGTGCAGTAAGGTTGGCTGGTTCTTTGCTTGCTGTCCAAGCCCCTGGTTTCCCCCAGCGCAGAGTGGTAATCCAGCTCTGGATGTCTGCCACTGTTTCCCCTTGTCCTGTGTGTGAAACGACAGAGCATTGTCCCATTAAAGCGTTCCACTGTCAATGGAGCAAGTGCTCAGGCAATTAAACGTCACTTGATTAGTTTTTTGGGAAATAAACGCCAGGGCTTTGCGCCCCTGTTGTCTGGCTGTGTGCAGTGCAGGGAGGGGGAAGGGTGGGAGGTTGAGAGGAAACATTCTGCATTGTAGAGACGTTCCGCTTGAATCAAGGCATTCTTCCTTTGCCCCGTTTGGGATGGCCTGCTTGTATCCTGATGTGCCCCTATTGTGGGGATTTAATGTGAAGCGGCAAAGCCGATTTGGAAGGGGATTCATGAGCACTGTTTGGAATAAGCTTTTTTCATTATTTACAAATCTCAAAAGCTAGCAATTTTCTTCTGCAACCAGAAGGGGTCTAGGAACATATGTCTTTGCTCTCTCTGAATCTCTAGGCTAATGCTCTTTTTTACTTTGCGAGACTTCAGTGTGACTTGAAGTTCAAATCAGAAATATTGTGTAGCGTCCTGTGACAGAGAGTACTGTGGAGCATGCTTACAAAAATGCATGGTTGTTAAGTAGGCCATCTCCCTAATGAACCCTGTTCACAGATGATACATTTGTTGATGGAATGTGCAATTATTGTCTGTCTCGTGTGATCATAGCAGTAGTATGGGAGTTATGTAATTCAATGTTGTCTCATTTTGCTCATATCTTGGATGAAAGATATATTATTTAATGCCCAAATGGGAAATTAGTACAGATTGGCATCCAGACCTCAATTTTCATGATTGTAAATGGAAAAAAGGATGTGCCTTCCCATTGCCAAGTATGACATAAACAGCCAAAGTTGTAATGTTAGATATAGAGATGGGCCAGCACATTGCTTTTTCCCCCTCTTCTCCTACAGCTCCCACGTCTCACTTAATACATTACTTTATTATTCCTCCAGTTACAATGATGGGCCAAGATTTCCCTCACTTTGCTTTGTACAAGAACAGTGGAATGATGGTGTGGGGGAGTGTTCTGCAGTCCAAGGTATTCTGTGTGATTTACACTTTCACCGGTGCTTAACAAGTCTCTGAAGACTGCAACTTAGCTTTGAGTCTCTCCTGAGTCCTAATTCCCCCCAATCTGTTTGTTATTCCAGGAACAAGAGGAAAACAAAGGAGCCACCAGCTGGCCTGAGTACTACATTGACCAGTTGAATTCCATGGCGGCTGTAAGTGTAAATAATTGTCATAATGGTGGAGTGGAACACATTGATGCATGGAGCCAATACATCACCATTCTGGCTGCTCTTGGGGCTGTCATTAGAAAACTATGTGATTTGTAAGGTTGTTGTATTACATTAGCCATTTAATGGTCTCTGTCAGTTTATAGGCATTTTCTCCTGTACCAGCTAATTGGCTTATTACATTTAATTTGAGGAAAATTAAAGAAATTACAGCTATTTAGAAGTACAAGAGTAATGTATTTTACGGTCAAACCCCAACCAGTTTTTGCTATAGGCGATGCTGCTTGGGGAATTTTATTATGGAGCATATCCTGTATATCTGTAAACAGCAGTAAAACAACCATAAAAATAGCTCCAATTTTTGTGCTGAGGGTAAATAAAATAGCAGGAATGTAAATGTACACATCTGTGACATGCTTGTTAAATGTATCTGCTAGTTAATGAGTATCAACACTGAGTAAAAAGCAGCAATGTTGGGTCTCTTCATTGGACTAGATTTCTCTTACACAAGTTTGAAAAATTACACAATTTTAGGCAAATATCTAACTTGAAAAGAATTAGGGCTGAGCTAATGTATCAAATGGAATCACAGACAATCAAAGTAGAACAATTAAAAAGCTGCTTTGTTTTCTCTAAGATATGTTGCTTGATCTTTATCACACAGTGGTAAACTTTTCTTCGCATTGCATAGATCTTGTTCAGATTAAATTAATCTAAACAAGATTAATCACGTCATAATGATTGTCAGTAGTTCTCACTGTGTTCCATGTGCTGTGTTTGTGGTCATATGAATTATGGATACTTCACTGCTTGAAGAGATGAGTGAATGTGTTGGGAGCTGACCCAAGAACAGGAGTATCAAAGGTTATTAAAGATGAAGAGCGTGGGTTGAGCTGCCACCCATCCTGCCCTGACAAGCCCTGCTGACTCAACACTTAAGGAGGGCTTTCAGCACATTGTCAAATAGCTGAAATCTAGCTGGGGTTTGAGTCCTCCCCCTTAAGAGGGCATAAATTAACTAACACAAGCATAGCCCCTCCCTTAAGAATAGCAGTAATAAAGCATAACACCTGACATGTATGGGGTTGTTTTATTCATTAATCTGAGCTGCAGGCTGACATTTCTCCTTTTGTTGTGAGGACTGAAAAGGGGTGGATGGGGCTCAGAAGAGCAAATAAACATAACTGCTTCTGCAATGTGTGGAGGGGGCAGGCACCGCTGTTGGGGACTATAGGGCTGGTGTATGGGGGCTGACCGCGTGCCTCCAGCCCCGCTCACACTACCCGGTTGTTGACTTGATCCCGTGAGATGTCCGACTGGGACCACAGGGTCTTATTTATGTATTCCCAGCCAGGCAAGAGGGACAGAGGGCACGTGTGCAGTGAGGACTGCTAGGTCTCTAACTGCTGTCTGCACCTCACCTCAGGATCCATGCTTAATTTAACTACCCTGTGGCTGGGGATCTTCCTCTTTTAGTGAGAAAGGAGGAAATTAATCAGTAGTAGACAAATATAAGAGCTCTTGGTCAGGGGTATTAGATGCAGTATGTAAGTTGAAGAGTCCTCTGAGTTACTATGCAGGGTTATTACCTCAAATCAAAGCCCCCAACACACACACACACACACACACACACATTAGTTGTAAATACAGTCAATTATGGATTAGACAATAATCTATGGAATAGAAAGTTGTATGAAAGGTCCATATCTTTTGACCAATAGCGGAAGACTCTGCTTGCTTTGGAGAAGGAAGATGAAGAGGAGAGGAACAAGACAATTGAGAGTTTGAAGACAGCTCTACGGACACAACCAATGAGGTACTTGTCTGAGAAGAGTTACAACATGCACACTTATAACACGTGCACACACACACACACACACACACACACACACACACACACACACACACACACACACACACACACACACACACACACACACACACACACACACACACACACACACACACACACACAACCTGAGAAGCTCAGGGACCTGGAATATCAGTGATGCAGTAAATTGGACTTGTCCGCCAAGCCTTCAGTGTCCTACTAAACCATTCCTGTCAAGGGTGCCATATAACACCTAAGAACTGCCAGTGATGCATCGCATTCTGTGAAACAAAAAATATATTACCAAATTGTTATGACACAAGGCTTGACTCTACATGCTCATACACCAGTAAGCAGATACTGTCTCCTCTTGTGAGGCCACACAGGTAGTGAATCCCATATGACGCAGGCAAGAGTTGATTTTGGGTAAATGTGAATATTTTTGAGTCTATTCGAGAGTTTTTAAGGACTTACAGTGGGGGTAGCAGGACTTACAGTGGGGGTAGCTGCAGTAGAATTTGAGACATTGAGATGTGTTAACCTGGAGAAAGGCTGTACCCATCATAATAGTCTGAGAGAATGAGAAAGAGGCACATTTATCTTCTATAGGACGGTACAGCCCAACAGTGCCCTGCCTTAGCTGTGGAGTAAGAGCGGATAGCACCTGCTTGTGAGATCAGCCAGGCTGAAACAGTGCAGTGGCCATTGGCCAAAAGGCTGGCTCATGCTATCACATTATAACCACTCGCAATATTTGATTTTATATTGTTGTGGCTTTTGAGTTTCAAATAGTGGGGGTCGAAGCATTCCTCTGAAGTATTTTTATTATCATGCATGATTATCTACTGTGATTATTCAAATGTGTTTCACCCAATGGCATGATATGTCTTATGTTTTATAACTTTTCTGTCCAACACAATTTAAGGAACAATTTAAATCGAAATACCCATTGCCACTATATTTTCACACAGTAGGCAGAGATCAGTGAGTTTCTTGTACACAGTGCCATGAAAAGATATGTAAGTGCTTGAGTTAATTCAATATGCTCAGGGTGTCACAAAGCCATTTGTTAGAGTTTGAATGAGATTATTTATGATTAATCATGAGACAACATTCACAAGACCTTTTCAATGAACAATTAGTTGCCACTTCCCCTGCTGAATAGTACTTCATTAATAACTTAGTGCTAACCCACAAATCTTCTGAATACTCAGTACACACAGAATGTAATATATCTCCCTTCTTTCAAAAGCCCCTTTAGCCCTTGTGTTTAAGAGGTTAGGTTGTCACTGCCCTCCATTCATCTCTTCACCTCTAGGATCCTGTCAATGCAGAATTGGTTGTTTTTCCCCTTTCCATTTCCTGTCATATTGTGGTAGATGCAGAGTAACTAATGAGGGTTTTATTTCTTTGTCTTGAATGTTTCTTGGGATTAAGATAAATGTTTAACCCATTTTCTATTCATGGCTGATGAGCAGAAATCATTGGCTATTGCTTGCCAGGAGTATTTTGTGTGTGTTACTAAATTGTTTTCCTGCTAGAATGTTAAACACAATCATGCCATTTGCTGATCTACTCTAATTTTAACTGTCTGTGTCAGATTTGTGACCAGGTTCATTGATCTGGATGGGCTGACGTGTATCCTGAATTTCCTGAAGAGCATGGACTACGAGACTACTGAATCCCAGATTCATACCTCCCTGATAGGCTGCATCAAAGCACTGATGAACAACTCCCAGGGCCGTGCCCATGTCCTCTCTCACTCCGAGAGCATCAACATCATCGCTCAGAGCCTCAGCACAGAGAACATCAAGACCAAAGTGGCCGTGCTAGAGATCATGGGTGCCGTGTGTCTGGTGCCTGGTGGCCACAGGAAGATCCTGGAAGCCATGCTGCACTATCAGAAGTTTGCCTGCGAGAGAACGCGTTTCCAGGTGCCCGACCAGTTTACCCTTACATTCACAATATATTTACTTTTTTAATGTTTAACTAACCACAATATAAAATGACATTTATCTTAGAGTAATGTGTTTGATGGTCAACAGTGGCCAGAATTGCTTTTCCACTCATTTTCTCTTGAACAATGTGTGTATTCTCTTCAGACCTTGCTGAATGATCTGGACAGGAGCACAGGGCGTTACAGGGATGAGGTGAACCTGAAAACAGCCATCATGTCCTTCATTAATGCTGTTCTTAGTCAAGGAGCTGGGGAGGTGAGCAGTCAACCAGCTCCATTTGTTTGTGCACATCTCCAAGTGCCACAGCCTGTCAATCTGAGAAAGTGTAATGTTGAAATGTAATGTGGGATTGCAGGCAAGCCTGGAGTTTCGAGTCCATCTGCGATATGAGTTCCTCATGTTGGGTATCCAGCCGGTTATAGATAAACTGCGATCCCATGAGAACTCCACATTAGATCGGTGAGTTTGTACTTTTTTCTTGACAGTAGAAACATTTTGAGGTCACATGGGCTTGATTGCTGGATCCCACTTTTAGCTCTGGCTGACCCCAGCATGTTGCATTTCAGGCATTTGGATTACTTTGAAATGTTGAGGAACGAAGATGAGCTGACCTTGTCGAAACGGTTTGACACTGTAGGTCCTTTTTCATTTATCTGCTCTCAGTTAGTTTTTTCCCCACCCGGTGAAATCCAAATTTAAATCCCTATGTTTATCTTTTTGGTTTAGGTGCATATAGACACAAAAAGTGCTACTCAGATATTTGACCTCATCCGTAAGAAGATGAACCACACAGATGCATATCCGCACTTTATCTCCGTCTTACACCACTGTCTCCTCATGCCTTGTAAGTACTTCTGGTTGTATTGCCATCCCATGGTGTATGATGACACTGTGATTAAAAATGTAGCAGAGTGACCTCCATGAGATCTGAGGGTGCTGTATTTCATAGTCACTCCCGCTATTAGATTTTGAAGCTAATTCTTTTTGAAGGGGATGAGCCTTGGGAAAATATGATCTCCTGTAGGCTTGTGAGGCCCAGCTCCAAAAACAGCTGTGAGCCCTTTTCCAGTCATGGATCAGGTGCTGATTGCTGTCCTCACCACTGCCAGGCTCCTGTCTCAGGGACCTTAGCCTCTAAATATCCAACAGCGAGGCAGGGTTTGTTCCCTCTGAGTTTTACTCCCTCTTGTTCTACCCAACTCATGATGGTCTTTGTCCTCATCAGATAAGAGAAGTGGGAACACGGTGCAGTACTGGCTGCTCCTTGACCGTATTGTGCAGCAGATGGTCCTGCAGAATGACAAGGGTCACGACCCGGACGTCACGCCACTGGAGAACTTCAACGTGAAAAATGTGGTCCGAATGTGAGTGATTGACTCTTAAGAGCAGGAAGTTCTTCCAAGGCAGGGTGTTGAGATAACTCACTGTGAAAAAAATTGGGTTATCCATAACATCTCAATGTCATACTTTTCTGATTTTGTGTGTTGCACAGTATAATATTAATGTTTCTAAAATTGCCTTCCAGAAGATCTAAGCTTTTAATACACCCTATGACTCAGACCAGTACTCTATGGATTATTTAGGCTTTAATTAATCTTCATAGAAGATCTTTAAGAAGATAATTAAAAATCATTTATCTGGAATGTTGGTGTTTTGAATTGTTTTGGTTAGAATATCACAGAAGTGATTTAGAACGTTTTTCCTCCAATGGCTGCTTGAATATGGCTGCATACATGACTGCAACACTGCAATGCTGCACCAGTTCCCAGAGACCAAACTTAATAAGTGACACTACACATCTAATCCCATTAAAAATGAACAGTGCTAATACAACTCTATTGGCAGACAGTGGTGTCCGGGAGAAATATGACCTTAATATGGTGTTAATATTCGAAATTGGATTCCTATGCTAATGAAATCTATAATCCCACATAGGTTGGTGAATGAAAATGAAGTGAAGCAGTGGAAAGAGCAAGCTGAAAAAATGAGGAAAGGTTAGTTGCTGAAGGCTTTTTGAAGTTCTCTTTGCTGTCGTATGCCTGATGGCACTTTGTCCTGCAGTTCCCACTCTGAGGTTTTCTTTTTGTGAGGCATCTGGTCACATGGTAATCTTGTCCCACAGAGCACCATGAGCTCCAGCAAAAACTGGAAAAGAAGGAGCGAGAGTGTGACGCCAAGACACAGGAAAAGGAAGACATGATGCAGACACTCAACAAGATGAAAGAGAAGCTGGAGAAGGAAAGCAGTGAGCACAAGCTTGTTAAGCAGCAAGTGTCTGACCTCACCACCAGACTTCATGACCTCAGCACTGTAGGTTATGGTTCCACTATCCTCTTTGCTTGGACCAGATAGCCAATGCCAGTCACATTAGGAATAAAGGGATGTGTGCTGTTGCTTGTTTCAGTGCACTGGGTCATGGGTCTGATTAATACAATGACCTTCTTTGGCATCTAAATGAAACAAAAACTTGTTTTAGTGTCTGCTGTTTTAAAGAACATTTTGAAATATGTGGGACATTATACTGGATTGTTTTTAAATGTCTGCAGTGGTATTGTGTAATTCATATTTACTGAATGATTTACTCATGGGAATTCAATTGACTGTGCCACTACAAAGCTTTGCCAGCCTCACAGGGTGAATGTTGTGACAGACATGCGTACTTTCTGTCTTAGCTGGATGTATCTCTTATCTTCTTAGCGGCAAAACCCTGGCATCCCTGGGGGTCCTCCCTTAATACCAGGACCTCCTGGTGGACCCCTACCTCCTCCCCCTCTACCCTGTGGCATGCCTCCTCCACCTCCACCTCCTCCTGGAGGAGCCCCTCCACCCCCACCTCCTCCACCAGGGGGTCCTCCTCCACCCCCAGGACTCCCCCCATTTGGTGGGGTACCTCCTCCCCCTGGTGCACCTATGGGACCAGGCCTCAAGAAGAAGAACATACCCCAGCCATCCAACCCACTGAAGTCTTTCAACTGGGCCAAACTTGCTGAGGTGAGTACAGATGGAGCAGAGAATCTGAAAATGCCTGTCATCTAGACTCATAGGAAAGGAGGCCAAAACCTTGCCTCTTAGGTTCTTTTGGCTGTAATTTATTGCCCTGTTGGAAGTTTCACTCAACTTTGATTGAACAAATGAAGTGAGTTTTTGTGATATTTCTACACAGAATAAGTTGGAAGGCACAGTGTGGACGGATTTGGATGACATCAGAGTTTTCAAAATTCTGGACCTTGAGGATATTGAGAAGACCTTCTCAGCCTATCAGAGACAGCAGGTAGAGTGCAAAGCCAGAACAATAGAGTGGAGGTTTGGACTTTCAGGAAACATTCAGCTCAAAAAGCTCCACTGTTCTCTCTCCATAAGGACATATAACTGATGCTGACAGCATTGTGCATGAAACATGTATGCCATCCTGAGAATGTCACAGCCTTGTTTGTGCAGTTCTAGCTAGTATCACAGCTGCTAAACACATGCATGTTTTTGGCACCGCATTCAAAAAACTATAAAAGTAGTGTACCACTATATTATTTACTCTAATTCAACATGAGAACTGTTTTCAGGAGTTAAACACCTCAAAGAAATCATAACCTACCACTGTACCATCCCTAATAAACAAAATGGTTCCCATTTGAAAGAAAACAATTTGATAATCTTTGGAAAATATTATCCTCAGAAACAGACATTTACTATAGTACAGGAATCTCTTTTCCAGTACTTTGATACATTAGATTTTTTCCACATGGATAAATCTATAATAACAGAGATCTCCTCTGTTCCTCTGCATGCAGGACAATGTATGCTTATGAGCAGAATGGCTTTGTTTTAATTTGTTTAAAGCTGTCACCTTTCTCTGTATTGCTGTTTCTTAATGAATCTGTCCCCAGTAAATTAATGTAATTCTTAATCATACATACTGTTCATACTATAAATTTGAGTTTATGCCTGTCCTATTTCACATAGTTTTAATTATTCAAATGTAATGATCTAAATTAGCAATGTTTTACTTGTGCTTCAAAATATAATTTTACTGGGACAGATAACCTTAATTCATTTAACCTCTTCAGGACCATGAGACAAGTTTCAGTGAAATTGAAAGTAGTACCATTGATTTTATAATTATTTGTGAACCAGCCATTTGTACATATTGAAATATTGAAACTGCACTTATATTATTGTGGTTCTGGATAGGTTCAGATGAGTTAACCTTGTTTTTCATGGCAAAACCTTTGACATGTTAGCCATAGCCGGTATTCTTTGACCAGCATCACTAATAGTGTAAAAATCACCAGCCTTTCCTGCCATGGGCCTTTGCTTACCCACTTGGTTTTTCTCACATGCACCAATGAATGATGATTTGCTGTGTTGGCTTTGATGGCTTCATTTCACCCAACTGCACTATCATTCTAATGAATGCTGCGTTTTCCCTGCTTCCTGCCTGCCATTTAGGACTTCTTTATGACCAATAACAGCAAACAGGTGAGTTATTTCCATGCTTTAGTTACTGTGGTGTTTTTGTCTGTCTTCATTTTTCCTCTGTGATTTTCCTCTGTGATTATCTCTTGAGTAGTGTTCTGAATATTAAATTATTTTACATTGCTCTGACTGTATGTTTGCAATCTAGTGCACCACTGTTTTTCTTCTTCATTTCAATGTGTTTTGCTATAATAGGCCACAGCATTAAATCTGACCAAAAATGTCTTGTATTTTAGAATTTCAAAAACATCACATTGATGAATGAACCATTTCAGTTTATTAGTTACCATTTCAAGATGTTTCTGTGCATAATTAGCCAAATTGGTTTTGTGGCATGCAGTCAATTTCACAAACAGCTGGAGTCTCGAAACAATAAAACTGCCAGATTTCCGTTTTGCTGAAAAAGAGTTTTGCGTGGATGTAGGGCAGGTCTGTCTCTCCTGTAAGCTACACTTTATCACTGAACATGGTTCTATTCACAGTCAGTTGCCTTTTCTTAGAAGTCTTGGCTCTTCAAAGTTCATACTTGTGTATGTGTATGCTACGTTGTGTTCAAGTTGTCTCTTGTTTCTATCTGTGTCTGTCTACGTGTATATGTTTTATGGGTGTTTCCGCCATCCAACTGTGTTTTGTTAGCTGGTTGCTATGAAAAAATGTTTGGTAACGAGGCAGTGTGAGACAGCAGGTGGTGAAGCCACGCTGGCCCAGTAAAAGTACGTGATCATTAGAGCTGACCCTCCTCCACCTGAGGCAGATGTGGCCCTGGGCCAGGATCTTCCTTGCATACCTGCAGATAGCTGGAGAGTTATATGCCTCTCCCTCCAATCAACAACCATTTTATTGGCTTTTTACAGCACAGATGGACCTGCCTGCTCTTGATTACTTTCCATTAAAATGGAAAAAGTCAATCTCCAGAAATCTTGAATATCCACATTGCAAATAAATCCCTAATGTCTGACCTCTCATCATGGTGTTCAAAGGCTGTGTTTATGCACAGCGGTGATGAAATATGAGGAGGTTTTTTGTTCGGAACTCTTGTTGAGTAGATAATGAACTGAGACCATCAAAAATCTGCAGTTTGTTGTATCCACAACATGTTTCATTCATTAATATGGAATGTTTGTCCTACCCAATTTTCTCTGTAGAAAGAGACAGAAGATGACTCTCTGAGCTCCAAAAAAGTGAAAGAGCTGTCTGTCATTGATGGCCGCAGAGCTCAAAACTGCAACATTCTTCTGTCTCGGTGAGTCTATGAGATCCATGCATATCATTAGACATTTCTTATGGAGAGACATTGAAGCAGCTTCATTTCATTGTTCTCACTCAATGCACAACAACCATGCAGATTACGCCAGCATTACTTCATAATCAAAGAATTTTGTATTTACATTAGTTTCACTTGTTTCTTCTGGGAAATCATTTTTCACATCTGACAACATGTTTAAGATTTTCACTTGGCCAAGAACTGTATTTGACCTTTTTATACAAGGAAGGTGTTGGCCAGGGTTCTTCTTTTCAGCCACCTCCCTCCTGGTTTCCATGACAGCAAACACACACAAAGTCTGTGTTCATATTGTTAACTTAATTTTAGGCATCCTTATTTTACAGCAGTTACTGAAATCTGGAATTGGCTATTTTTAATCATTTCCTGCATTCCTATGTCAGCTATTTCAGGCAGCTGTGGTACATGCTTTTCCCTGTATTAGAATATGATATTTAATAATATTTTTAATCATTAGGGAAACTAAGTATGTTACATGTATTTTTCTCCAAAGAAAAGAGAACCATTGATCAAGAATTCTTCCTAGGCTTGTTACCATAGGAACAAAATCTGATTTTTAAGAAGTTATGATTGAATGAAATGTGACTGTGCTTTTAAAAACATTGAACTGTGCACTTAATAACTCTTTACATTAAGTAGGAGACTTTCTGACCTTTAAAATATGTTCAATCCTGATTTATTTTTTGGTTAAATATTATATCACTGAGAACTAATATTCTGTTTGTAGGCTTTTTAAATAATCAGGTTTCCTCAGAGGAATGAAATGTAATTTTATGATTGAAAGAAGCTGAAGCAGTCATTGTTGGCTTGCCTGTGTACACCAGATAGATTTGCTTCCCGTCCCTAATTAAGCCTGGTTTGGCATTACCAGCAAGCAAGAGGCCTTCACGCAGAGAGGCTAATACTTTCAAGAGATCCCATTTTCAAATGACATGAAACAAACCAAAATTACACTTTTCTCGTAAAGTGTTCTTTTTAGCCAAAGAGCACATTACATTGGTTGGGAATTGTATTCCCCTCTGGAGTACCTGATCGACAGTTTGGAAGTGAGAAAGCTTTTGGAAACACAGGACCCTAAGTGTGTCTTTGGAATGGTTTGGCAGGCTTGGGGGGAGTGGAGACTCCCGTTTTTATTGGTTATATATTTATGCCCTTATATTTAGAAGCCCGTAACCACTTCTGACACTTCAGGGCTGAAAGATTACAGAGTGGATGGTGAGAGAGCTGTGGTCTGGCAGGGTTGGGGTTTGTGGTTTTGGAGGGCAGGAGGGTGTGCTCTCACTGGGTAGGAGGGAATGGTTTTGAAAGGGTATGAAAATTAAGCATGGCAAAAAGGTGTGTTTTGCAATAAACTTGAGTTTAGGGAATAGGTAAGAGAATATCATAAGAAAATGACAGGATTCAGTTCCCATGGAGAGTTTCAGGTAAATGTTTGAATAAATATATGGGGAGCTGACTCTCTGGGATCAAGGATTAGGGACTGTTTTAGTCACTAAATAAGTGAGTCTGTGAGCGTTTCTGTTGGAGCACATACAGCCCAAAGACCAGGAATCAGCTGAAGAACTGTCGTGGCGATAGTTCTTACAGATGGTATGCGAGGTGTGGAATGTGTATTATGTGGACCAGATGTTCCAGTGTAGTCAACATAGTCTCTGCTCTGGTCACAGGCCTGAGGGTATCGGCTATTCTGTGGAGTGACAACACCCTATATTCATCTGCCTTCTATCTTACTATATGGAGTAAAGAGTGGAAAAGTGGGGCTCTGTCTTTAATTCTGTTCATTTTCCAAAGTGTCCAGACCATGGTTTAGTGTGGATTGGTTTCACAAAACATCCCTGTTTCACTTGTAGTCAAGGCACAAACAAATGCACCATTGGAAGGAGGATTATCTTTGCTTTATATAGCCAGCATTTCATCTGAATAGTAGAAAGATGCAAACTTTAATGCTTGAGGTGGACTCTTGCTGAGTGGCTAATACAGAATCTCTATATGCGGCCCAGAGAATCACCAGCAGATCCAGCACCATGCCAAACCCATGTTACCATCCAGCTGAGCTCATATAGCCGCTGTTAAATGAGAAGCTTGCATACGCAGACTCACTCTCACTCACTTTTTTAGCTGATGGGAATTATGGGTTTCAGATACATAACTATAGGGTGAGTGGATTCTTCAATAAAGACATTGATACAGAACACCCAGGCAGCCACACACCAAAGGCTTTTGATTGAAGTGCTCAGTAACTGCTGAACCCTCAGACATAATTAGCCATGCTCGAAGAGAGACTTGACATTCTCTGTGAAACAGCTGTTGAACTTGGGTTGTAATTGTCCCTAAGCTCTGGGTTCAACATGGTGAAGTCATGGATGGAGCCACTAGGACTCCATGTGTGTTACACTTTCCTATTGAGGTTTGTAAGGGGATAGGGAAAATTTGTGCAGGTACACAAAATTATGCTCCAAACACAAAGAGCTATGTAGTCTGTTGTTCCAGCTGTTTGTGTTTAAAATCCCCATGGTTTGCACTTCTTCACTTTATATAAATTTTTTCTTTCTGACAGAGGACTTAGTAGTGCCTGTTAGCTAGTAGAGGTTGTCAGAAGGAAAAACAGCTATGGCAGAGGCACCTGTTGGCATGTTGCGGAGAGTCTAATGTTGTAGATTACTCTTTTAAAGTGTCTGGTGAAGAGACTGTTTAGGTCTGTGCTCTAATTTCACATAAAAGAGACAAATTTACAAAAGTGGACCATCACTCGCTCGTTATTTTTGGAATTGAACTTCTCTGCATCACAATGCCGATTCTATAAAGTAAGTGGGAGACTGCCTACTGTGAATGAACTTAAGGATTGCTTTAGAAGGCTCACACCTCCACATTTGTGTATTGAAAATTCCCCTAGGGCATATTACCCAACACCAATTTCTGCTACAAGTTAATGACTGATGATCAGATCCTACAGTGATATTCTTGCACTTGGTGTTCCAGATTGAAGCTGTCCAATGATGAGATCAAGAGGGCCATCCTGACCATGGATGAGCAGGAGGACCTGCCCAAAGACATGCTGGAGCAGGTGGGTTTGGGTGAAGGCCCAGGTGTGAGCATGGGTTTTCACCATGCGCCTGAGGGAAAGATTTCAGCGATGCAGTGGAACCCTCATGCCCCATCTTGTCCTCAGAAGGAGTGCACAGGGAGTGTTGTTGTGAAAGATTAAATTGACAGAAACATATAAGGTTGCAGTCAAATAACAAATCTTTACTATTCCTGGGAGAGTTGTAGGAGTGGCATGTTGGCATTGTTGGACTGAGTTTTAATGTGTTCAGTGTAAAGGCTAAAGGGAAATCAGGTCATTGCTGCAATTTCAACTGTTGCCCCATTGCTGACAATATCCTAATAAATAGGATTTTGATATAATGACCAAATGGAGCTGAGGTAGCAGTGTGGGTTAGGCAAGTAGCTTAACTTTACCTAGGAAAGCTCTACCAGTTTTTGGGTTTGCTGAGAAAACTTAAACATTCATCTGCTCTCTGTTAACCAGTGTGAGTGATTGATGTTAGGTTATACACAGAAAGAGGACAGCGGGTCTTTTACAGCCTTATATTTTACTCCCATTCTCTTAGAATACCTACTAAGTTTTTTTTTAAAACACATTCATTACTAAGGGTGAGTGGTAGCCCTGGGTCAAGTCTTCAGGCCAGTACATATTTTCAGATTCTGCAGTTGTTTCAGTTCTCGTCAAAATTACAATGTGGCTGCAACATTCATTGGAAGTGCACACAGGGTGTAAGGATATTTGTTGTGGTGGTTCCAAATGTTTTTAAAGGATTTTGCAGGCAGTCAACATGTGAATGCTGTTAAGGGGCTCCACTGCCAGCCCCTTCAGGCTGAGCTCTGGGGAACATGGTGCTCAGCAGGTGACCTTTTAAGTCAGTCTCTGGGGACATTTATCAAAACAGGAAAAACAGGCAGTTTCGTGGACTTGTGACTTTCTGTTCTTCACTCGGCTCCATCGATATCTTATCGGTTACCCTGAAAGTAAAGGAGACATCACAGTAACCTTCACCACATTGTGACAGAATCTATTCACCTCACTTTTCCATGCTTATTATGGCTTATGACCTCTAGTGATGTAAAATGTAAATATTTGAAGAGTGACAGACTTAAGATTAATTCATTTCAGATTTTACACTACCAGTGATTTCCCCATAGCTTTGTATCTGTGTCTGGTATGCCATGTCTGTTTAGGTTTCAGTGTGGTTTTGGGTGTGCCATTAGCTCACATACCTGACTGCTTGCATCTTCTGTGTGTGTTTTTGTTTCTGTTTAAGATGTAAACTTTTACATTTTTTGAAGCATTTTGTTGTTTCAAAATTAGCTTGTTTGACTGATTTTCATTTATCTAATTATCGTGCACATTTTTGTCTGAATTTTAATTGCCTCGTAGAATTTCTATTTTTGCCATTTTGATTTTATTATGTTCTGTGAAGTATTTATGCTGCCAATATATTATTGAAATATAATGTTGACTATTAACATATTGCATATTATTAATGCTAAAACATTATTGAAATGTATGATGTAAATCTTAATAATGTTTTTGTAGTAATGGTGCCATACTAACATGTTTCTATGTCCACCTAGCTGTTGAAGTTTGTCCCTGAGAAGAGTGATGTGGACCTCTTGGAGGAGCACAAACAGGAGCTGAGCCGTATGGCAAAGGCTGATCGCTTTCTTTATGAGATGAGCAGGTATGGACCTCCAATGAAGGCATTAGAAAAACGCTTAAACTCCACCAGTATGGTATACAGAGTCCTGACCTTCTTGAGTCTTGAGTGTCCCTCTGTTGGACGTGGGAAGCTACCAGCAGGACTGTAGCAGTCATCCAACTCATCAAATCTCTCAATAGAGCAACATTAAAGTGTTATGCTGTTTTTGATGAAGATCAGTGGTTGCATATTGGACATTGTGAACATGTGTGCAGAACATCAGGCCTGACGAAGTAGCAAGCCATTTGTTCTGATGTGATAAATCAACACCATCAACCACTTTTTGAAAGGAATCCTTAACTAACTGTAAGACAGAGCCAAATCTGTCAGCCAAGACATATGAGTCTGCAAGGACTGATTCTTCACTATGAGTCATTTTCTTGATGCAGGGGCACAGGGCTTTGGGTTCTACTGTTCTCCGTACATTTATTATTAATTAAGAGGGAGTCCCAGGTGAACGGGTTGGCTGCCAGTGCAGGACAGATGAGGTGCTCCAGGCTCCCTGTAAAATCTCTCTCCAGCTCTGACAAGTTTGGGAACATTCTGCCATTTCCTCTTCCACTCTAGGGTACAGTTTAACTTTGTCACAAGCTGTCAGTAGCCCAGGAATCTTTGTGCTTTTGGAGACTGGGAAGAGAGCAGCATACATGTCTGTTGCTAGTGAATGTAACATATTAATATAAAATTACTGCAAATTCTCAAGCCAGATACTTTCACTAAATGTTTAGTTCAGGCTCTGGAGAAAAGTTGGTTTACCTCTTTGTTACTATGCAACTGCTATTACTAGCTAAGAAATGAAGTTCAACATATACACAATGTATGTACTTAGGGAATAAAACCATTCTTTATTATAATGCATTTAATTCCTTCTCTGTTTTGGCTATGGGAAAAGACTTCCTTCCAGGAATTGGTGATGTTCTTAATCACACTCCCTGTAGTGTTCTTGGCTCCTGAAAACAAAGTAGTCATGGCGACAGCCACTGAAGCTGGTGCAGAAAATGAGGGGGTTAAGTCTCCCGTGATAATCTCTGCTGCAATGTCAGATGTTTGTTTTCCATCCCTTAATATTTTGTTTTGATTGTCATCTTCCATTAAGTCTTTAAGTGTAGGCCTCACATGTAAATGCTGAAGAGTACTTTGAGAAGGACTTGGGAGCAATTTGTGGCTGATTGAAAGCTTTTAGAAGCAGGGAGCAGCTCTCTGTTTTGCACATTTGTGAGAGCTGTTTTCAGATCCACTAAGATAAACGCCTTGTTTTCCTTCTCTGTTTAACAGAATCAGCCACTACCAGCAGAGGCTACAGTCACTGTACTTCAAGAAGAAGTTTGCTGAGAGAATCGCTGAAATCAAACCCAAAGTTGAAGGTATACAGGATTCATTTCAAACTCTGCAGTGTTTAGCATTTATAAAAACTGAAGCTACAATGAAACAGGAACCCCTCTGAAATCCACCAATGTGTTAATTATAATAACATGTCCACTATGTTGTATAGCAATAGGGTCCCAAAAAACAAGAAAATGTTTATTCAATTGCTTAGGTCTGATTTTTTTGTCTTTCACTATGTGTTGTGCCCTGGGGCCAGCAGGTAATTCCTATCAATACAGAGAGTCATGCTTTTGTTCTGTGATCTGATTAATGAACAATGTGTTTACCCTGACAGCTTTAGCCAAGGCTTCAAAGGAGGTCCTGCATAGCCGCAATCTGAAGCAGCTTCTGGAAGTGGTGCTGGCCTTCGGGAACTACATGAACAAAGGCCAAAGAGGCAACGCCTATGGCTTCAAGGTCTCCTCACTCAACAAGATTGCAGACACCAAGTCCAGCATTGATAAGTAAGATCAGTGGAGTTCTGTGAAGTATTTTCCTATAGTGCTGATGCAAACCAACAAGCTTAGTAAAATTGTGAAGTTTGTTTTGAAGTGCACAATTCGACATGTGCATGTGATTACAGGAACATCACTCTCTTGCACTATCTGATCACCATTCTTGAGAAGAAGTATCCCAAAGTCATGCTTTTCCAAGAGGACCTGCAGAATGTGCCTGAGGCTGCAAAAGTCAAGTGAGTGCCCAGTTCCCTTAAACTCCTATGTGGAGGCTTGTAAGGTTAAGACTCACAATCATGAATCTTGAAGTCTCATGAATCAGCATCATTGATATGAAAATCTTTCATCCATTGTAATCATTTTATTTGATAGATTTTTGAGATGGTTGCCATATTAGTTTACAGCCCTGATCACAGTAAAACATTTGATAAAATTGGGAAATAAATTATATTGTGAACTATAATCGACATATCAATGGCAGTAATGCCCCGCCAAAGTTCCTATGGGCACTTTCTCCCATAAGTGAATGTGAGCAAATTCTCGCATGAGGGGTCATGGGTTTCTGTTGCTTCACTGTTCTTACAACAGCAGCCTGCATCCTGATAACTCTCAGTAATATGATCTTTGTTTTATTTATTATCAGTATCATTTAGTCATGCATCAAATGATAAATCATCTTGAATATCTCAATATAGTATCTCTATATTGGTATCATATTAAGATGAGTCTGATAATATATTTTTTTCTCTGAATTGTATGGTTGTCCCCATTTGTTGAATAACAGCATAGTCAGCCATTTTAAAGGTGAAAAATGATAATAAAACAATGATGATACCATCTTTCATGAACATATGCCAGAGTGGGCTGAAATAATCCTGGGATACATTTTATACAACGCTGTCTATGTTTTCATCAGGTTTAGCATTACTGTAAACTTTATGCATACACCCCCACTGTGTCTTTCTCTGCAGGATTTTAGCCAGACAATCTTTATCCTATTTCAAGGCAAAGAGCCAGTATTGCTGTCTCTGGAAGACTTCAGTCCAGCAGAACAAACAAACAGAAAATGTGTTGGCCCGAACATGTTCTGAGTCTCACCCAGTGTTGATGGGTCTACATGTGTTATATAAAAGTTATTGAGCGTCTGGTTGGTGAACTTGCATGACTTCTGAGATAAATTTCGGATTCAAAACTGACACGATAATTGTTTCTTGCCAAGGAGTAGATTCAGGTGTTGCATCTGTTTTTTCTCTGAAGTAACCTTGTGAAAATGGTTGCATTTCCATTTTCCTGTTGAATTACAGTGAAAGTAACTTTGTTGACTATCCCTGTCTCTGAGTGGATTCAGTCATTTACTCTGTTTATGGAGACACCCTAGTGTCACTTGATACTGTCTCTACTCCATGGTGGAGCCCGTGGCAGAGTGAGTGTGTACTTAGAGGCCTTGAACAAAGCTCTGGCTTTGGAGAGCAGATATAAGGGCACCACTGATAGGGAACATCCATCAGCTTTTATAGAATGCATTATGTCATTTCTTGTGTCTATGAATAGTGCGGCTCCATCTCACAAATTTCTCTTACAGCACTTTGAGTGCTTTTAACAAGATAAACTGTCAAACGTATATTTGAACAGTAAAGGTTTGCTAATATTTTGTTTGCAATGTGGGCCAGGAGGAGTTAACATTCAATGTTTACTTTCAGATGGTGCTGTAATCAAGGTTTGGAGTTTAATTTTATCCTTTTTCAGGTTGATGATCTGTAAAACTGTAAAAAGTATTAAGGCATACATTGAAGCTGGACTCATGACTGCATTGCTTCCTGTTTATGCACAACAATGATTCATGGAACAATGGTATGACCGCACCCTGATCTGAAGCAGAAATCAGAAGGGAATCATTATCTAAGGAGCTGTTTCATGCTGAGATCTCCTACCTCACAGTGCCCACATGAGGACCAACATACCTCTGTCTTTTCAGGAGAGTAACTGAATTTCTCTTCCACTTTAGCATGACAGAGTTGGAGAAAGACATCAACAACCTGCGCAGTGGGCTCAAGAATGTGGAGAGCGTGAGTGGATGGATTTCTGTTTCTCCTCTGCATGTGCAGTGTTACGGTCCATATGTGGTCATACACACAATAGGCCATATTTCCACGGCTGTGCTGCGCAAGCTGAAGTTTTACCACTTTCCTCACATACTCACAGCTTACCTTGCTGTTTGAAACATTCATCTCTGTGATATAAAGTCTCACAGATGTATAACAAAGCAGCTGTTTGTTGCATTATACATCTCCACTGATGAATGTATCAGTACAGTATAAGAATTTTAAATAATTACTGCTTGCTGTGGTGAGCTAAATATGGCTCTAATGGTACACACTAAGCACACAGTCCAGTGGCAGTGAACATGGAGAATATCGGACTACCCATTCAAAGCAAGTAAACATAACTGTGCATAAAGTGTGTTGAGAAGCTCTTTAAATCACACTGTTTTGGGTGTAGTACAGGGTGAAAGTGATTTATCAGCTAGAGAGGCAGGGATATAGCTTACTCCTTGAGCAGCAGGTTAATCTTGTTGAAAATGTTTGGGAGGAATTTAAGGTTCAGGGCAATACAGTTAACTATGGCATAACTGTGAACTCTTCAGGAGCTGGAGTATCAGAAGAACCGTCCTCAGGAATCAGGGGACAAGTTTGTGTCCGTGGTCAGCCAGTTCATCACTGTGGCCAGCTTCAGCTTCTCCGATGTGGAGGATTCCCTTCAGGATGCCAAAGAGCTGGTGAGGAAGCTGTCCATTTGCAGCAAAATCCACAGCCCACTAACCCCCTGTCTGAACATCTACAGGATATATACTGAGGCCTATGAGTACACATGAGTATACATGTCTATGAGTACTCTTCCTGTGCCACATGTGACCAGTTTTATTCATCCTGTGTGGATGCACTGCGCTGAACAAGGCTGGAAGAGGAAGCAGCAGATGGGTACATTGTCATAGTCTTTATAGGAATCATCCATATGTGACAACTTGAGAATATGGACACAGCAATCTTTTTACCAAGTATCACATTGAAATCCGCAGGCTGTTCCGGTTCTTGATAAAGGTCTGCCTTACATGCAGAAGGAATGCACATTCAAAATGCAATGAATGCAGTGTTTCTAGTATTGCTTATCTGTCTTGTTTCATGCTTTATTTTTATTTATTGATTTTTTTCGAGACTGACGTTTGCATTCTGGAATGATGACAGACACTGGAATTATGTTGATTCCATGGTGGCCCTTGTTATGGCGCTTTATCCCCACCCTCTGTGCTTGTGAAAGAGCTGTCTGTCGCTGTGTTGCTTCGGGGCCTGGTCCAGAAAGGCTAACCACGGGGCCCTGTTAATCACGCGCCATTTAGTCCCAAAACTGGGCCACGTTCCACAGGCCCCTGAGCTGCGGGAGCCCTCCTGCCTCCAGCACATTTGGTTCTGATATGCTCCTCCATATGGCACTTATAAACGCACATCAAAGGCATGCTAAGAGGACCAACCCCGGGACTCCTGCAGAGACCGCTAGGGGTTAGACGTGTCGCCGGTGCCATTAAACCTCTGAATCTTTCGATATATTTTCTTGCTTTGTGTGTTTTTTTCCTTAGCAACATGTTTCCTTAATAATGTAGCTTAATTATCTTGCTCAAAACAAAACCAGAGGCATTGGATGGTTGTAAGCTGTTTGTGGCATGGGCCATGGAGATATCCTGGTGCAGACAGGAAGCTCACCCTGCATGTATCCCAAAGTCCCAGATCAGAGAGCTCCAATGTTCCCATAAAGCTAATAGATGGCGGTAGTGAAGGTTTGATAGGGGTTTCAGTGTCACTAATCCTGTAACTTTATCCCTGGCTGCATGCCGCCAGGGAAGGACCCACAATTTGTGCACGGATTGTCCATGCATAGGGTGGAAAGAGCACCTATTTTGGCTTTGAAGTCCTGCCTTTTAAAGTCAGTAATTACCAACAGACTTTAAAGCCTTGCTCTGGGTTCCTGGTTTATGTTAAAGTAGAGGAGTTAACTCGGTGCTTGTTCTTGAGTTAATAGGTTTGTCTGCCAGCTTGGACATTGGAACTATTGGAAACACACGGTCAATGTTTAACCACTATGGGGCAAGGATATCACTTTCAAAAGGGGTTTTACCCTTCTGCTGTTTCCGAAGGGCCATGTGGAATGTATTTGATGCTACTGCATTGGTGGAAGGATATTTATGTGTGAGGTTACACCATATAATGGAAGGGAAGGCAAAACAGCCACTGTTATACAGGGGAAGGGAGAGAGATTCACATTTGGGCAAATGTAAATAAATCAAATTATCAGTTTGGCTTCATTTTGCTCCTGGGGATGGGAGGGGGGCATTTTTCTTCCACATTTTATTTCTGCACAAAAGCAGCACCCTATGATTGGAGTCTCGGCTCCCTTTGGAAATTCTGTTTGAGTCCTTGTCACAGTGAGGTGCACTTAGAGACCAGCCTGACCAGTTTGTACTCCGCAGGAAGACCCTGCCCACTGAGACACTTAATGTAAGCCTCACTTAGGCTGAAGGGTGATCCTACGTGTGGGGTCTGCCTCTGCCCTCTACTCTGCTAAACCTCCAGCCCAAACTGAAGTGTGTCATTCCTGATCTCTTCCCCTCCCTGCAGTTTGCAAAGGTGGTGAAGCACTTCGGAGAGGACTCTGCTCGGATGCAGCCGGATGAATTCTTTGGCATCTTCGATCAGTTCCTGCAGTCCTTTGCTGAGGCCAAACAGGAGAATGAGAACATACGGCGGCGCAAAGAGGAGGAGGAGAGGCGGGCTCGCATGGAGGCTCAGGTGAGATGGCGCCCAGACCATGTTTCATATCACTGTCACCCGCTGGAAAGGGAGACTCCTGGTCCTTGTTTACACCACTGTATCTGCAGCCCATGCCTCAAACACAAGGCCTGCACATGTTAGCCAGCAAGCATGTGCTGGAGGTACTGACCACACTGTGTAACAGTCACACACTCATCCTACGTCCACAATCATTAAAACACAAGGTAATAAATGCAAGGTGTGTTTATATAAGCAGGGTTTCTTGTTGAGGTGATCTATTAACACTTGCAGAGCTAAACAGCTGTGCTACAAAGGGGAAGAATATGACCAACACAAAGTGGACAAATTCAGAGGAAATTTGTAATTTGTCATTAAGAAAATTGGTAGTGTCCTTAAATGAACTCCACATATTGGTATACTTCTCTTAACACATTAAACATCGAAATGGATCCTTATTCATTTAGAGCTTATGCTCTGATTTTGTTTAGAAGTCGTTTGGTTATCACGTGTCAGGGACTCCTGGCTCTGGGACAGGTGTGTGTCAGCTGTGGATGAGTCACTCTATGCATTTCACTTCCCTCAGCTGAAGGAGCAGAGGGAGAGAGAGCGCAAGGCGCGGAAGGCAGAGGAGGATGGCGAGTTTGACGACCTGGTGTCGGCGCTGCGCTCAGGGGAGGTGTTCGACAAGGACCTGTCCAAGATGAAGCGCAACCGCAAACGCGGCAATACCCAGGCCACGGAGAGCAGCAGGGAGCGACCGATCACCAAGCTCAACTTCTGAGCTCCCCCACCACCAGAGGATCCTCCTCTTAGCCCTGCGCCTGCTGTGACCCACTCCTCTCTTCTGGCCACACTGCCCCCCAGTGGCAGGACCAAGCAGGTGCTTCCTCTGGAGAGGCTAATTCACCCCACATTCATCTCCCTCAGCAGAAACAGGACAGTAAAAATGAAAAGACCAACACTTACTCATCTGTTGCAGAAGCACAATAAATTGAAACTTTTTGTCTGTCTGGAAACAGATTACCAAAAATGGACATTCACTTGGATGAAGGGGGGAGAATGGGGGGGGACTCAAGTTCGGAAGGGCTCACTACTTCCCTGTGTCGGCTGCCAAATATTTTTTTAAATCTTATTTTATTTCATTTTATGGTGAGTCAGTGGCCGAGACTGTGAATACTATGGTGCTGGTGCACTGTAGCTGGTAGTATTCAGGATCAGAGCTGATGGCAGACTTGTATCCTGCACTCAGCCCCAGCTGGAGATGGGAATCGGACAAACCACCGGAGGATGGGTGGGGTAGGCTTCTGCCCTGCTGGGGCTGCTCGTAACCTTGGGGAACGGAGCTGACACATCCTCCATGCTCCCCCACTGAACCTTGTCACCCTCTTCTTTTAATGCAGAAGGGAAAGATAATGTAAATGGACAAGCTTTTCCTCTTTTAATGTCTGCAGTGTTAGCACTGAGGCAGAGAATCACAGAGCATGTTACAGCAAGGATGCCCAGAGTTATGGGCTCATAAAGACCTTCCCAAGCCATACTGATGGCATGCTTCTTTTATTCCAAAGGTAAAACACAATGGAGATTATCCCTCTCTGCATTGAAGATATTTTTTTCCAAAAGCTGGATTTTTTAAGGACATAAGTACTTAAAATAGAACAATACATGCAATAAGGTTGAACTAATATGGATATTATTTTGATTGGAAATTAAACTCTTAAATTAAAAGTAAAAGTGGGGCAAATATACCATTTATGCAGGATGTAATATTTCAAGAACAGCACTCACTGTGGTCTGCCCATGTGAATGGACAATTTTTGTATGTTTTCAAGGGATGGTTAAAAGCCAGGTCTGTCACATTGAAACACTGTGGATACCAGTCTGAAAACCTCTATGCATCCAAACGTTGTTATATCCTAGTTATATTTGTGTACATGCACGCAAGTATGTACATATTTTACTTACTTATCTACTCTTTCATTTTGTGAAATAAAAAAAACAAATGCAACATGCCATCAGCACATCCTGTTGGTCATTGTTCCTTGGAATAAAGATTTTTATGACTAGCCTCCTTTTATTGTGTGATAAAGTTTCCTATGTATGTAGGTTTCTTCTGTATGACTTTTTTTTTTTATTTAAAACAGCTTTTTAATGTTATGTAGATCTTAATAAAAATATTGGAGATGTAATTTGTTTTTGATTGGTCTTTCATTATCTAAAGCCAGTTATTTCATAAATTACAGTAAAGATTATATTACACTGATGTGGAGTGGCAATTTGATCAATCAGATCATTTGTTCTCCTGAGATGGACTGTAGGCTGCATTTGTGTCCTTCAGTTTTTCCATAAAACATAAAAGGTTAGGTTAAGACTGCCCTCTTGTGGCCAAATAATATAAACAGTAATAGTGTCTGAGTGGATAGTGTTGCTGTTTCTGTCGCAGTTTCCATTTTTTCAGTGGTGAAGTAGTATAGAAACTAAAATATAAGGAAGTATATTAATATTAATATTTGCATTTTAGAAACACATGTTGAAGCTGAATACATTTAATTTGCTTCATTATGATCAAGAAGTCCATATAATTTCTTTTCATCTCCAAAATGTAGTCTTAATACAATCATAATACCACTCAAATGAACATTACTGCTATGACTCAGCGGCATAGATATCAAGAAGTGCAGGATTGGTGTTTATACCAAAGGGATTAGATCTAACAACAATTTGTGAGTAGGGAGTGTGTGTGCCAAATACAGAGTCACTGCAAGTTTTGTTAGCAAGACAGGGAATAATGTAGACTAACCAAAGATGTTCTAGGAAGCCATGCACTCACCCACACTGTCTCAGACTTCAAGCCACTTTAATGAGACTTCGATTATCCTTTCATTTTCTTAATGTTGTAAAAAAAAACAGTACATCATGCTTGTCAAAACTAGCTGTTACTAACCATTTACTTTCCACCATCCATACTGTTACCATACACTGATAAAGAAGTGTATCTGTGAAAAAGAGCACTCTTTCAGTTGAAACATGGCAAAATGAAATCACCTTTCTAGAACTGAGACGTTAAAGAAGATTAAAGAATTAAGTTAATATCGTGCATAATAGCTATATGCACGATAAATGATTAATGAGGTAATTTTTTTCCCCACAGATTATATCTAGACGAGCCTTGGATAAAATAAAATAATGCAAGATGTCACAGTTTAATTAAATAAATGAAAAATTAAGCAGAAATATATATGTTCAGAATAGATGTATGATGTATGCAGTGCAAAAGAAGAGAGATGCATCTCACATGTATATTTTTAGAACTTAGTCTAATTGCTCTCTAGTGGCCTGTCCTGACATTCCATCAACAAAAGGAAATTCAACAAATACATTTATGATTTTGATACAAGAAAACATTTATTAATTTAATGTTTTAATTGCAAATTATTATCTTACAAACGCATGTATCACAAACAATAACACAAATTCAGACAAAGTAGTTCACAGACTCTAGAATGGCAAGCAGTAAAATGTTTGGATTTTCAAGACAAAATAAGTGATGAACATTTTCTCTGACTGGACAGTTTAAGGCTTTAAAGCAATGAGTACATTCTCATTACAACTTAAATACAATTATTCTGGGAGAATGAGCAGGATGAAATACTGTGCTTTTGGTATAAACATTCAAAATAATTACTTTCTATAAACAGTATACTGAATTTGGGGGGATTTTAGATGAGAGTTTTGACACTGAAGACATTTATAAATAACATTTGGCTAACATAATAGTAAAATTACATTTACAAGCAAATAGAGGAGAAAATAAGAAAATATTTTTTCACAGTAATTGTAAAACTATAGGTTATACATGTTAAATTGGTGGTAAATCAGCATGGCCAATATGTAAAAAAAAGACATTTGTGCAGGCATGAAATACATTGTGTTTCCAAGAGTGAAACAGCAGCTCTATGTCAATTGTGTGATTAAATCTGGGTTTCAATACCTTACATTAACTGTATTCACAGTTATTACATTTTTCTGCTGGTGTTAATGTCTCCATAAAATGCATCAGTTCCTAATTTAATGTCAACACACTGTTACCTTTACACAATAGTTTGTTATTAATTATGGTAATTATAACTCAGGTTTTTTACCATGTAGTTTAATTACATATGATGTGCAAACTGTGTTCACATGTTAATGATATTTTAACAAGTGCCATTTTCACAGTATAAATGTGTAATTATTAGTTAACTTAATACCATACCATCATGACCTAACACACATTTTTGCCAAGTATTACATACTCTGTCCACCTTATTACCAAGTGTTGTTTTTAATAGTTTACTTCCATGTCATGGAAAAAGTTGTGATAGCAAAGTCTAACACTGAATATTCAAACCCAACAAGGCAGGGTGTGCTGCTGTTGTGTTTAAAGAAAACATATCATCAGGTCTTACTTTAACAACCATAATTTACAAGCATTGACTTGTCAATGTACATAAATTAATAATTCATCACTTGTATAACATGAAAAGCAATTTGTTGAAAGTGTGCTGGACCACAAGTTGAAAAGAACACTAATATGTGTCCAAAATGGCGACACCATCTATAAATTCTCAATGCTGGTAAAGGAGTTTCTCATTGCATTAAACAGCTTTCCTTTTATTATATTTGGCAACGGATGACAGTCATTGCAAGTAAACAATACAGCTTTACTGAATCACATCAGTACCTATGGAACTGGGAATAAAAAAAAAACAAAAACTTTTGATCACGTGATGTGGCCCTGTTTAAAACTCTGGTTGTTTGGGCTCCTATAGTGAACAAAATCGGGAAATCAATCAGCAGTACTTCACAATCTTTTTTTAGTTTTTATTATTCAGACCCAAGGAGCACAAACTCATTTGCAATGTTTTTATTATCATAAAACACATGCATATAAATCTGAATCTCATAAAGTCAGGTCATTTGTGTCAGAGATATCAAAACTTACATTCATATATAAAATTAGATATAGGCCTACAAGGTACGTCATAGGAAGCCTGTAGTTGTAAGAATTTATCCTGTAAATCTACTAGAATTAGATTGCAGGCTCTCTTGATCTACAATCAAATACAAGTGAAAATGACCTTCACCATTTTGCTCTAGGAATTTTTTTCAGTTTTATGTTGTCAATTTAGTAGGCTACATTCCAGAAGTTTAAGGGGAAGTAAAACACAAGTGCACTCCACGAACTACCTTATTCTGTTGGTTTTCATTCTTTCACAGTGTTCAGCCAATGTACTATGTACTGTAGTGGCCTACTTCATATGTAGCTTAACAACAAGTGGGTAATTTTTGTTGGGCCATTCATGACTCCACTAAAACAGTGTTTTGGCACATCTCTCTTGTATAAATGTGTTATAAATATTATACCTTATTTAGAATAACAATACAAAAGTATGGCAAGACTTACAAACTAGTGTCAGCGGTCTCGATTTTGGGCACAGCGGGCTCAGACACTGTGTCAGGTTGGCCATCCCTGCAGAAGAGGACGGCGGGGTTTTTACATGCCCACATTGCAATCTCACCTCCGTTGGCAGGGCTGGATGAAGACATTCTGCTGCCTGCCCCTTGTCTGTTCACATATCTGTCTCTTATTCTATCAGCCCGTGTTCTAGCTTCCCTGCTTTGGGTCTGTGTTGATAGGTAGGCAGCAATGTTTCTAGTCCTGTATCCCTCTTCTCTGTTTCGTCCCAAAAGCATTGATATATTTGGATTCCTTATGGCATAAATAAGAGGGTTGATTGCCCCGTTTGCCCATGCCATCCATATTGCCACGGTGTCCATGACAGGGCTGAAGGAATAATCCCCAACAGCTGTGATGATGCCCATCAAGCAGTAGGGTCCCCAACAGAAGATGATAAATACTATCATGATCAGTACTGTCGTGGCCGTTCTCATCTCACTGTAAAAACGGAGCAAGTGGGCGTAAGTGGTCACTGGCCGCACCCTTATTTCTGATAGTCTGACAGTCTTGCAAATGTTGTAGTGACAGAAGCACATAAGAGCAAAGGGCAGGAGGTAGCACACCACGATCAAAGAGATACTATACGCGGTGCCCATTCTCGAGGTACCCGAGTGAAAGACATACATACAGTGATAAAAGCCCCTTTTGTGCACCACCACGTTCTCGGATGTTCGCAGCACCAAGTACCAAGGTACAGAGAAAAACACCGCTGTCAACCAAACAGCCACCAACAACTGAATGGCCTTCTTCCTGCCTATTTTCTCCTGAGGCTGCCTCACGATAGCATAATACCTGTCAAAGGATATCAGGGTCATTGTCAGGGTAGATATGATGCCAAAGCATGTGTTAAAGAACCCATTGGCAATGCAAAATCGGTCCCCAAATATCCACTCACCGTCTCTACTAAAAAGCATCATAAAGGAAAAGGGTAAGCAAAGAATGGCTGTCAGGAAATCGGAAAGAGACAGAGACATGATAAAGGCATTCGTTACCGTTCTCAGCTGCCGATGCTTGATAATGACAATAACAACTGCAGAATTTCCTAAACTTGACAGAAGGAAAATTGCAAGAAGCACCAGCGCTTGAGCGGCCACAGAGATGCCGTGAAGAAGAGAATTCACCTCGGCGTTGTTTACGGGTAGGTGTTGCTGGTTTGGATCGCCTCCTCTCGTATTGTTTCCAGCGTTGCTCTGGGTTATTATGCTGTTCAGAACGGTACTCGAAGTGACTACATCCAGCATTGGAAGTGTCTCCGATGTGTTGTTTGCAGCAGAGGTGTTGTTGGTTCCGAGAAAGGCAACGTTCACAGGCAAATCCATCGGACACAACTGGGGGCCATCCAAGGAATGGAGGAGGACTCATCACTTTTTGAATATCTGGATCAACGTTTCAGTTTAAAAGCTACAGGGGTCTCACTGTTAAATTGCATTCTCCTTTGCAGAGCTGAATGCTTTTACTTGGCGCTTAAATTACAGGAACGATTCGGATAAGAATGCCCTTTCCTCTCCCATTGCACAGTCCCAGGAGGACATTTCCCCTCTGAATATTATTAATTTCCCTCTCTGTCACTCCCAGTCTCTGTCTTCCTTCCTAGTCTCCGCCTGCCCTCGCTTACACATCTAGGAGCTTTTGCTTCACTCGTGACGTTTAGAGCCGTTGCCAAGGTACCAGTGATGATGGATTTTTTTGTCTTCTGTGGTATTACGCACTGAATTACAAAGGAGGGTTTTATTGTTTGTGACTGTACGCAAGAAGGCACTGGGATATTTTAAAATGTTGCATATTGAAATGTTAATCATTATACTTTCCAGAAATATATGTTTTTTTTTTTTTTTTTTTTTTTTTTTTTTTTACAATGGTGACGCATTCGTGTCTTGCTTTTATTCTTTTAAATTGATCGCAAAGACAAGGCCGATCACATATCTGTTACAGAAGTTTTGTATCCTAACAATTATAAAATGATTTACAACTTACTATTCAAGTCGTTTCCATGTGTGTTCTTTATAAAAGTTATTTTTACGTCATGCTTTTATAGAATAATATTTCATATATTGCCATATATCATTGCTCTAAATTGGGTAATTCAAATCATTGGTTGGATAAACAGGCAACCCACCAATTTTTCCATGGCCTAAATTGCCTGTTGATTGGAGGGAAACTACAAAAATGTACAGAATGGGTGGCCTGCAGTGACATCCCTGCTATAATGTGCAGGCTTTGGCACACTTTTAGTTCAGCAATTTACAGGGAACACTAGAGGTCTAGTGTTCCCTGTAAATAATCAAATAATCATGTACTGAAGATCTTAACCCTTTAAATTATTACATGTGTGCACTAATGGTAACATAGCACATGTTCTGTTGTGATATTTCTAAAAGACTGAAGGTCTATGTGCAGTTTAGTCTTGCAAGACAAAGAGACCTCAATTCTAAATGTAAATGAATGAGTCATGTTGTTCTAATAGACTCTTGGATAACACAAGTACTGTTATGTGCATGGTCATGAATATTTTCATATAATATGAATATGTAATTAACCTTCTAATTTATTTATTGCAGATGCAATATAAATTGGAACCATTTATTCATTGCTTGATTAACACATGCCAGTCTATTATAAAATGGGCTGTTTTCTTTTAAGGAAATACTGTTTTGTATTCAGTTTTGTTTCTGGCTTCTGGGACCAAGTTCATTGTCACCCAGTTTAATATGGGTTGTTTCCCCCCCTCTGATAAGTCTTTAACAGCAAGAACATATAGAAGGACTGTATGATATGGTACAGAGTCTTAAAACAGGTAGGAGCAGTATCTCAGGCAGCCCAGTATGTCAACAATGATGACAACATCTGAATGTATGATGCTGAAGAAATCATCATAATTGCACCATCCTGACATGACAGTTCAGTACATTTTCTCAGTACAGACATAGCTCTAATTAGTGTTAACTAATATCAGCTAACTTTATGTAATTTGTTTAATGATTAATATATTGTCATGGTATATATTCAAACTAGTGTCTCAATAAATTTTTCTTTAATGGTATGATTACTTTATGATTAATCTTTTCAAATGCTCGTTCTCAGTTAGCTGATAATTTTAGCATTTGCACATGTGAATGTAATGCCATTGAAAGGGTACACCCATAAATACCTGGGCATATGGATAGATTAAAAACTTTCTTACAGCACACATATCTCAAACTCAACAAAGAAGCTTAAAGTAAAGCTTGGCTTTTATTTTAGCAATAAATCTTGTTTTACTTTTCATTCCAAGAAGAAACTTGTTGAAGCTACTTTCCTGTCTGTGCTAGACTATGGTGACATTTTGTACATGCATGTATCTGTCTTGGGGGAACTTGATTTAGTTTGTCATGCATCTTGGCATTTTATTACTGGTGCAAAGTCTCTCACTCACCATTGCATTTTATATAAATTGATGGGATGGACATCATTATCCGATCACAAGCAGAAAGTCTGGCAAGTTTGTATTTACAAAGCAATTTTAGGCAAAGTCCCTGTTTATCTCAGTGCTCTCCTTTGTGTGAGCACTGGGAGCTATCAGCTGTGATCATCAAATTAGGACATCTCTAAATGTTCCTAGGGCTTTTTCAGCTCTTGGACAATCTGCTTTTAGTTATTATGCACCTTTGTCATGGAACAGGTTAGAAAAGGAGCTCAGATTAGATTTCATATAGATATTGTTTCATATCTATGGCTGACTTTAAATGCACCTTCCAAAACATTGTAACTGAATCATGTAAATGCGTTTTGTGAAGAACCTACTCTACCCAAATTTTTCTTGTGATTTTTAAAACTGTATGTTTTATATGTTATATGTATTGTATTGTTTTATATTGACATTGTGTTGGCTGCTACCTTGGCCAGGTCTCTCTTGCAAAAGAGATTCCGAATCTCAATGAGACTTCCTGGTTAAATAAAGGTAAATAAATAAATAAATGATGAATCTTAATTTATTGCAAAAATGTCATGTTCATGTAGAAATTAACAATGTCCTGGTTTCAAAAAATATTATGACATACCATGTACACAGAATGCCTAACAGTGTTCCATGAAGGTAAAAATGATTCTTGCTTCTAACATACTGAATTAATGACTCAGATATGATGCACTAAAATGTATGAAGAGACTGAAAATCCATATACATTCCAATAGAAACTGACCTTTAACCATTACAAATCACTGTCCTGTCAAAAGCTGACAGAGGGAGCTCCAGAAAGACTTATATTAGTAACTGATGCAAAAATGCCCCAATCAAGAAATAACTTTTACTTCTGCTCACAGTACATAGGCAAATGACATTCTGTAATCATATTTAACTTGGTATTTTGTTGCAAAATTTGCAGCCATGCAACCTCCTTCAATTCAAGGTATTGCATGTAAATATTTAAATATCAAAGGAAAAATAATAACGATAAAATAGCTTAATAATTAATATTCGTTTTAATATTTGTCAGTGAATAGAGTGCAGAAAAGCAGATTTAATACGTCGTTATTACATTGTCATGTGACATCCTACGAAAAACGCCGAAGCAACTTGTAAGTTCACTACACATGCGCATTATAGTGGGAATACTGTTGTTTGTGGCAGGAATTTCTTATGGCACTTTATGTTACAGGATTCCGATCTCTGTATAGCATGAAATCATTGATAATAATGATAGGATAACTGATAATATAACAAGTAGTGATTTCTCACTTAATATTGAAACGGTCAGTGGTATTGCCCGTTTGGTTGGAGTTTTAAAATGGCGACTGGTGGCGTTAATTTAAAATGCTAGCCATCGATTAGCTACCTAGCTAGCAAATACAGATAGCTTAGTACTGAACTTCCGGTTCCATTTCGTCTGATGTTAAGTTGTTGAAAAGACAATCGTTAGATGCAGAGTCTTGTATTTTCATCGAAAAGGGGCGTTTGAAGAGTCAACTTTATAATGGGTATGTCTCTTAATTTTTTTAGTTAATTTATTTTTCAATAGGAAGCCGTCGACAACAAATAACCGATTGTTTTATTTAGCTGGCTGGCTACTGCCTGTTTCCCTAGCTATCTTGACTTGCTATTCGATTCGTAGTAACTAGAGACCTTGCACGACAGCCCTACATCACATAGCTTTGGTTGATCGGATATGGTGCCTTGTGTGCAAATACTTAGCAAGCTAGCCAGCTAATAGCAGGCCAGATCTTTGGTGAAATAAAGAAGTTCATAATCGAGGTAGCTACGTAGCTGCTAAAATTATCACTGGACAACGTCAGTAGCATATAGCTGTAGGTAACTTGTGTGTTCGCCAAGATATCAATTTGAAAATGATCCACTTGTTTGCTGTTGTACAATGTCTATCTAAGACAGCTACATACAGGAAGATAACAGCAAACAGACAGGCAACAGCTTGCTACATGGTTAAGATATGTTCCCTGAAATCATTTAATGTTATGTTTGGTTTAACTTGCATTGACATTTTTGTTACAGCTGTAGCCATGAGTTCGACATGTCCGGGATTGTACTGTGGAAAGACACTAATAAATGGCTCATTGGATGGCGAATGTGGGGTAAGTATACGAATTGCCGAACTTCAGCTAGATTGGATTCGATTAAGGCAAGTGAAATAGTTTGCCAAGTTCCTTATTTAGCTGAAGGTCAGAGAAATCATGACTCTTTACATATATTAACTATTCATTATGGTTACTTGCGCTGGTCACTTACTAGGTCAGCTCGGTTCAAGTAGCTGCAAAAGCAAAGTAAAATATAAAAAAAGACAAAATGCGAGCATTCTCATAAGCAAATCAAACAATGCATGCATTCTATTAAGTCACGGTATCCACATTATTGCAGTCAGTTTAGTATTTGAGAGATGTTGTTGTTACTAATGGCTAGTGTCTAATTATTCATTTTGTTAATATGCCTAATTCTTTAATAGGTGTGTCCACGAGGTGAGAGGACCAACGCTCACAAGATATGCCAAAAATGTACAGAGTCCCCTGAGTTGTATGACTGGCTGTATCTTGGATTCATGGCAATGCTTCCACTTGTTTTGCATTGGTTCTTCATTGAATGGTATTCAGGGAAGAAAAGGTGAATGAGTGCTGTTTTTTCGACCAGTTGTCTTTCATTTAATTTCTGCCTGACTCATGAGTCAGTTTCTGTAATACACGGTGATTCTTGCATGGTCAGACTGATATTAATTGGATGATAATGGTGCTCTTCTCTCCAGCTCCAGTGCACTTTTCCAACACATCACAGCACTGCTGGAGTGCAGTGTGGCGGCCATTGTGACACTACTGGTGAATGACCCAGTCGGCATGCTCTCTATCCGGTCCTGTCGAGTCCAGATGCTGTCAGACTGGTACACTATGCTTTACAACCCAAGTCCGGACTATGTCACCACGTTGCATTGCACACAAGAGGCTGTCTTCCCGCTGTGAGTACATTCTACCTTACCACCTGGGCAACGTTCTCCTCAGTCCAGCAAGACATGATGTACATGTCTTGGGTGATACGTTCCAACACCTACTGCAGATGGCCGAAACCGCAGATAATAGCCAACCAAAAATCTGCAGATTTTTGTGTACATACATATATGGTAAAGTTTAATTGGTTTATTACGCACAGTACGACTTTACCAACATACAGTAATAATAAAGTACATTGTACACGATTATACATTATTGTACTGTACAGTATGATACTTTCTCTCTCGAGTGAAAGGGTTTCTAAATCGGGGTTTTTTTTAACACAGACACTATGATAACATGGCAATGAATGCAATCAGCGAGAACGCTAGAGACAAACTGGATGAGAGTTCTGCAGGAAAGCATGGGTATAGGGACAAAGGGATATGAGTCATGTAGCCTACATGTACTAGGTGCGACTGGGCTGGTGGATTTCACCATCTTAGAGCCTGTACTCGCTTGGCGGGCAGTTTGAAACTTATGAACTGTTGATTTTTGGAATTTTCTCTTTTTTTGGACTGCGGTAAACTGGGGATAACTGAAACCACAGATACAGGGGGCCTACTGTATTGCTGAGGTTAGGCCTAATTACCTATTGTAGACCCTTGGGGTTGGAAGGATCATTATTCTCCAGTCTTCCTCTGGATACAGTGAATTGCCAGTAATTACAATCCTTATGTGAGTTCTAACACCTGATTTCCAAGTTTTAATCAGATGCAGAATGAGTTATGCACCATTGAGGGAAATACAGCTTGGTTGTGACTGGAAAGTATTAATTAACACCACCTTAAGATTTATTTTTGATTAATAATTTTCCACCTGATTGTGCTGTAACAATTTATAAAATGGTTTTAGACACCTAGTGACACAATGTGAGGTCTCAAATCAGGCTCTGTGTAACCATGCTACTGTGGTCCTTCCCAGGTACACCATAGTTTTAATATACTATGCTTTCTGCCTGGTGTTCATGATGATGCTGAGACCCCTCCTGGTAAAGAAGATTGCTTGTGGTTTGGGGAAATCTGACCGCTTTAAAAGCATCTACGCAGCACTCTACTTCTTTCCAATTCTCACAGTTCTGCAGGCGGTTGGGGGAGGCCTCCTCTGTGAGTATGAATGTGGATCTGAATGATTTTTCTGGAATTTAAGTATTTCAAAATGAAACTTAATATATTTTTAATGACCTTTTTTAGATTATGCATTTCCATACATTATCTTGGTCTTGTCCTTGATTACCCTTGCGGTCTACATGTCAGCCTCAGAAATACAGGTAAGAACATTTTCAAGCAGTGACCACACTGCATAAATTTTAGATATATCTGTTCAGTTTTTCAATTGATTTATTTGAGCTCATGCTTTTGTACCCATGCTCAGTTAAAAAGTATGTCAAAATTTAATCCGCCTCCTTTTTTCACTGCAGTCCTTCAAGAACCTCATTGCCAAGAAAAAGAGGCTGGTGGTTCTGTTCAGTCATTGGCTACTCCATGCATATGGTATCATCTCAATCTCCCGATTGGACAGGCTTGAGCAAGACCTACCTCTGCTTGCTCTTGTTCCTGGTCCTGCCCTCTTCTACTTGCTCACAGCCAAATTCACTGAGCCAAACAGGATCTTGTCAGAAGGAGGCAATGGGCACTGAGTGTTCTGACTGGGTTTGGACACATGCCCTCTAATTGCTCGGATTGGTGGCAAAGTGCAGGGTCATCGTTGCTCACACAAGTTGGCTTCTGAGTTGCCGAATGCACAGCTGTCAGTGACTGGAGGACATTGTTACAGCAGCGGTTTACTCTGGTGGCATTGTCCATTATAATTGCAGCAGGCACCAAACTTGTCACTGCTTTATGGGATGTCATTTAAAAATATTAACTTAAAATACTTAATGTATATATTTGTAGAAAGTAAATCAATATCCTTATGTCTGCAATACCTTAAAGTGTGGGTTATGTCCTGCAAATGCATGTTAGTGGTCAATTTAGTGCTTCTATCTTCTGTGTTGTTTTGGTTTTAATCCTTTAGATATAATATTAATGTCTGCAGTGTGCAGTTTCCATTCCAAATGATAAACATTTATGGCAGTCAGATGTGATTATTGAAATACATTTGCTGTCCTTCTGATGTTGAAGGTGTTGCTGACCTTGCCACAGAAATAGTGAGTTTCTATATCAAAATAGAACACTGTAAGATCAATGTGCCAAATCCTTTATTGTACCCTCTCTCTGCATGCAGGTAAAACTGACTTAAAGCTGTATCAGAGGACAAAGAAGCCAAATTTTGGAAATACCCTTGCATGTAGCATTATATGACATATTGATACTGGTGTTGCTGCTGAATATAAGTTACTTGTATATACCTGCACAAAGCATGCCTAACACATTTTTCTCTGTAAAGCTGAGTGGATGAAATGCCCATTTATGTGCATGCTGTGTGTGTGCAGACACGTATGATTGTGTGTGTTTGTATATAATTACAGGAGATCAGTGTTCAGTTTAATAATAATTCATTTGGTTATGTTTTTCTTTCTGAATGTTAAAGCAGCAAATGTTGAATTTATATATGCATTTCTATTTATATAAATATAAAAACAAAAAAATTATCTTTAATATTTAAAGAAATAACAGTAATTTACAGATTTTTTTTGTTCTTTCTTGCATTTTTACATTTTGGAAAAGAAAGAAATTCAGTGTCCTGAATCATCAGTACTGTATGAAGGTAGCTGTCCTTTCGGCGTTTTACCTGTTTAGTTCTTTGTGTGTATGTGAAAGGTTGATCGTTTTACCCAGTTCGTTCTTCGTGTATATGTGAAAGGTTGATCTTGGTGCCTGGATTCAGATGTGGAGCTATTGTACAACTGCATTCATGTAAATGTTCTGACAGAAGTGTTCATTTTATTCAAATAAACAAATGTTACCAAAGTTTCAGTAGAATGGTATTACTTCATCACACGCAACTTATGAATAGAAAGGTCAGCTCCTCTGTTTCCCTCTGAATATTGTCGATGATGTACCTTGCGGATGAGCAGCAGGGTTGCCCTGGCTTTTAGAACACCATGGTTTTTTCTTAGTTCTGTGGAGCACTTGCTACATGCTCTCAGAAGTGATGTAAGTTCCAGTAGGCCAAGCAAGGAAACACAACGATATTCATTTATTGTAGTATCCCTATCAAATTTCTACTTTACAGAAAAGGTTAAATAGCAAGAAATTGCAAGAGGTGTGGGTGTGGATTGTAGCATGGTTGGTTTGGCAAAGTAATCTGGGGGTGGAGGTTGGGGGGAGAAACACTTTTAGGTCATAGAATATGCCCTTCTGACACAATATAAGTGGAATATCAACAAAACAAATGAAGAACGAGAAAGTTCACATAGACAGCGGTATTCTTTGGCCGTTTTGTAATGATTAATTGAAAGAATATCATTTGATGGTAATATGTTTATGGTGTATTTTTAATATTTGTGACTGTTGGAAAATTTTGCCAACAAAATTATTTGCCAGCAAGCTTCTGTTTAGGTCTGTGTAATAACTGCTCTTGAAATGTGAATCCTGAATACATGAATGTGTTCATGAAAATAAGAAAAACTGACAATCTGTCAATGTAAAGACAGATTCTGGCAATGTAAAGAGGAAAGGGAATAAAAGAATGACAGAGGATTGGAACAAGAAAAAACTGGATTTAAAATAAAACATTTGTTTTGATATGACTTGAAAAACAAAACAATGTAGCATTTTTAATAACAAATACTGGTTTAATTAAGAATATGTTTGGAAAAGCTTAAGATGTGTGAAAGCCTAGTTTCACTGAAACCTTTGGAACATATGATTGCTTTTTCAGAAAGAGCTCAAAATCTTCTGGTATCTTTCACTGCAGAGACATTTTTGTTTACCAGCAATTAATGGAGGAGTTGATTGTAAATAAAAGTGACTTACAATATATAAAAGAACTTTGAACTTGGAAATTGGTTCTTTGACACTTAGAAGGTTAAATATGTCCATGTATGAACTCTTTCACAGGAATTCACTGAATTCTTTCACAGGAATATGATATCATTCAGCAGAGGGAATAACAACAACTGTAAAAACAAGCCACACAGGAACAAGATTGCAACAGCAACACTATCTCACACCTGTTTCAACAATTTAGAGTACTCTGCGCAACAATGAAAAGGGCACTAGTGTTTCATCACAATGAATATCAATGAACATTCAGGTATATATTTACACCCTTGTATTCCTACTTGTCTTTGTGCAGGTTTAAAACTACTCCACAGCATGTACAGGTCAAACCTGGGCTTCACTACAGCATCCTGAATATGAGATGCACTGTTTCAGTTCTAATGATTGCCATGCTGCATGCTGTTTGAAAGCTTTACCTGCTGTTCTCATAGATACTCTCTTCAGTGCTGATCTCTGCTTCATGTGATTTCAGCAGAGTCAACATCAGCTGCTTCAGTCTCAGAGTTATGTCTAATTTATGGGGTAGATTCTGTTATCCAGGATAACATAAAATACTGTTAAATGTATGTCATTAAATCTGCAACAATGGCATAAGTTCTAAATAGAAAGTAAAGAAAATAATATCTGTGATCTAAGATTTTGACATTCATAAATACAGTAATTATAGTCCAGTAGTTTTCAACTCAGTACTGAGGATCCAGTGTGTGTGCTGGGTTTCATTCCAACCATAACTGTAACCTGTTAACACTTTTAATTGTTATTGACAGCCAACGTAAACTAAGCCCTTTGTAGAAAGTGAAGAATTCAACAAAAGGGCAAATGGCACCTAGCAAAACCTGCATTTCATAAAGACAACATGTCAGAATTTAAACAATTTTCAACAAGCTCATGTAATGAAAAAAAAAACCTGAATGCACCTGTCGGTTCTCAGGACAGAATATTGATAACAACTTTTATAAGCCGTAGTGCCCATATGCATGTGGTTTATTAGGTTGATACGGCCAGGCATGCTTTCAAGAGACATGTGTCATTGTTCTCTTTCCTCAGGGCCTTGAAGCTCCTTGACAGCCTGACAATTGACTCCCTGTAAACCCCAATCTCTGTGTGACCTTCCTCTAGTCCCCTGTCTGTCCGCAGACATGATCGATTTTGTCACCACACTGAACAGTGTCCTCAGTCTCCTCACTTCACTCCTCAGTAAAGTGTTGATTTATGGGCACTGTAATTCCTGTGGAGCTCACACTGCACAAACTCACACCCAGGATCACACCTGAATCCAAATGTCTTCAGATGGCACAATGAGTGTTTCCAAACCTTTACCCTCATTTTCAAAGATTAGTAGTGCAATACGAAATGTTGAACTGCTTGGGTGCTCAACAGATGGTGTGTTTGTCCACTCTCCGGTTCCTGGTCTGTCCAAAGGGCATTTTATCCCTTGCCCAAGCTTTCATGAGGTCATCAAATCAAACCTGTTGCCCTCCCATTGACTGTATGAACTATACCACTTCTAAGGACTGCTCACTGGCCTGGCTCTTTCAAAGGTCATCTTTGCACAAAATGCCTTTGATGGGATGTTTCTGACAGATCAATTTGACTAAAGAGCAGAGGGCACAGTATCTGACAGAAAATCCATTCTTTAAACCTGCCACCAGGAGAATGTGGCCAATGTATTCTGTGACAATCAGATGACTGGTTTTTCATTGCTTTGTTATTATATAACACTGTATTGTCAATGTACTGTACATTATTCAGAGGTATGTAAGAATATGACATATTTTTACTTTGCATATCGGTTTTATTTTGTGGCTACCAATTGATGTATTTCTGTAAAGCAGTTTGTATTGCAGCCATGTATAATGGTATTTATCAATTTTCCCTGGACAATTCATAGATTTTTTTGATTTGCGATGCAGCATGTAGCATAATGTTGCCAAGGCTAAAGCTGGAATTCTTCTCCTGAAATACATTGAATCAATGTTCTGTTAATGGGTCTACAATGAAAATAAATATCAGTGTTCGACATTAACATACAATTTTTTACTGCAGACCTGCACAGCTATATTTTGTGATCCAGTTTTCACATGGTATCGTATTTTCATCTGATTTTCATACATCTTTGAAAAGTAAAAACCAACAATGTCCTAGATTATTGTGATACAAAAGCAAAACTAGAGGAGAGTGATCCTTTTCTATAATTAAATACAACATAATTTAATGGATGGGTCTTTCCATAGAGATTCTTGTTACATAAAGTCAATTTATACAGCTGATTATTTATATCTATATTATGTTCTTTGCTCAATTGTACATACAGAAGTGCCCCACCTGGGAAATGGATCTACAACTTTGTACATTATAGGCACACTTTCTTAACCATGATACTACATTGACACTTACAAAAAATAAACACTATTCACAAATGTTCTTCAAAAGGCCATTAGTAACATTTTAAATATAAGCCATTTAGGATAGATAAAACAATATGATGCAGTATAAAACAAATGTGATTATTTCTTTGGCAAGGAGTAAAACATAACGTGCCAGAAGGCAAATTGTCCAGACTGCTTTGTCCACTCAAGAAAGAAAACTCTGTGATCCACCTCTGATCATTTGGCATAAACATGCCCTGAGTAGTTCTTGCTTTGGCCAGTGCAATCTAAACTCCATGTACAGCACATTTACTTACCTCTAACCAAGATGACACACACTGACTTACCCAGCAACATGGAGTCTGTCTAAGCATCAGGGAACTTAGGCTGGAATTGAATGAAAAAGGAATGTACAGGTGACGATCAAAATATTTATTTGTTTTCTATAATGCAATCAGAGTGAAAAAACTTTCAATGTAAAAATTTCTGTCAATCATGAAATGTATACCGCTGTATACTGCTGGTTGACCGCTTTGGTCCACCAACACTGAGGCCATCTACAAGAAGGGCCTGAGCCGGCTTTACTTCCTGAGAAGGATCAAATCCTTAAATGTGTGCAACAAGATGTTCCACAAGTTCTATCAGTCTGTTGTTGTGAGCACTATCTTCTATGCTACGGTGTGCTGGAGTGAAGGCACCAAAAAAAGGGATGCCAACAGACTGAATAAACTCATAAAGAAGGCTGGGTCTGTCATTGGATCCAAGCCGGACACAATGGAGGAGGTGGCGGAGGACAGAACACGGGCACCCTGGTGTGTAAACAAGCGACACAGGGGGTCATTCCTGCCAGGCGCTATCAGACTCTACAGTTCATCTGCTTTTGCCAGGCCTCTTGACGTTGAACTGTTAGTGGGCTAAACTTGTTTTCATCATTTGTTTTTTACATTCTGCTCTTTGCACATGCTCTTTGCACATCATGACTACAAGAACTATCTATCTATCTATCTATCTATCTATCTATCTATCTATCTATCTATCTATCTGTCTGTCTGTCTGTCTGTCTGTCTGTCTGTCTGTCTGTCTGTCTGTCTGTCTGTCTGTCTGTCTGTCTGTGTCTATTTAATCTTTTTTTTTTTTTTAAAAAAACAGATATCAAACATTTCTGATATTGAAAGTAGTGTATCTATAATTTATGGCAAGAATAAAGCATCTCTTTGTATGACTATATACATATATAGAATGTATAATGGCTGTCCTATTTTTGTTTATATTAGTTTGTTAGAAACAAATCATATTTTAAAGGTTACAGATAAAATTAATACAAATTATGTACTTTTTTTGCTGAAAGTTGGACACATTTCATGATTGACTTCATGTACTTTAAGATTTAATAGGAGGGGAAACTACACTCTTGAGCTCAGCTGCACTTTTGCCCCTTACAACATAATTACTGTAGTTCTGTACTGTACTTCAACATTCTATCTTCGTGACATCATAATTCATTTATAGCCATGAGAACTCACTGCCAACTTTGCTATTTCATGTTCTCAAAAACAGTCTCTTTCTCTTAAGTGTGGAATGGTTTGTGTGGAATTTAGTTTAAAAACGATTAGGCAGCTCATGAACCTTCTCTGAGGTAAAGTAATATCTCACATGAGTCAGTGCTATCTGCTTCATGCCTGCTGCACTGGTCCCTGCTTCCAGTCTGACTCACTCACTTGCTCCCATCATTTCCCATGCTTGTCTCCATTTATGTCTGTTATGTGTGGCACATTTTCACAAAATAAGGTGTTCTGCTCTTGTCATCAACTTCTCTACTAGACGGAACAGATGAAATGGTCTTGGCATACAAATCATTTGAATTCATTGCCTATGTGTCGTGGCCCATTTCCTAAACAAAATCTTTAAATCATGCTGATGTGCACGACCATTTCAGATCTGTGGATGTATATTATTTATGTGCAATGCTGAGAAGTACAACCCACACAGACATCATTACTAATAACCACCTGCAGACTAGCCTTATTTTTCCACCGGGTGGCACCAAGGAGCCAGAAATTTGGATCTTGGGATCTTAGAGGGTTGCATTAATAGCTTTCCACAATACCATCTAAATAGGTATTCTTATATTTGTTACAGAATTTTCAGTGTCCAGGAGTCTGGACAGTGGCTCTGTATTCATATAGCGATGTATATAAGAATATAAACAAAGAATAAATAATTTTGCTCAAATCTGTGGTCTTTATCTCAATGCACAGACCTGCATAAAATCACCTTCTCCTTTCATCAAAGGTTTCAGAACAAGAGACCTTTAGTTATAATACACATATGTTCTATGTTTTAAATAATGCTAATATTATCAATGTGTCTATTGTTTCAAATGAAAATCAGATATGCATATTTAGATTTACTTAGTATTAGTATTATTTAGTATTATTTGCCCTCTCATAAATCAAACATAATTATATATTTGACTATTATAATGAGGAGTTCATCTCAAAAGATTTTTAATAGCTGTAAATACTGATGTGACATAATGATGAAATGCACTTTGTGCGCATCTAAAAATCCAGGTTCCCCCACAGATTTTTATATTTTCTATGCCGTGAATGAAGTAGAAACCCAAAGGTGCATACTCACTTGCGAAGCATCCTATGCATGGAGGAAGCTGGCCCTTCGCTGCACCAATAGAGGGCACTGTTGGTCTGTCTACACAGAGCTGCGATCAACGATGCGCCACACTTTAAAAGTAATTAGACAAGAGTTTGAGCCCTGCAGTGTTTTGTATCGATTGTCTTACTACAGCACTGAGGACATATCTTGCTTGCCTCCCCAAGATGTCTACAATCTGCAGCAGACCACCATCTCTGTCAACCCAGTGCACCCAAAGCTATATCAGTCCCCCCTGTAATGGAAGGGTTATGAGTTCATAACCCTGTTTGGGTCAGTCAGCAGAACAAGACCTATACTGTAGACCTGGCAGGATGTATGATTTTTGATGAATAATTTGCAAATGTCTGCTGAAATGGCAAAAAACAACTATCCACTTTGCAAAGCTGGGGCTTTATTGCTTCATGAAAGCAACTCAGCCCATCAAAATGCAATCTGCATGTAGAAGCGTTTGCAGTATGTATTGGAAAATAATTATAACAGAGTCAACATTTTTTCACACTGTGAGGAGATAACACCAAAAAAGACCAGCATTTAATGTGAATATGCCTCATTTCTTCTGGTTATAATCAACATGTGGAGTTGTAGAACCACAGGCCTTATGCATAATTGTTATGACTAATTTGGAGAGTTAGCATCATTACACATGGTATTGCTTATTTGTATTCCCCAATACGTCAAAATGACTTGAAAGTAACCATGACAAATTTAAGTCTGTTCGGAAAGTGGTGTTGTGGGGAAATGAATTAGAGACAAACTCCTTGTAGGGCATGGACCAGGCTTGAAGCCAAGTTAAGAGCAGCTTTTCTCATTTCTGAGACAGGGCCTCGGATTGTTATCTCCCATGGCCTATTCTTCAGGGCTTTCCGAAGGGAAGTTTTACAGGCACATTTTCAGGGATCAGTGAAGTCTGGCCATGGCTTACTAAAATGGATAGAGCCTCATATAAAAGACTTCTGACTTTTCTCTAAAAAGTGGACTGAAATGGTCCTGTGATTACTGCATCCAGAACTGGCTGTCAGCCTTTCAGCAGAAACCCATAATTTAAACAGGTTGCACTGAAAAACCACAATCATGCCTTACCAGACTGCCATTGAGCATTGTGCATTGGTTCACTGACACCTCTATCTGAGCTTATAGCATTTACACCAAACTGCTGTTGCCTTGTTTTTTTGCCTTCATCATGTGAGCATACAGCAAACACTTTGCATTTCTCCATCTTTCATACTGAATGCTCACATGATCTTGAGTGTATCTTGTGTTTCATCAGCTCCTGTCACACAAAGCTGTTTTCTGTGTTGCTTGTGGACAGGCCATTATCAGGTTTGATTATGCATAATGAATCAGACAGATGGATGCTTAAACACCTGGCTGTAGTTTAGGTTGAATCCCCTTTCAGCAAGCATATATAATTTATCCCTGACCAAGGTCAGGTGCTGAAGGGTGAGTGAATCTTCTCCTATTCATGTCCCAATGTCAAAGCAAACCTGTATTTTGTCTGTGTAACAAGGGGGTCTCGCTGAGGTGGGGAATTTTACTGAGGAATGCTTTTGTGAAAACAGCTCAGTGTACTATGGCATAATTACCTGAATGTGAATTCTGATTCATACAGTCAAAGTGAAAATAATACCTGCCACATTGAAAATGTGGAAGACAGGAGCAATTCCTTTACTACTTTCACTTATTTAATTGTGAGAAAAAAATGCGGAAATTCTGCATTGAAGTGACAGCTTCCCCCTGTACCCTCTTTCTCAGCTGCCATCCTGGAACTCACCATGCTCAAGAGTACTCCCTTCAGTCTGCTTACTGGACAGTGCATGCTTTTATCAGTTTGTGCTTTCTACTAATAACAGATTATATAAGAATGCATATATAAAAAGAGATTCACATAAAGCCAAATACCCCAAGCATATCATTACCAATTCAATGCTTATTTAGACTGAAGTTAGTGCCCTATTGGTATCAAGTACTGTTCTCTTGCCTGATACTGAATTATGAATTGTAATTGTACAGTTGGCCCTTGTCTAGCTATCCACATCAACATTTTCTTTATTTTTATTTTCAGCCCCAGCCATTGTCATAGATCTTTAGATCAAAAGCAAAGAAATGTACACGGCAACATCATTGACATGAAAGTCATAGGAATGTTAGCAGAGGTCCACAGTCACAGTAGTTGGTGTACCAATAAAGACATTGTCACATCAGATTGGAATGAAAGTCATCATCATCATCATCATCATCATCATCATCATCAAATCATCATCATCACAAAGCGGCCATTCACCATCTGAAACAAATATACAGTGTATTGGTGGTCAACACAGAAAATACCTAGAATATGAAATGATTAGAATTCCTATTTTAGATATTCCACAACTGTCAGCAAAATTGAATGATTTTTAAATAGAAATGTTGACTTTTTTTAACTAGGGAAAGTAAAAACACACATCCTAGAAAAGTTTCATTCAAAGAGCTCCACAGTTATGGATGGCTATTTGTTTAATTAAAAATACATTTCTCTGAGGAAAATATTTTCAGTTTATATATGCAGTGTTTTTCCTCTAACCTGCAGTAATTTTAGCTAGACAGCAGGAAGCCTCTGAGAGGCTCAGAATTTCAGTCAGTAAAGGTGGCTTGAAACAACCACAGGCTGACGCATAAGGACTAAACATAGCTCCAGTCTGGACTATGCCATTACTATGAGCAAGACTCCATTCCTGAAGGATGCATAGACCTCTCCCTTCATGGGGATTGTGTTTTGAAGCATGGTAAACATTCACTGGATTGTGAGTAGAGCAGTGCTCCAGCATTAGATGCAGGACAGTGTCTTAGGATTCTTCATAGTGGTTACATTAGAACACAATGGATGACCTCTGATTAAAACCTTTATATATGATTTTAATGTCATTAAATCAGTATAACAGAGTATGTCACATCACAAAATACCATAAAATATCTCATTTTCTTCTCTCAGTAATCTGGATTACATTAAATCTTGAGATGATAGTAAAAGAAATGAGGAAATAGCCATTAACCAGTTAGTTAGGGGCATAATGCTCTGAATTCATTATTCAATGAGAATACTGCCTGAACAAAAATCTATGTACAAAAGAGAGCACTGTAACAAAAATGCATTTATAAACATTTAATCCAGTATTTCCGTACTTTTCCCGGCAACTTTCTGTTTGTCTGTGGCTGAATTTGAATCGTCACTATAGTGGTATCTGAAGAACATTTGAGTGATATGATTTCCTGCTATTGAAGATAGAGTGTCATCAGAAGCTCTTGCTAACAGGTGTACTTTCACATCTTTCACATTAACAGGCTGGTAGTATCATTATATTGTATCAAGAAATTCCCATCACTTCCTGTGCTTTGTAATAATTTTTGGTTCCTCTAAACCATAAAAAGCATAAATGGAAACACCTACATGTATTAATCTGTCAACGTAATCAAATGCCAAGTGTGAGAGGTGGTATTCAAAAATCCTTCCCTGGCTTTGTACACATCAACTGTCCAGAATCCAGCACATGCGTTCAGAACCTAAACATGGGAGTCTGCAAAGCAAACAGTGAACCAATGTATATTACAACTGGATCCCTAGCTTTTTCCATGGCTTTCCATCTGCCATGCTAAATAAAAGATTGCTGGACCACTGTAATCAGATCAGAAATGGCAGGCCTTCATGACTATCACTTTGACATGTGGAACATGTCGAACATTTACTGTTCCTATATCAGTACACTTGGAGAGAAATTATGTTGTGTGTATGCCATAATGAATGTGCATAAGTATTAATGGTAAAAATATTGAGAATTAATTAATGAAGCATAGTCCTGAGATGTCATGCCTGTTTGAAGGAGGTCACAGTGTATGGAGAAACCTTAAACTTGTTCATCATTTTCAACTGAATATATTCCCATGGATTTATTGGTATCTTCAACATTTACAAGTTATTGCAATGTAATTGCATTTAATTGAAATATCTAATGGTGCTGGATGAAAATAAAATGAAAGTTTGCTTATCCTTGACTTACCTCCCTTGCACAATTTCATCACTCAACAGAACTGCTACCTTTTATCAAAGAGACAACTATTGATTTACTGGTGTCTCTAAATTTGATAGCTGCTTGAATCAGGTTTCCTGTTTCAATGTGTTTACTAGTCATTTGTCCATATAAGTATCACTCTCTGTATGTCTGGGAAATACATACCATCAGCCTGATATAATACATATAACAGATAAATCATTTTGTATAGTGATATCTAATGCATATTGATTTCTTTGTCCTGCTCAAAGAGCTTTGTGTAGCAAACTTTGTGTGATATTCACATGGTTATGGAACAACAGAAAATCAAACTAACTATCCATGTCAAAGAAGCTGAATAAGTCATATCCACAGTAAAAACTGTGATATTACTCTCACAGACTTGTTGTATATTGAAAGATGACTGTTCTGCCAGCTGATTTTCTTTCTCTGAAACCACCACCTTCACACACCCCACACCCATTTTCTCATCCATGTTAATACCAAGTTATCAACAAATGTGGGTAAAATGGGCCACTGGCTTTCAACTTAATGCTCTTAATGCTATAGTTGTGCTTTGCCCAGTGCGTTGTCCAGTCCACTAGTAATTATGTTGGCTTCACAGCTCATTCTTCGAAACTCAGCACATACATTTGTCCAGTTTCTTGGATGAGCACTTGATTCAAATCTCAAGAAATATTGAAAGCACATCTTTAGCTGCTGTTGTATGCAAGTCCATACTCTTTAAAATGCTTTAACAGCACTGCAAGCATGCAGCTTTTGAGGAACAAGTGTAGACAATAGAGGTATGAACCTGCATGAGATGATAGAACTTATTCATCTTTGAATCTGTATATGTACACACCATTAAACATGCGAGAAACAAAGCTGAATGTTTTGTCCGTGCTGGAACGATTTATTTTCTGGAATGAGAGACCTGGGCAGACACAGGAGCAAAGCTTTAACATTTTCTGCCTAAGCCTGCTTATTGTTTTTTCCTTGTAACCTGAGATATAATGACATATTGCAGGGCACTGCTCTTTATATCCCTCTTGGTGTGATGCCAAAGAGCAATACTAAAAGCAGAGTGAAAACACCTTTCAAAGAGATCCACAAAGCTGGAACAACATCTTCTGAAAACATGTGCCCAGTCATTATATGCTTCTCATGGCTAGAAAACTGACTATAACTATGATTGTTATGAATCTTGTGAATATGAAATCTGAGCATCTAATTAAGAGTATGTTCTTAATGAATATAGAATTGTGTGATATTTTACAGAATCATCCATCTGTCCATCCATAAATCTTCATTTAACCAGGTTAAGTTGGTGTGGGAAGGTGTTGCAAGGGATTATATAGCCAATCAGATATAGGAGTTATGTAAGTGACCAGATGTAGACAGTCAATTGTTATGGGAATTTGACCAGTAAAGTAGAGCTGACACCTTTTATCTTTCAAAGAGTGCAATGGGATTGACCACTAATGTATCTATTGTAGACCTTGCCTGAAAAAGAAGGAATCAAGAATCATTCAAATGGGAAATCTTCAGCAACTGCTTCTAAATTTTAATGGCTCACTTTTGGGCAGAAAATGTGACTTTTTGGTATGGCTTGCCATCTCTGCTATATCCTTCTGAGAAAATAGAGGCATCATGATTTGCATATCCAGAAGCCTTTTGTTTGCAGAAACTGATGAATTGCAGTATAATCAATTATAGGCTGCTGCTGTGCTAATAACTTTGGCTGCATAATCATTTGATACATGCAACATGCTTCAAATGAGATAGTGTATTTGTGTAATACATAATGGTGCTTATGGCGAGCAGGTGTCTGAATAATATATGATGTGGCAATAAATATAACAATTCAGATAAACTGGAGGGCTGCATATGACCTGCGCAGGAGACGCATTTGCACGAGAGATGCTGACGCAGAGGATGTACTTGTATTCTTTTAATGGTTTGCAACTCTTTTGAAGCAAAGTTTAAAATATGATGGGGAATAAAGTGCCGGTGGTAGTTCTCATAATGAACTCCCAAGCAGTGGTGATAATATATCACTGCATGTCTCCCGCTTGGGCAGCTGGGCTTGGGCCCTTTAGGTTCTCGTCTGACAGCCTTTCTGATCAGTTATGGCATGATCCAATGTCGATCCCGACTTGACCACCGTTAATATACATTTAAGTGCCACGTGCCACCTCCTGCTCCAAAAACAGTCCCAGAGGCCTTGAGAAAGCTCCACAGGGGCAGGTGATATATATGGCAAAATCACAACTCAATTTCCTCCCTAACGAGTTTGTTTGAAGGCAGTTTCGAGAGAACAGGCCTGAGATTTATGACTGGGCCATTTGGGAGTCTCAACCTGGCTGAGGGGGAGGAGGGGTGACAGCACAAGTTTGGCCGTCCCCTCTGTGCTTCAGCTCTGCAGAGGCCTGAACCAGATGCCTGAAAGGTATTTATAGAAGGGCGGCTTGTCAAACTGCTCGCAACACAAACCAAGCTCTCTGAGTCCAGCCACAGATTCAGCCCCCTCATAGAGGCTGCCCACCCCTCCTACCCTGGCTTGTGCTGAGCTGCTTTTTCTGATCACTCTCCCTCCCCTGTCTGACTTACCTTGACCACTCGTTGTGCTGCCAGAGTGATTCGCTGACTCGGGGATATGAACGCCCGGCGAGATATCCATCATGGCGGAGATCAGCTCTCTGTCTGTACGCCGCCCCCTCAGCCACATCCACACAGATCCATCTCGTTGGCATCTGCTCAGGGAGCTGTGCTCAAGTGATCTTCAAATGCCCCTGCGGCTTCCCAGAAACTTGAACTCTTTTGTTCAGCTCATTTATTTTCTGTTTTTTTCCTCCACACTGAGGGTGTGCACACAGCTGTATAGAACCACAGCTTATACGTGACTTCTGAGTTTGTGATTGGCTCAGATTTCACTGATGGTCCAAGAATATGGCCCTAATTACTTAAGCAGTGCTTTGACAAAGTGCAGCGTAAATCCAGATCACATCGATTTTTGAGAGAGAGTGGGGCTGAGAGAGTAAGCCAGGCTTGTCAGTACTAGAGTGACAAAGGGTGGATTGCTAAACAGAAAGGAAACATGATTTTGGCACGCAGGCCCATAATGGATGTCTCATGGATGCTAGCAACTGAATGGCGCTCTGTTTTACATCACACAAAGGAAGTGGGGCTATCAAAGTGAACTGTCAAAACCAGCCATTTTCTGAAGTGACACCTACAGTAAATAGCTCTGCCAAGTTTAATTCTGTTTGTGTTACCTGTGCCACAGTATGCTGAGAGTCTGCTGTCTGATAACAGTAATAGCCTCCTTGTAGCACAACAAAGCAAGGTGCATGGAGAGGGGGACTCAGAGAGAGAGAGAGAGAGAGAGAGAGAGTGAGAGAGAGAGAGAGAGCAGCTGGTAGAGTCGGACTCCTCTTGTACCTCAGTTTTACAGACTGATAAGACAACGTCTCCATTCAATTATTGATGACACCTACCTGCAGACAATGGTGATACACCTCATCTAAGGTGTGGCATAATTTCATTATTCCAAAAAGCTGTTATCATGTTGGTATGGAGGTTAAAAAATGTGCTGCAATTAACAGTACGAGGTCAATGCAATTTTCCTTCACACTGTACAAATGATGATTTATAGCTTCAAAATTTGGTGGAGAGAAAAAAACGAATCCACTTCTTTGAGCTTCGAGTAGTCCTTTATTAATCTGATGGTACTGAGAGGAAATTGGCGAGAGGGTGGCGAAAGGAGCAGAAAAGGCTACCGTTCCGTACAGAGGCTCAGGCAGAGGCTTGTGTCTGCACTCTTGGTTATTTAATAAGATCTTATACGATTTTCTCTCATAAGGTCCCACTTTTCAAGACAGCCTTTGATTTATTATTCTAACTGTGTGAAATCCTGTGTGGGAGTAAGGCTCTCCCTCTCTGTGCTGCCAATGGAGTGCCGCATGCTGGAATTTGTCATTTCCTAAAGGATAACAGCTTCACATGAATGAATCCTCTATTTTTGTACCTACCTATTTTAAAAACATGAAATGCACTGTTTTTGGTGCAAAATTGTTAAACAGGAATTGTGCATGTGTATATGTGTGTGTGTCTTCTCACAAAACCACACACATACACACATGCAGTTCTTGGATATTGCATTTCTTGCTATAGGGCCACAATAAACAGCTTTTTTATTATTGGGCCTCTTGTATCAATTGATCTCTCTGGTACATGTATTTCAGACCTGATTACACTCTTTAGAATGTAGAGAATTGTCTGTTTGGGTTAATATTTGTATTACTCTTATGTGCCTGATCTACATATAAATACAAGTGCTGTTATGCGCGCTTCATTGACTACCTCTCCCCCACTCTGATGCTGTCCAGCAGGTCTTGCAGTACTCGCTGGGTACAGGAAGCACATTTTTCCAGCTAAATTATAGATATGTAAAAGTGAAAACATACATTAATACTGTAGACTGGTATGGGTTGCATTTTAGACACATGAGATGAGAAACAGTAAAGTTTTACCAATGGAAAAAAGGTATTTAGGTAAATGCATGGGTATTGCATCAAAATAAAAAAAAAACAATTGCTTAAATTTTCTCTTACACAGAAATATAAAAATTCTGGGGTAACCTAAGCACACCTTGTGGCACAGCGATCTGAGTCCTGAGAGCTGATATTAGAGCAGCAATGCTACACAAGAGCATTTGTGCTCCTGCTTTGTGTCTGAACCAAATGTCTTTCATGTTCGTCTTTGATTTGATGGGCTTCACCACACCAAATTAAGTTTCCCTCTGCTAGCTATGCCTTTCGGTGACAGATTTATCAATCGGCATATGTCACACTGTCATTAATGCCAGTTTTTATTCAGAGGGAAGGGAAATTGCTGTGTGTGGCAATGAGATAAGTTTAACTAAAGTACATGCTTTTCGTCAATTAATGAACCATCCCACTTACTCATTGCTAATCTTTCAACATCATCTAAAGGCTGAGTCCATTTATTCCACTTATGGTCCTATTTTCCAACTCAGAGACTTTCTAACTCAAAGAATGGCATTGAAGACTATAATTAAATAGTCTCAGGTCAGCATGTCCTTTGCTTATGAGCAGTTTTTGGAATCAAGGTGTCACTTTCTATACTATAGGTCATTAATTTGTGGCAAACTACCCATGTCAGGGCATATATATCAACAAAAACATTGATGCTCTTCTGTTTATTGAAGGAAATAAACTGGGTGATTTGTTTAGTAAAAACACCCTTACAAATGTGTTGTAACAGCTAATGGATAAACATTTCAGTATTTCAATCATATTTAAACCCCCTGAACAATGGAAACTTCCATACAATTTACACAGGTAAAGGAAAAGAAAAAAAAGCACTGATGTGCCATGGAAAACTTGGTGGAATATTCAATCACTAGTGATCTGCCTTCAAACTAATAATACACCACACAAGATATTTTAAATGACCTTTGATTTTTGTTCACTCATCATGTATACATCATGTAGAGTGTATCATTAATATTTAAACAAATGAATCAGGTATGATTTACATTCTAACCAATTTTTATTGTTTTCATTTGCATACAGTTGCATGTTCCTAATGCTGTTGCCACATCAATGATCATCAAATCTGGCCCTTTGGTCCAGTAGTGCTGCTGCTTATCATTTCCCCCCCTAATCGGAGACCAGCCTCAGCCATGGCCACCAGGTGAGTCTAATGGCCAATCATTTGCATTAATCAATTAATTATCTGGTAAATAGGAAAGCTAGCTGTGCCTCTGGACTCAAGGGCCATAGTTCTCTGAATTGAATATGTAACTGTTGAATAGTGATATTTGGATAAACTCAAACTGCACTCAAGCCTGAGGCCAGCAGCAGTGGTGATTTTTTTTTTTTTACCTGATAATTCATTGATTAATGCAGCTGACTGGTGATTCCCCTCATCTGGTGACCCAGGTCTAAATTAGTCCTGGATTAGAGGGGAAGAATGAAGAAAAACCAGCAGCACTATTGCCCCAAAGGGCCAGATTTGATTACTACTGCTGGATATAATTATGGTGCTTTGTGTATAATCTCAATACTCAATGAAAATTATTTTGGGATATGTCATCCCAGTAGTATATGCATAAGAATGCATTATTCATACCAGAAACTGAAGAAACATCAACCTGGATTTTGGCTTATTTGTTAGACCAACATACCTATTCTTTGATCTATTGTCTGTTAAAGAAGTGATTGCAATTGTTTTAATTACTGTTGACAGATATTTCCTCAGGCTATAAGAGCATATTTCTTTCCCTCAGCTTTACTGATTTTGCCTGCTACTACAATATGATCATGCCCAACATACAAGTAAAACAATCCCCAAATTAAATCACTCTCTTGTTATGTTCCTGAAGTATTTTGGTGGATGAAATTAAATAATAGCTATGAAAGAAGGAAGAAATGTCACACTCAGTGATGTAAAATGATGTGAAGAAAGGAAGTCTCATCTGTGCCTTTTCTAAGGGTGTGTGTCAGAATGATAAGCATATGTGTTCAGACTTCAGCCACCAGGTGGCAAAATAACATTAAAACGCGTCAGAGATGAAGCCTCAGGAAAGTTCTGGAAGCAGTGGAGGAGGAAAGATCTGTGATATCTACCAGGTCTCTGCTATTACCTGTAAGTACATGAAGCTGTGCAACAGTGAAGGGGAAGTCCAGCATTGCTGCTGCATGGCTCATGCGTTTCTGTGGGTAATAGTCTCTGGAGGCAGCTGAAGAGCAGTGGCTTTTATACTGCAGCTTTTTACTCAGCTCATTTGACCTGTGGCGTTCTGAGCTGATTTTTCACTTATTTTTTACATGCCTTATCAAGTACTGGTTAAAAAGAAAAATGATTGAACAGTGAGATTGAACAAAAGTGCTTAAGACATGAGGTCCCACCTTTATATGGCTATATTGTGATACCCTGGCTGAGTAATTCTAGATTGTAGTCGAGATCAGGGAGTATTAAAGAATCAGAAAACACCATCTTGAGCCTTTGACTCTTGTCAGTGGAAGGTGTAAAGAACAGCATTTCATTTTACAGTTCACTGATTTGTTATGTTTGGAGTCATTAGCCAAATGTATTCTAATGATCTGTGTGTATATTTATATCCAAAATCCAATCCATCCATTTCCATGAACAAATACACATTAAATTTATGTGTACATTAATAAACTGAAATGGATGAGTCAACTGAATAATATAGCTGCTGAAGTAAGCAGAATGATCATTTTCAGTATTTGTCTGTAAATAGCCTTTAGCCAGTAAACAATGCATGCATTTTTAACTAATGCTCTCTGAAAGCAAACCACACATCTGAAAATAAAACTCTCGAACCCCACCCTTTGTGAATTAATTATTCTTGTACAGCATCCTGCACCTCTATGTATCAGACTGACATTCTGAATTTTCTCATTTCCTGTCTTGTGGCAGAATATCCAGAGAGTAATAACACACAGGAATCCCCCAGAAGTCTGAGAACTCACACTCTAACTTCCTCACCATTCTCAGTTTAAGAAGCACTTTTGTTTTGAGAAAGAAGAAATGAGAAATAATACCACACTGTTGAAATGCTTAACTAGTGTTATATCAGCAGCCCAGACATGCATCTCCAGAGAACATATAATTTGCCACAAAATGGTGTCCTCTTGGTTAAAGCACAGAACAAAAATAATTTAAGTATATATGCAAGGAGCAGAACACAAGCTAATAAAAAACAGAGAATAAAAGAGATGTAAACAGGATTTATTGTAACGGCATCAAATTTGAATAAACACTGCATTCAAAACCATTCAAAAGTATCAAGGGAAGGTTGGATACAGACATAAGCTGGAGAGAGATTTTAATCAGAATTCTTTATTTCACAATGAAAATTCAAAGCCAAATCAGCTCCTCTCTCTTTGGACCATCCAAACATGTAAAGTGTCACATGTGAAGTTGTCCCAGGTATGACAACAATGCCTGATGGAAAATTGAGGGATGAGGTGTCATCCTTAATTCTCAGCACTCCAGAGTGGGCGTTCAAATTCCCTGTGGGACAGTGTGTGGCTCTCCCTTTGTGCAGGTTTTCTCACCTGGATTGCCAGCTGCATGTTGTGTTTTTGCATTTGTAAGTCGCTTTAGATAAAAGCATCAGTCGGCAGAAATGAATAATGAATAATAAGTCTGCTCCTCTCTCTGTCAGGGTGCACCTGTGCAGTGTCTGTGTGAACAGTACTGTCACATTGAGAGCAATGGGGACTGGCTTGCCTCTGATAAGCTCTTAGCCTCAGTAGGGGAGGGTAAGAAGGGCACCTCCAAGGGGAAGCTTCTGTGTAGCACTGTTGCCATCTATGTGTGTGTGTGCCTGACAAGATGCAAACTCTTTTCCATACGGCCCATGTAACTCCCACTTCAACAGTACAATTTCAATTGTGTTTCCAGCGTGTGCTTATGTGCATCTACTTAACAGTGCGTTTATGTATGAGTGTGTGGGTACAGCATATGTTGCCATCCTCGTGATCCAATATATAAGAGATATATATATATATATATATATAAAAAAAAGACATGCCAAATAAGCATGTTGGACATTTGCATATCAGACATTGAACAGACACCCTTATTCATAGTCATTTGTACAGCTTTTGTATTTACACACTGTCCATTTATACAGAAATCCATTTGCTGAAGCCTAAGAAATGAACATGTGACCTGTGAGTTTCAATCCCAGGCCCCCATCCATTACCTACATCATTGCTATAGTTATATTTGCTGACTTTGCTGAGGGGGACCCCACTCAAACATATCATATCTTATCTCACAATCAGGCATTCGGAACTGACCGGGATATTTTCAGTCTTTCAGCATTTATGGTAAACATTGATCAATATCAAGCTAAATCACCGATCAATATCATGACATTAATTGTAGGAAAACAGAGTCATACATACACCCTCTTTTATTTGTTAGGTGCTGAGCTCAGTAACGAAATATCAAAACTAACAACAAAAACTTGTAGTCTAACTGCCAAATTACACCTAGTGTTTAAATACATATTTCATATTTTATAACATATTTTATATAAACATTGCATCGATTGATGCTTGGTGTGTAATACTGCCTGGAGAAAGTATAAGAATTCAAACATAGCTCTTGACAGCTTGTCCAGAGTGATCAGTTGTGCAATACCATTTTTTCCTACCATGTTATTACAATCTATACATGAATGTGTTCAAAATGGGACATATTTAATTTGGGGGATGTTTACCAGTCTTCTCAGCCTACAGAATTTAAAAGCTGTCATGATATACCAGAATGTGCTTAATCTTCTATCAAAATTCTATTGAGTGCCATTGTTCTATAGAAAACATCATTTTGAATATTCATACTTGATTCATAATTTATTCACAGATTAATCCTGCTTTCAAAGCTATAGTTTATACTACCCTGCTCGTTTATTGTGCGTTACAAAAAAACAGGATGTGCTGTTGAATCATGTTTCAGTGGATTTTAGAAAGTAGCTTTGATTATGATACATTCAATACATGTTGAAAGGCATGGGTTTTTGCTATAAAAGGTGATTTTTATTGGTAATTGTGATAGTGGCTGTTCTTAATGCAAAGGAGGACAAAAAGGAGATTCTCACATATTATCACATATTGATAAAGCATATTGTTCATTCATTTAGTGAGGGGCTTTCAGAATCTGAAATGTGCATTTAGTCATGGATTAACAAGGATTCACACCCACTGCTTGATATATTTTACACAGGCTAATTAAATTTAACACACCCTAATTTTGAAAGGGAAACAGATAATAATTAGTTATTATTTGGTCCTGCACGAGCAGTTAGAACCTTCCCTAACAAATCATGCTATGGTAAACAGATTTAATTCGCAAGTTCTCAAAGCTTTAGCTCAATTAAATCCCAGTGTAGGCCAGGAAGAACAGAGATCAATAAAGAAAATTAGCATCCGTGGGTGCAGTCCGCTTCAAAGGAGTGTGACATGAGTAAAACGGATTTGGAGTTTATCAGCAGAGTTCTGCCCTGACGGAGGATGAGCTCCAATACCTTCCAAATACCCAGATGGCTCAGGTCATTATGTCTTTAGCTTTCATCAGTTGGAAAGCAGAGACATTCTAAACAGGGTTTAATATGCCTTAAAATCTGTGTTAATGCTGGAAGGGTATTTGGTGGAAGGATGGCAGAAGGAGAAGGGGGCACAGGAGGCTGTTGGCTTGCTGTAAAGCTCACTGGGGGAGGGAAGCCCAACAGTGTATCCAAAGCCATGTGACACAGAACTGCACCTTCTATAGGATGGCTTGCCCTTTTTCAGACAACATCAACCATGAGAAAGTGAAGAAGTTTCTGGTTTGCATGGCACAATATACCTCATTACACACTGATGAAGCTAATTGCTCCTGCTTTCTCATGAAGCGGTTCTTTCAAATGCTTATTGGACAGTCTAATCACTGCGGAGAGGTATCATTGGATAAGACCTTTGTACTATGTAGCTCTGCATATTCACAATAACCCAGCTGACTGGCATTACCAGGCAACATTTGAGTATCAGGCACATCAGGCAGAGATGATAGTGAGATAACCTTTGAAATATACATACTGTTAACAAACTGCAAGGTGTCAGCATGTACCCACTTCTTCTGGACTGTATGGTGCATCTGATATAAAATCATATGATGTCAGTATATGTAAGGAATAAACCATGACTGGTGGCGCAGTTCTATGGAAATAAACCACGGCAGGGTGGTGTAATATGGCCCGTGGCAAAGCCAAGGGGCCGTTAACCACCCTGAAGTGGTTTATTTCCATAGAACTGTTGTAAATCGAATCTTCAGTAAAGCTGAATGAACTTGTGTGTTAATCCACTTTGACTGGAACTACTTCATAGCCATGTGTCATTACCATGCATTTACTGGGAAATAATGCACGCCCCTCCAGCCAATCAGAGAGTAGTATTTAACCAAGCCATGGCATAATTTTGATATAACTGGTATAATTATATTGTATAGATATGAGTAATAATGATATAATAACACCTGCAACTCTGAATATTTGTCAAATTGTGTTTGCCTCAATGAGGGTCAGTGCAGTACTTCAAAGTATACATAGTTTACTAATGCATTTGATTAATTTGGGTGGACAGCTTGTCTAATCATATTCTATAAAATGGTTGCATAACAGGAAAACAAAATCTGTTACTAGCAGAAAACCTCTCCATTCATTATTCAGTTAGGATATAGGAAGAAAGGTGCAGTGGAATTGCTGCAGGGAAGCATACCTGAGTGATATTGAATAAGAATGGCTTTGAGGATGCACTAGCACACCTGCATGCTGCTATATTTCCCCAGCAGAGCTGTGATGAATGATTTGCACTGCTGGTACCTTGGAACAGGGACCATAGCTCACTTTTCTGCCTGATTCATCAGCAAAGCCAGGTGTTTAACAACGTAAATAAATTTACTTGTATATTTCCTACCATACTCAAATTAATGAGTTTTGGTTGGTTTTAAGAGTTTCCCTTGGGGTCCTAGAATCCAAATATGTGCTTTTCTTTCTGCTATATACTGATAACTGCAAGGAAACCTATCCTAATGGCAATGTTGAATAAAATGAGTTGGGCTTCCTTACTAATGAAATAATGAGGTCTCAGGAGACTGGTCCCTCATCTGTGCTCTCTTTTGTATTTCAGGTACAAGGGAGAACATCACTCATTCCCTGGCTCTATAATAACTGATAACCTTATCTGATTGCCTTTTGATGGATGACAGTTCAGTGAAAACCTCTAGGGATCATGGAGAACAATATAGGTCTAAAAGCATTCACTGCACAACGGAAAGCAATTCCAGCAACCCTTCAGTGACATGACCATACAGATACCTAGACTGGAAGCTTTGCGTTAAGCCATTGATGTAGGAAGTGGAGATCCTGCAGAGTTAATTTAAGATCCAGATCTATTATGACATTACACTAAACAGGCCTGACTGCCTTTTAAAATTAAATCGCTCAATTCCAAAATAAAGGTCACAAGAACTTAATGAGCGAAATGACAAGATTTATGTAGACACCCACAGAGGAGATGTCTCTTAGGCTTTATATAAACTTGCTTGTGTTTTCATGGATGACTGATTGCATATAGGTAGCCTTGCTGAAATCCCAAACACGTATTAGGATTTATTTTTTAACAAATAAGGTTGCTTTTATGAGTTGTTCATAAATATAGTGACCACAGTTCATTCTTCGACCCACATAAAAGTTTTTGACTCTCATTTAATAACAGTTCAGTGACTGATAACTGTGAAAGCAGGTTTTATTACTCTAAACATAGTTCAAGTGACCTGAGCATGATTTCAAACCCTCTGTTGCCTGGAGGCAATCAGCTTTGATTCAGCAACAACCAATAGTAACTCACCAAGCTGTATTTGTGAAAAATACATGTACTTACATTTCCTGCACAAGACATTGTCAAGTCTATGGTGTTTCATGTTTCTGTGTTAATGGTTTTGAGAGACACTAATTGCTCAAGGATTCACATCACGGTTATGGCCAACCAATGTCCATAACCCAACATGAAGACCAACCAATGAGATACCTGAAAACATTACAATACTCTTCTCAGTGGTCTTTGCTAGTCTTTGGTAGAATTATCATGGAAGTGAAAGCTAAATCACCATAATTTTTTAAAATTATTTTATATAATTATTTAAATTAAGTGACTTACAGTTCCCATTCCCCCTTATTGAGTGACTTGGATAATGTGTTCAGATTGGAGTATGGAGTATACATTGAACAGGCTCCTGGCTACTGCTAACCATCGCTCAATTTTTGAATTGTGGTCACCTCGATGTTGGTTCCAAAAAGATGAATGCCACACTAAGACCATTTTATTTTATCCAAAAATGACCCTGCTGTGAACTCAGCAAAAGCATGAAATTGGGAAAGGAAATAAAGTTAAGGAATCTGATGAACCATAAAAAGGAAAAATCACATTACACAAAAGCACTAAAAGAAAATAACCACCATTTAGAATGAGATGCCCAAGCAATGTACAAGAAATGAATATCACCTTCCTCCATATAAATAAAATTCAGGTTTCAAGTATTTTAATGGATATACCAATTAATTACTGTAAAGAGCAGTAACCAGAAAGAGACGTTTTTAACAGTCATTAATAATCATGATCATCACCACGTGAGTACATTCTTACCGATGTTTAATGTGAATTATTTGAGCTTTTCAGCAAATATTTGCATGGCTTGGAATTTTGGAGCTATACATTCTTGTGATGTGAAAGAACAAACAAACTAAACTGAAGCACAAATTTGGGGCATATCCAAAACAGTAATATCCTATTAAAATGTACGTGGCCATGAGATTCAGGCAGAAACTAATGCACTGGCGCAGCTTTAAAAATGTAGGTCTGCATTGTTTAAACCATTTTAATTGCAACTTCTTTCCACGTGGCCCAAAACAGGGTAATAAACGGGACATCCCAGTTTTGGTTTCCTAATGAAATATTATTGATGTAGTGGTGAACTTACTGTCATACACCAGTGCATCCTATCATGATATGGAAATTCAGCAAATCATTCTTAATGATGCTTTGTGCATTGTCATTGAAGTCAATGGAGACCAGTGGAGAACATGATTCAGGAAATCATGGAATTTGTTTGGGAAGCTTTTATGTGCGAATAACTCCTATTGATTGATGTGGGCACGGCCTCACTATGACTGATCATATTTCAATTCATCACAGACTGCGCTGGCATGTCACTGGTGTGCAATATAGATTTGTTTATCCATGCTGTAACGTGCATGTAGTAGGAGCGGGCACTGTTGTGTGAGCTTGTCTCAGGACATTAGAGCTAGACAGTGCAATGATTGAATGTTGCCTATTGCTCAATGTCAGTCTGTGATTAAGTCCCTCTACTTTTATTATTATTTTATTTTCATTCTATTATCCCTGTAGACTAACTAATGGGAAACTATAGGTTGGTTTCCCAGACAACCTAGTACTAGACTACAGGAAACCTTCAATGAAGCCTACACTGAATAAAGCTATTAGTCTAGAACTAGGTTTAATCCATGCTCGGGAAAGCGGCCCTAGGTCCTGGACATCACAAAACAAAAAACTGCTGGCTAAATGTTTGTTTATAGAATAGTCTTCACTCTCATTGCTTTCTCTTCAGAGCAATGAACTCAAAATCCTCCCATCTACTATGAGACCATTTATTCCTTTTTGGGATCAGTCAAAGGTATCCAGAGCTAAGTTTTGACAGAAAAACCACAGTCAAAAAATATATTAATGCTAAGAAAAACTACATGTGGTCAAAGAATATATTAACTGTAAGAGGAGTAGAAAACCATTGTCTCCACTGAGGCAAATTGACTTGTGACAGTGTGGAAGTTTGCTATTGAGAGTCACCATCAGGGAATAGTGAAACCTGTATCATGGAAGACTTTGAGTGCCCTGTGGTCTCTGGCAGTGGAGAGTGAAATTAAAACTAAGACAGACACACATGAAAGAGGAAAGAATGGCTGCCACTGTACTCTTTGTATTCACTGGGATTTAGAGAATCATGGGCTGCAAAATTAATAAGGTGATTAAAACAGCCTGGTTCTGCAATTTGTTTGCTAAATCATGCTGACATACAGTGCAACATAATATTTTCAAATTCAACACTTTATCATAATGCCAACTGATTAAACAAATTGTGGAGTAAATATGTTTCAAAACATGACCTTAGCAGGGAACCTACTGTTTGAGACTGAACTGCTTCAGCAGCTTGGTGAAGTGCATGTGGTTCTCCCTCAGCGGTGGGAAACCTTTCCTTAGTCTGAGGCAACACCTGTTTGAAGCGCAGTCTGCTCTATCGTCATGCTAATCAAAGGGGTCTTTTTTCCCCTCTTAATTGAATAAGCCTCACATCACCATTATTGGAGATAAGCAAGGCAGGAGACGAAGAACTGAGGGCCCTTATCGCCCTTCCTGCCACTGGGCCCGGCTGCTTCTTCTGTGATCCCTTCATTCATTTGCAAATCAAAGAAACAGAGAGAGGGAAAAATAAGTGATATCCTCCCCTCTTCCTGGTTTTAGCATCCATGGTTGAAATGTGTATGAGGCGAGAGGAGGGGGTGGAGCGAAAGGGGGCAGGGGGACCTGAGGGAGAAAGAAGCAAGGCCAATGCATAATGCAAGCAATGAATAAGCAAATGTATAAATCGATGAAATCAGCCTCTCGTTCTCTTTATGATGCTTGCCGTAAAGCTATCATTTAGAATTTGTGTTGGCATAAACAACCTGTCTCTGTTTTTACTACAGGCTCGGGAATAGAGAAAGCCTGGATATTGCAGAGACGGGGCTGTGGGTGACCTTTAGTTTAGTGGCTGTCAATTTCCCCAGCAGGGAAAAAAATGCCAGACTAAACCTGCTCTGACAAGGGCAGTTTGCCAAGCAGATGAGAATGTGTTTAGTGGTGTTGGTCACTTAGCTGAAGTAGCTGTTTCAAGTCGTTACAGACAATCTGACATCTACTTTTTTCACCGCATACAGTCCACCTGAATGCTGCATTTAGCCTTACCTTCTAAAATAAGAGTGTGAAATAATAACTTTTGCTGTTAGAATGGACAGATATGTAAAAGATTGTAAAGTGAACATGGAAACAAGATGAAAGAATAAACAATGGAGTATAAAAGGCCAAACATTTTGAGTTTTTGTTGCATTATTGTATTATTCATGTTACCAGTTATTTGATGCAATAATTAAAGGCTAGTAAAATAAACAGTCACAGACATTCTTTGCTTTTGTCCAGAAAGATTAAAGATTTAGTATACATGTCTTCACTAGCTGTTTACACCAACACATGGGGTACATTATTAAGCCCTAACAGGGCTTAGCCCCTGTTCACAAGCCAGTAAGATGGTGCCATCACCCTGATAAATACCTGCTCATGGTCATATAGCAGATGAACATTAACAGAACCCCAAATCACAACAGGAGTTATGAATGATATAAAACATCCAAGTCCAAAGGCAGACAAAATGAAAACTTGGTCCTTGAGATGACATGAATTGCCACACCAAGTTGAGAAATGTCAGACAGACTTATGGTGTGATAGCTAGAACTTTGGCTGTTCTCAAACTGCCTTGAGGACATGTACAGCTATACCAATCACTTAGATATATAAGAAAAGGGGACCAACTGTACAGTGTCCTATGAGGTTTAAAGAACTAAAATATAGACAGAGGTTCTGCCAGGAAAAATGTGTCTCCATCCCCATTATAAATGGGATGGAAAGATTGGAATCTGCCATAATCTACCTTTATCAGTCTTTTTTAATATGTGCCAATTATCAACAGTTTTATAAGTACATCAGCTACTAAAAATATGTGTTATTTCAGAAATGGCTGTTCCATGGCAAGAAATACATTTATTTTGAGAAAACTGTTTAAAAGTGTCTTTTAAAAATGTCAATGAAACAGTATCTTATGTTGTGGGAAATTGTTAAAAATTTTGCACCATAAAATCAACTAACTGATGTCAGGAAAATGGTGTACAAATAATAACTAAGTTTATTGAAATTCATTCAAAATGAAACTACATTTTTGACACTTGCAGCACTCATTTATACTTTTCAACTGTGCTACCAGTGAAGACAACATACACACATACATGGTTTTTTAACTATGGAAATATGTTCCAGCTCGTCACATCACTCTTTAGATTCCAAAAGGATAGCTGCAGATTAGCTTGCTCACTACAGTTAACTTCACTCTTTTCAAACATTGAAATGTATCTTGCCACTTATAACTACCTTTTCTGCAATAGCGTGTGTTTATATCATTTTGTTTACTGTGTTTCAATCATGTTAATGACATTAACTGTGCTTAAGAATAACTTAAAACAACAGGATCAGAATTATATGTTTTACAAGCCTCAATATATTGTGTAATTGCAATTCAAATTGACAAGTGACTTTTGGATTTATCTATCAATACTTTCAATCAGTCAGTGAATGACAGAAAATGACCCAGATAATGGCATGTTTTATAAAGCTCTTAGAACACTACACATCCCAAACAGCTACATGCAAGAAATACAAGCATGCTCTAAAAAATAAAGGGCTGGCAGGTTGCTTGAAAGCTTAAGGATATATTAAATCTCAGTTTCTACGATTAACAGATTTTAAAGAATTTGTTTTCTAAAACTTGAATGAAATCAGCTGAGTAAATCTGTTCTTTGCTGAAATAACACAAGAAAAGTTATCTGCCTTTAGAGAGAAGTGCTTGAGCAAACAAAGCTTTTATCTTATATGTTGCCCCTAGCAACACACTCAAAATGGAGCGTTTAGAGAGAGTCTTGCTCGGTATTTGGTGGCTGTTTGTCAGCGATAATAAAAGCTCCTGGCCTAAAGTGTTGGCGTTTTAACTGCTCATTTACAGAGAACCATAGTGGAACAAAAAGATGCACAGACCTAGGAGAGATGGTATAGTTTAAGATTGATCAGTACAGACATCACTGCCCAACTTTGCTCTGACCTGGCATTGATGATAAATTATGAAACAAGCATTAGAACGAACATGCCTTACAGCCAATATTTAAAAGATTAAAGGTCAGTGAGTAACAGAAAATAAATTTCACACTTTCATGTCGGAAGAGAAAGTGAGAAGAACGAGGAGAGTGTCCACTGAAATGGAAAGTGCTCTGTTTTAACATAATTGAAGTTTTCATCATAATCTAATGAACTTTGATCTCCCTAACAGACCCCTGGATAAGAGGAAAGATCAAGGTCAGCCTGCCTCTGAATGGAAAAAGAGTAAGCGGAATGAGACCCCCCCTATTGAGAAAGAACATATAGAATCATTAAAGGACCCCCTCTATGGTAAGATGAAACAAACACAAGACCAACAAATCTGACCCAGGGCTGGATTAAATCAAAACTGACCCTCCTCACTTATCACAGACTATGCATATTACATTGCCTCTTGGAATGTACAAACAGCATTCTGAAGCATCAAAGCTTCTTAAAATAGTTTATAATTTGTGATCAGCGGGTGGATATCAGTCTTGATTTCAGTCAAAGTGTTCAGGCTGCAAAATCCATAATATTACATTTTAATATACGGTTCTGGCTCGGAACTGAATGAATCAAGAATATTTTATGGTTATGTGTTTTGTCTGCTGAATATGTTTTTTAGGTAATAAAAGAGAAGGGAAATCAGTAACACAGATCAATTTGCAGTCACCAGCAATACAACTGCTTTGCAATGATGCCAACATTATTGCTTTACATACTTTACTTTGAAAAATCTATTTAGATTTAAAAGCATATTATGCTTTTATGAGCAGATTAAGGACTTCCTAATTCCAAACTGGCACAATCTAATATAAAATATCAATTTAAAAAAATCAAGGCATTTCATTGTAGTTTACAGTGTTGTAATTTACTCCACAGAGTATTAGCAAAGCCTTGGCAGGTTCTATAATACTCAACTGTAGCTATGATCATTGCTCATTGCTCAAGTCAATGAATATCATTTATCGGTATGTACCCATTTTACAATCCAGACAACATGAGAAATTTTGATTTCTTCACAAAAATCATCTTTTTCTCAAGGATAGGTTTGAAAACTGTGCTAATGCACCGTTCCCTCTTTCATTAACATTGTCAATCTGCTTGTTGCAAGAAGACTAATGACAATAATATAAAATCCTCCTTTTTCCTAATTTGTATGTTATGAAGGTGAATAATAAAACAAATAGATATATAAATATAATAGATGTGTAATCTTAATTAACATTACATACAGTCCATGGCCATGAATAACCACTACCTAAATGACCTCATTGGATACTACAGGGTCATATATTCTACAGTATATACAGATTATTTATTGTCTCTAACTTTAATTTACCCTGAATGATGCTACAGCAATAGTCTAGCCCAGTAAATGTAATCATTCAATAAGTCAACAGACAAGCTGCTTTTTTGTATCCTCCCTTGCATCAGAGGAAGGACTGAATTGACAGAATAGCTTTCATTCCCTATTGTAATGAAAGTGCTATTATGTAAGTGCTGTGGGACTTAAACCTGGATGGAAATGCATTAATGTTGATACAGGACAGGCATCTGCTCTTATGTGTGTCCACTTTGAATCAATGCTCACTGGAACCACACATCCATGCACTCTCAAAATATCCTTCCTCTCTTTTATATGCAACAGCAGATATATGGGTTTGGTCCCCAGTAACATAGCTAATTGTGATGTCTGGCTCAGAATGCCATGTATAAAGCAATGCACGACCTCCACACTGAGGTATTTTTACATTACTGAAGCAAAAAAGAGAGTGAAAACAGCAAGGTAGAGTGTTTGACTTTAAGCCTTTCTTCCTAAAGGAAATGTGGCTGATTGTAGGCTGAAATTTAGTTGGTTGTATAGATCCCATTTTTTAAAGCATTTTATATAAATTAATGGTGAAAGCTTTAAATTCAATGGAATCGCTTGTGTAGAGATGTGATAATGAAAGGTTATCAAACCTGAGGACAAATATTTGTACAGTTTTTTAAATGAAGGTTTTATGATCGTGGCTCGCTTGTTAATGCAGCATAACCAGAAATCTTAAGTGCTGTTGAGTGACAAGGTTTGTGTGCTGCAGGGTCAACATTTGTATAAATGCTGGCCTCAGCATTTATGCTCCTTCAAAAAGCTTTTAGAAAAGAGCTTCTGTATACTCAGTGATAGGAGGTAAAAGCTTGTATAAACTTTTTCCAGTCCAGTGGGTTTTATTGTATTACTGTTGTCATCAGTGTACTTATCGCACCTTGAATATTTTTGTTTGAGATGTGAATATTACTTCAGATGTCAGTGGCTAACAGAGCAATGGAGTTGTTTTCCTTTGTGAGTTAAGTCTGGTTTCATTCAACAGAGCTATGGTTCACACTGGGGTGGAACACATTCCTTTTCCCAGTTCAATAAAAAATGTTCTCTGACTTTAGACTTTTGGTCTCTTGCCAGCTATTCTAAAGCTTTGTACTTATTCAGTGCGCAAGTCCAGGGAAAGTGGCAGTGCCCTGAGTAGCAGACTCCATCATCTCTTTGCATCTATAATTTATGGGGAATGCCCACGCAGGCCAATGCAGAGCTCATGTCCATGGCTGGTCAGTTGATTCTATTTTTTTTTTAAATATATATTTTTAAAAGGACAGGGAATCAGTTTTATCAGGGCAGCATGGTGTCTGATAGGGGAATAGATGAGATAAAGCACAGACCAGATGTGAGTAGGGTTGGAGCACACAACCCTCAGGAGCAAGCATGCATGTGTGCTATAGGTAGAAAGCACCAACACTAAGTCATGACTTTTCCACAACAGGCACTATAGTTGCCTTTTCTACAAATGATTAAGGTAAATGCACCACAGCAAAGTGAAACTGAAGAGCTGAAATTAACTCTCTCAATGAATCCATCTCATCCCATCAGGGAACAGAATGAAGTCAGGCTATTTTCAAAGCAATCAGCCCAGGTTCTTTCTTCCAGTGAAGAGCACCCGTACAGATTGACAATGAAGAAATCAATGTTGATGAAAATGGCAGGCCATCATTCACAAATCTTGATGGTGTATCAATCAGCACAAAGTGCTTGTCAACATATTGCTTTAAACATGTTTCAAGGCTCAGTCCAAATGGTAATACATTCAATACAGGTAAATTCTAATTGGCACCAATGGAGGTTGTAGGGAGTGTTACATTAGATTGTTTGCTCAACATGGCAGCAATTTGGCTGTCATTGCAAACTTTCCCTAATTACAATTGTGGTAAGAGAAATAAGGTTACCCTGATAGACAGCAAAATTACTATTAATCCTGAATGCAAAACATTTATCTGAATGTTTAAAAAATGAACATAAATAAAATATTCCAAACAAAGTTATTTGCATAAACACAGGCTTCCTTTGAACATTTGGATGTTTAACATAATTCTACTAAGTTCACAGGATATACCTTCACAGAACATGGACATTTAAAAGTTAGACCTCAAAAAAGAGAAAAAAACACACACTCTCTCTCTCTCTCTCTCTCTCTCTCTCTCTCTCTCTCTCTCTCTCACACACACACACACACACACACACACACACACACACACACACACACACACACACACACACACACACACACAACACACACACACACACACACACACAAAACACACAAATAACCTTACAGTGACTACAAAAACTAGACCCAGAAATAAAGGGAAAATGCCCTATCTTGTATAACCTCATTGTACATTGCTACTTTGCTACAGGACAGATGCGTTTCAGTTGGGAGAAAAGCTGGAACTGTGAAATTCAGCCTAAAGGTGCGGTGCTTGTTTTGTTTAGATAAATATGTAATGGAGATATCCACAAATGATCTGGTCTGTGGTTGAGTTCCCTGTGCCTCACAGAGGACTTGACCTTTTCTTATTTGAATGATTCAGATAATTTCAGCACCTCTTCTTAAACTGTATGCAGTTAAATGTAGAGAATGCAAGTAAATTGATATCTGCAATATGCAAAATAATCTGAGAGCAAAATAACAACTTATTTTACAGCTATCCGTTAATAGCTTAAAATCTTATATCTATCTTTTAATTGGGGAATGGGTTCTTCAGAATATTATCCAGCCGTCTGACTTTCCCTGGCCTTCTCTGGGGTGCAGAGGACTGAGACAGACATGCTCCGCAAGCATAAATATGGGCCCAACATTTCAACCTCTCTGTTCTCCTCATGACCAGAGGGAGACTGCACAGATGGTGCCCCTGGACCTGGGAGAACCTCCCCGCATACACTGCTGACACTACACTGGCTGAATACCTTACACTTAAAATAGCTGAAATATTGAGGACAGAGTCTAGAATTGCCACAGAGAGGAATTACTTTCCTCACCATCACCACTTTAGCTTATTATTTTCAGTACAAAGCCAGGGTGTCAACTGTATGTTAGAAGCACACAGGTATTCAAAGTGTTATATTCTATTTTGTCTAAAAATTGCTATATTATTATATACATATTTGAAATAACGATTACTAATTCTGGGAAGTAAACAGAAATGTGTTGAGGTCTGTTTAAATAATCTGTTTGACGGGTTTTTGGCTTCACCATTTCATAGGCAACATTTATCTCAAAATCACCTCAGTTTTTAAAAATACTATTTATAAGGCATAATTATGTGGATGAGTTGTAACACCTTTGGACAGTTTTCCAATAATCACCATTATGCAAGTATTTTTGGCAAAAGCTGCAATTAAAAAAGGCTGTCATTAAAAGATAATGGAAAATTTCTTCAGTGACAGAACATTGAATTCCATTTGTACACAGACAGTACTACTGCCAACCAATATATACATACTGTGATTGGAGTACATATCTCTTATCCACCTTATACTGTGAATACCACCCTTGTGCCTCACTTGCTGCCTCCCTAAGGGAGAATAATACAAATAAGTTATTGTGATGCACCTGTGCATGTATCATATTTGTCAACCAAGCAGCTGCTATTGAGTACATTCTTGTCATTTCTGAAACAATGTATCGACTGACACCGTGACAGTACAAATGCATTTATTTTTGTGTTGACACAAAAGTGAAGCATATATCTCTATTCTTTTCACTTCTTTCACTAAGAGTGAGGCCAAGGGTACAGTTATTTCATTACCTCATAGCACCTCATAGCAGCATTATCAGCCACCTATGCCCCGAAAGTCCCCTCACAGCAATAAAGTCAAAGCTGCCGTCTCCCTCTTCTACAGATAAATGAAAAATCAATAAAAACTTTGAAACTCAACACATTCCAACAATCACACCTAGAAGTCAGTGTACAATAGTGAATACGTTAGCTTGCTTGCAGCTTTGGGATATTAGTCCAAGCCCTCGGGTGCCCAGTTTCAACAGAAGAGGAGAGAGGAAGAAGAAATACAGGCAAAAGATAAAGGCATGAGACTTCACCATCTTTTCATGTACAAAATGTTACATGATGAAGTTGTCCATCAAACAATGTGTGTTTACTAGCCAAGTGAGGTACTGCATCAGTTGCTATGCTGAGGTTAATGGTTAGCAAGGATTTAGCCCACATTGCATTTGCATTCAATATCCTCATGATAATGTGTGTAGTAGCCAGCAGCATAATGAGCTTAAACTCTCATGTCACGGGGGGTGTCTTTCTGACTTCACCCAAGGAGCCAGAACCCTAGAACCGCCTCTGGCTTAAAGCATATGTAAACTCCACCTGCAAAATCAGAATTTTGGCTCACAAGACTGTTCTCCATTCTTCTCCTTTTTCTTGCATGTAAAATACTAGTGTGCAAAAATAGGTGAGGTTTGTGTGACATATGATTATATTCATGATTATCTTATTTGTGCACTGGATGATATTTTAATATATTTTTTTCAGTCTGACTAGCACAAATGATGTAATATCACAGTCAAGCTGCATTGAAATGTTATCTATCTGCTACACTGCTTGTGTTATCTTGTAATTATGTCCACTGAATGTATCATACAATAGCTGGCCGAGCTAATACATTAATTTAGAAAATAGCATAAAAATCTGAAGCTTAAACACCGTATTATTGTTTTACATGGATCAGTATGCAAGCTCAGAAAAATACAGCTACCCTATCTAGCTAGCTAACATCTTTTCATACATGATGAGGAGAGCATAGATCTAATTAAGACTAGTGAGGAATTGCAGCATAAATTGGACACTATATTTTTGCTGTGTGGTTGATTTTCCCCTCCAAAATTTTAAACCCTTTCCTGCTTTACAAACAATCCCTTCATCCATTATTTCCATTGATTTTAGGTCTCAGCCAAATGTTTGATATGCCTTATTCTCTATAAAATGCAATGCCAGTATATTGATTCTGTTCAGGCACTATGAGATAAAGTTACACTATTTTTCTGTGTAGTCTACAAAAAACGAGCTGTGCCAAGAATGGAAGCAGGCTCTTGCAGATCTCTCCTTTATTCTGAAGATAGGGATTCTCAGATATGCTACAGTGTGCGGCTGTGTGAGCACTGATACCTGGGTGACAAGATCAGCCACTAAACTTAGGATCGGCAACCATTTCAGCACATGCCCTGAGGTACTGCGAGGAACAGAGTTACAGATGAGCAGACCAGAGTACATTTGTAAATGATTGTTTGAGAGTGAGGGCTGATGTTTATGTGCTGCTTTTCACTGTCCGTGATTGCTGTGTTATATTACCTGAAAGATTGGATAGTGAGGGGCATGTTCTGCCTAAGTGATGTAAACACAATCCATCATTCAGAGATTACCCCCAAAAATTTCCCTCAACTATTTACGGTGACAATAAATGGGAGCCAGGTCACTTACATACAGAATTACAATTTAATACATAATGAGAAAATAAAACAAAAATTTTTGTATTTAATTATTTCAATGGTATAATCATCAGTCTTCCAGAAATACTGCATAACTTTTTGTACAGATGTCCTAATATGTGTGTGCTAGGTTATCTGCGCTGATTTCATGAAAAAGCCTGAACCTACTGATATCACTGAAACTTGCTTTCAGAGAAATATACTATCCCAATGGAAGCAAAGCAAAAATAACTCAGTAAAAATAGTAAAGTAAAGCCTTGCAAATGCCAAAAGTCTTGCCTTCACAACCTGACATCAGGATTCACTTCTGTTTTAGACAGGGGCCAGTCAATCAGAATGATGGAACACCTAAGAGCTCAAAGTAGTACATGAGATTGGTGACCCCATCCTGAGGGTGGTAATGTAGATGTAGAGAAGGCCAACTACACATTTTTCCAAGCTAAGAGAATTTGAAAAAGCCAGAATTCCAAATGTCCTTTTGAGATGTGTCATTGCTGAAGTGATATCAAAAGCTTTGCATAAATAAAATACCTGCTGAAAAATAAATATTATTGGCTGTACTAGGCATCATATCATCAGAGTACACTTCAGAGGGTACCCTTGTATCTATCCACTTCTGAGAAAATACGTGTATGACAATTTGAATTATAGTACGTGAAAAACCATAACAAAAATGATTCATTGTACAGGAACAGATGTGGGAGAAATCAATGTGGCTAAAATAGAGCATTAATCACATCAGTGATTAATTGTTTCTGATATATTCTTTAGCTTCTATGCTTTGTCTGTTAAAGAATGAAGAACAAATATAATGTAATTCTACATTCACTAAGGAACCATAGAGTGCCTCAGATCCCATGCTGTAAAGGTGAGACATATGGAATGAATGTGCAGACGTGATTTCTGCCATTTCAGCTTAAAACACTGAGTGAGAAACACAAGATGATGAAGTTTTGTTTGGCATCAGAACTGAGTGTAAAGCCATTATGCTTCTCCTGGGCCTCTTGTTTTACACATTTAATGAAAAATGTGCCACCCATTTTAGAAGAAAACTTAATGAATGTGGCAATTCTGTATTGACCAGAATCTCTGGGGCTTAGGGATATTTCTCATGACTGTCATACCCATTAAGACTCAAAGATAACAAGAGCCAGAATAATTTAGAATCAATTTAATAACCCAGAAAACACTGCATGACAGGCTGAGCAGATGCGGGTACCATGTTTTTAAGTGACAGCTGTTTCTGAGAGTGCCATTCTACTGAGAGAATAGCCAGTTCATACAGAGAGATGTTTTTCAAAACAGCATTCATCATATTGAAGCAAATTCATCACAATTACCATACAACACACTGTCCTGTCAATGTCAGATGAAAAATCCAATTTTTCTCATAAAGCAAAGTAGCAGGGTTCTTACGGCTGCGATTGTGATGTGAGAGGATTGACCTGCACGTTCAAATCCATAGTAAGCTGCCTCTCTGAACTTAAATAAGATCTCTATAGGAATCACAGCCATTACTCTTGAATTGAAAAGTAAGCTTGACTCCATGTTGCTAATTATATATATACACATATTGTACATTGTATGTGTATTATGTAACATATCTATACTTTAAGATGAGTCATAAGACAGTAACTCTTCCTAACTGAACAAAGGAAGAGGTGTTTTTCGACTGTGAAATTTATTGAATGTACTGCAGTTTCAGTTAGGGTCAGTTGCTTGCCTTTGTGATTCATACGGACTATCGAATGCATGGTCATCACTTTTCCTCCTCCAGACAGAAGGATTCCACACTCATAGCAGACCCTCGGCTTGCTTTGTGAGAGCTGAAGGGTTGGGGGGATGGGGGTGGGGGTGGGGGGTGGGTGGATAGGGGGCAGGGGTGTAGTTCGTTATGGCTGAATAAGGAATGTTTTGTGCCAGTCTCAGGTGGTTTGAAATCCAAATATAGGCCAGAAGAAAATAAAGAATCTGTCATCACAGCAGAACACAAGATGGGTTTAATTTATTTCTCTCTCTGAACACTTTCTCCTCAAAACACATTCAGAATTACAAATAGCCAAGTTGCCGGTTGGGTGTTTTGAGTTGTACCCCACAGTGAAGCAGGGGGAGAGCTTTTCTCATGCCACATGATAGAGCTGCTTTGTTCCTTTAAACCAGTACAATGTTACTCCACAGATCTGGAAAACATAATGATACTCAAAGCTTTCATGAATTACTTGTATTTGCAACCCTGTGATTCTGTTTTTTTAAACAGTTAATTAATGGTATTAGGCTGACATTAGCATATTGCTATGTATCCTGTATATACTAAGACTAAATTAAGAATATGTACTGTGGGCTATATTCATGTAGTGTCTGTAAGGGCATATGCCATTCAGCCAAATGAGACTTTACACTGAAACATAATTTTCTTTGAGTATTTCATATTTTATCAGAGGCAAGTGAATCCTTTGCCAATGTCCTCTACATCCTAAAACAGGACAGTATGTGCCCTCAAAGGCACTGAGTGTGTTTGGTTGGTCTAGCCCAGTATCTCTGTATATTTTTGCACTCTCATTGACATATTCTAAAGCTCTAAAATAAATTTTCTTTCTTATTAAGGCAGTTAATGTCAGTGAATCAAGTAAAAGAAAACCAGAGCCTGAACTCCACTGTTCTTATTAACCTGTCCTTAGTAACACTTGTAAGCAAGCCCTTCATTAAAAGTTGTTTGATATGTTCAGCAAAAACAAAACTGATTTTTGAAATCAAAGGTTAATAAATGTTTAAAAATGTTGATTGAATCCAGATATAATAGAAGTTATACTCAAACTCACTCAGAGAACTGCTGCCATATCCAGCAGGGTATGCATATTTCAATGAAGCTGCAGTCAGTGGAGTGCTTTCAGGATGATGATGGGAGAGACGAGAGAGATTATGGTAATGTTGATTATGATGAGAGTCCATTTGCGTGTAGATGTCTCCTTTAAAGCATATTTGGCAAATGAGCACAAAATTGAAATTATAACGGGTGTCTAGACTGTCAGGTACACCAGGTTTGCTTTTGAAATATTCGTTGGTTGCTGAAGGCAAGGATTGCATGTATGCCCACAGCGTATGATTATATTTAAATGAATACAACGTGTTGATAAATGGCCCTGATACTCGGCTTTCACAAATAACAAACAAAGAATTGATGAACTGTTTTAGAGAATTGTAAGTATCTGTGGTTGTTAAAGGCAGCCCATTTTCCTTGAGGTAATGTGGCGGGAATGTAATTACCAGAAGGAAAGCACAATGATTAGATGTTGAAATTGTTTGTGGGCATTTTCTCCCCTTTTAATTGAAGTTTACCCATAGAATATATTGCATACTGCTTTATGTTGCTTCATCATCACAAAATGATCCAGCCTCAGTATTTCACAGCCGGGATCAAGTGAAACATTTTTTTTCAGCTAATCTTGTTTGACACATGCACCATACCCATGTTATAGATGATCTAAAGGGTTATTTGTGATATGTGCTAAAACCTGTTCATTAAACATATGAAATAACATTAAAATTTTTGAAGTAACAGTGATTTAAAGACCATTCATAGGCAGATGCATGTTAAGAGAAATGTGTTGCCTGAAAGAGCCAGGAATTGAAATGACCACAAGATCATATTAAATAATGCTCTCTCTTCCATTTTCTCTATTTTTAGCCTGAACCAGTTCAATAATTTAATAAACTTGGAATTAGTATTCATTTTTACCTTGTTGTGTGTTGGCTTACATAACCATCCTAGTCTAATTCATGAAATAGAAAAATAATCAATAACATTGTTAAACCTGCTGCAGAACAAATAACTGATTGATGTAATCATAAGAGAATATTGGTCTAATTCAGACTTAGCCTGTTGCATATTCTGAAGAAATGCACTCATTCACACAAACGTACATACATACACACACACACACTGATAAACTTTCCTTCAAAGACAGAATGCCATTTATTGCAAGGACATTGTCTGCTTGAGGCAGAAGAGACACCCAAAAGGATTACCATAAAAAAGATTGCTTTTTTCCTATGGCAGGAGGTACAATACTGTTTTGGTTACCAGGTTGCAGATATTTATCTTAGATTAGATTAGAACTAATTTATTTTCAGACTCTATTCAGGCAAATCTCTTTTGATGAGAAGCCTGATGTAGGTTTTTTATTGGTGAAAGATGGATGTGAACTGCATGCATGCATTCCAGTCAAGTCCAACAGCCAGCATTGTGAGTGGGTGTTTCTGTCACATGCTGATAAATGAATGTTCACTCATAGCTTTCACTTGCAGATTTATCTTTGCTTTGTTATGCATGTAGAGACATACTATTTATACAGTCACTGTGTTAATAAGAGCACCGATGACTCACTCCTTCCCCCTTGTTTGCTGTAAATATACTTCATTTTGTTTCTTGAGCCAAAATCATTGTAATTTTTCAGCAACAAAGGATGGTTGGATAATAGACTTTGGAGAGTTACCACATTTGTCTGTCCATGAATGATTTTCCTGTTCTTTTATAAATATATAGCCTTGAATAAGTTAGACAAGACCATCTTGAAAAACAAAAGAAATATATGGCATGAATTGTGTATCTGGTGCATTTCTTCACTATCTGGAGTTAAATGCTCAGTAAGTAACAAGAGTTAACACTAAGTAACACTAGGTTTCAGCATGTGATGCAATCCATGTTTTGGAATTGAATGCTGACTGCATCGGTACTGACTGTGTTCAGCAACTTCAGGGCATTGCTTAATTGGCTGTAGAGTTTCCCAGGGTGGGAGTGTTTGAGTGAGACTGTCTTCATCTCATTGCGCACCAGTCAGAATTAAGAGCCTGCAATCAGCCTTGCTGCACCAACTGCTCATGAAGTGCAGTCCTCTGATACAATAACTACGCAGCAGAGTTTGTGGACTGCAGTAAACTGAAGCAGTGGCTGGCAGCATACTCTCCCCAAGGAAAACGTGAATGTGAAGTTGTCTGCACCTCCCAAACTGATAGAGGCTGTTGCAGTCTTGAAATAGGCCTACAATTAAAACAACCCATTACACAATGGAATAAAATGGGAATAAACATATGACAAACATTTATTATATTTTACCTTCTTACATACCTATAAAACCAGAGTTATTTGTCAATTTGCTATAGAACGTGTACTGGTTGATACAATGAAAAATAGTTGGAAGTGTATCAGGATTCTGGTGCTACAACTATCCAGAATGATGTATTATTATTGTTGCAGGGAGAGTCACCAAGAAAGTGTAGAAATGGCATATTTTGAATCAGATAAGATATGTAGAAAAAACATGTTTATCATCAGAAATGTTTGATAAATTATTCATTGGACATTCATTTCTGAATAAAAACAGGTAAGCAGTCCCATATTTATTCTCATTTTAGCTATGTTTACTTCTGAATTTTAGACAGGTACTTGACATATGCTAAAATGCATGAAACTGATAATATGCTTAAATCACATCTAAAATACCATGAAGAAGGAGAGCACATTAAGCATATGAATCCAGAATAAGAGGGTTGTCCTAACCCGACCTGTCAGACAGCAACTTCAATATCCAAATATAGACCCCCTCAGACCTGTTGGCAGTTCTTAGATCAAATGAGAAATTATGCACATGTGGGCCATCACTGATGTGAATGTTGGGGTGGCAGATTTTGTGCAGATGCTGCACATTTACTCCTAACCATTGCCCCATGTTTCTTTTGACACAGAAGACACAGGTGCACATCATTTATTTTGGCAAATGCTAATTCAACATGTCAGAATCAAGACAGAAGGCTCTGCACTCTGGTCTTTGTTATCTTTTTACATACATTTGCTGGTTACTTTATTCAGAAACAAAAATACAGTTGAACCTGACAGCTTGTTGATTTACTTAGTTGACATTTAGCTGTGTCTTCATCATTCGGTTTAGAAAGGAGTAAATGAGAAGCTAGTTAGCCAGCTAACTCAATAACGGGACATGACATGATGTTGGTAAACCATGCATAGTGCTGATGAGTTTAGAAACTTGGCAGTAATGTTAATGCTGTCTAGTTACAATGACTGAATATACAAAGATGTAAAAATGAAAATTCATGTTTGCATGAAAATTCATGTTTGCCTGCATGTTTTAAGCCATTAAAACCACATTCATATTGATTCCTCATATGTCCTCTGTGTTTGCTGAGTGTCCATATTGAGCTGCACTTTGTGGCACAAACACAATCAATACTTGCTTAAAAGATGCAGAACCAAATGGGTGAGCACAGGAAGCAGTGCCCTTTGATATCCGCCAAACGGTTATTACACAATTGCGTTTTGGTGGCACAGTAACCTTTTTTATAATTTGTTGTAGAGTTTCTATTGTTCTTTAAATGATGCTTGTAGCAGCAAGTATGTTAATATCTGAGCATAAATTCATGCCTTGAGTGGAGATTTTTGCTGGTTATATTCTTAAACAACACAGATTTATACTTTACCATCTACTTGAAAAGTTTCAGTGATACTCCCTTCTGATTGCTGCAGATGATCACTCAGTGAAATGCAACAGTGATGTTACTTAAAGCTCAAACTTAGCACACAGCTGTAGAAATGTCAGCCACGGGGGATAAAGTAAGAATACCTTTAACTTGTCTTATTTTCAAGCTCAGAACAGAGAAGCTGCTTGCCGCAGTGGAAGAAGGAAGAACAGATTTGGATTTTAGCAGAGTGTCCTGTCAGGATAGCCATCTGCAGTGAATACTGATGGATCTTCACAGAGGCTGCAGGTTTGGCATCAACATCAACAGAGGGAGGTGGAAAGAACACATCCATCACAAAGAGGTAATAAACCGGAAAACAAAACTAAATAACACAAATGCGTAGGGAGCAGTTAGAAACATCAACAATATCATTGTGTCAAGGTGTCTTTTTCTCCTGCAATTGTATCTCACAAAGGTATTTCAGCGCAAAATGAATTCAATGAGAAGCCTGCAAATATGGAACATAAAAGTACACAGAACAGAAGTTGGCCCTTTTGTTCTTGCATCAAGCAAATGTCTTTACTATTTCTGTGATTAAATGTTCAGAAGAAAAATGGTTGTTGTTTCTTCTCTGTGGCTCAAACACTGAAAAAAGGGAAAAGACCGTGTGAACTACCGAAATAAACCTAGGACCTGTGCAGGACCATTCTTATTAATTTTCATTACTGTAATTGATTAGTTCATTATGGACATAGTTAGTGTGGTCCAAAATGACTCATTTTTCGCTTCTGTAAATTATTATGCCAACTACTTAATTAAAGTACCAGATAACTTGCTAACTGCTAAAAAGCATTTTTACACATAGTTACAATTGGTTGTTTTAGTTTTGTAACACTCTTTTTAACCATAGTATTTTGTTGAGTAGGAATGTACTGACATAAAAAATGAACTAATGTGCATGTAAAAAAATAAAGGTCTATGAATATCTCTGACATTAACACAAAACTGTTTGTATGATTAATTGCATTAAGTGTTCATTATACTGTACTCCCGCTTGTAACCAGTTACATTTGGCCCTGTTCAGTGATGAAGGACACTCAAATCCTTTCAGGCTCTGGAACCTGTTGAGATATAGCAAGTTTATTATGTTGAAGAGCCCTTCATTGATCCCTGAAAACTTTGCCTCCACAGGAAGGTAAGGACCTATCAGAGAGAAGCCGCAGGAGCTCGATATGACCTCATGGGACAGTTTCTGCAGTACTGCAGAGCCTCACACCTCAAAAAGCAGCTCATGCTGTACACATGTGTGCATGTGGTGTACTCTGGTGCAGTCTCTGCATAGGATGCGCATGCTTCTCCAAACCCCTCCAAATTAGCAAGGGGTATTGCATTCATTAGATGGGATGAATATCATGTGGGGTATCCAAACAGTAAATAAAAAGGCTGTAAGTGTTGTTTTTAGGTTAATGTAATTATCATATTTATTGTTGGATGCCTATTTGTACATTAACTCAACAGTTCTGATGTGTAAGGCAACAAATTTAAAGATTTTGGGGATGTTTGGGTGGTTTGGGTGGGTTAATTTTTAGGACTGTTGAACTCACCAAACTGTACTATTGAAAATAAAAATTAAATTGCATTAATTGTGAGCCAAATTTAAAGACAAATGTACATTGAATCTCAGAATTTATCTGTATAAATATAAAAGGGTACAGACACACTCACTGGGCCATAAATATTTGTTTCTTCATAGGGTCAAGATTGAAATGCGAACTGTAAAACATTTGTAGTCTGCAGCAGTATCATAACTTACTCTGTTTATTGAAGTGAAGCATTTCTTAGTGCTCACTCAAAATCAGCATCCCTTATCTGTGCAGGAGAGTTTCACAGTGCTGTAGACATCTTTTAAAAACTTTCCCCATATCTTACTCAACATATCATAGCTGGGTGTGTTCTGTCTGAAATATTGATTCACACCTCCACCTTGTCTTACTGTATGGTCTGAATTTATATCAGACAGATACTCAGGTTAATCTGGTTAACATTCGTCAGAATTCCGGAAAGTGTTGATTTTGGCATTGTAGGGATCAGCAATGAATCATTTATCACAACAGAAGACTTGTGATAAATGCTTAATTACTGAATGACCTACAAGGCCACATACCCCCCCACCCACCCCCACCACGCTTGACGACAACTGACACTGATGCTATACCTGCTGGGACTGCTGTCAGCACAAACGCGCCAACGCCGGGGGTGACAACGTAGGACAAGCCGACAAAAGAAGCCTGAGATGGAGATAACAGCTTGACAGAGGAAGAGACCGATGATGATGCTAACCCCATAGGCTGTTTTGGTATTTGACCTGTCTGTGTCTTATATGTGCCAATAAACTATAGAATATAGTACATTACTCAGCAGGGTATACTGTGCCCTGCTTTAGTTGGCGATATTGTATCATACTGTGATATTTTGGTTTTGATACCCATGTGGAGGTTTGACGTGGTCATCTTGGATTATTATATATCAGATGTGCTGACATAAAGCAAGTAGACCTACATGCTTGCAGCTATGAATGTTTCTTTGCAACAATAGTCACAGTCAGTCCTCTCATTGAGGCACGTGCAAGCACCCCCAGTAAACAAAAGTGTGCTCCCCTGAAAGCCATGGTATGGTTCGCACACTGCATGTAATCATATCTGAAGTTGTCATCACAAGTCTTGATAAATCTAATTATGTCCCATTAGGTTATCATTTGCAGTCAGCTCCCACATTTTGTGACCTCTATGTCAGAACACCTAGAATTATACATTCATTAAAACTAAAACACACAGAGCAAATTGTGCCTAATTTTTGATGTTTAATTCATGCAAATATCACTTTGCATGTTCAATGATATTTAGCATGTTTAATTCAGCAGTACCCCCACACAGTAATACACTGCAGTGATGTTTGGATATGGATGTAAAGTGTTGCCATGTATATATTCTTTTAATGGTAGTTACTGTAAAAAGCTTTGTGTATGTGTTTATGTACAACTGCTCAATGTAGCGCAGTCTTGTTTTTCATCATATGTGTATTTGCCTTGATTCAATTCAACTTACTTTACATTTTAAACCTTGAGCAGGCACTTTTAAAAGATTGTCTTAAAAAGTTTATATTTTGCACATTATCCATTGATAACTGGAAATGAACTAAATCAATTTGAATAAAGGATTGTGCTCAAAGGGAATTGAATTTGCAGCCTCTGAATTACAAGCAGAACTGCCTAACCTTTATACTACTAATTAGCTAGCATATTGTTCATTTAATTTTGTATCAAGGTACTTGCTGGTTTACTTTCTTAATGCACCTATGACACTTGATTTAAAGATACTATTATTTAAATAGGAACAATGTCAAGAGACATAGCATTAATACTGCCAGTTTACACCAGGTTCACAAAGCTGATGTTCTCCATACAGAGATTATAGCTATTGCTAGTTTCCACCTCCCATCCCTACGGTTTTTTTCTTTTATAAAAAGAAAGCCAAAGGATTAAAATTAAGACACAAAGTGTTAAATTGAGAAATACATGAATGTTAATACCCTTCCAAGATGTTAAGAAACATACACACTTAAAATACAAACATTTAATAAACTTCAAATGCACACACACATCACACAACAATACACACAACAATATTACAAAGAAAGGATACATACATTGTTATACATTTCATTGGTTCTTGTGGAATGCCTATATATGTAGGTTTAAGGGATGACTTTTCAGAACACACTGCTCTCTGGATTGTAAATATGAGCCCACCCATCTTGTGGCCAAAAAATTGAATTTACATAACTTAGACACAAGAGTTGTTGATCCAGTGAGTTCTTCACATTTTCAAGGAAGCAGCAGATTGCCATTTCAGATGAATAAACTGACCTAAAACCAAATCGTGGTGACTGTAAAAGTTGTTTTGACTCAAGACGGTCTATTAACTGTTCTGTAAATGATTTTTCAAGTACGTTAGATAGGACAAGAAATAGAAATAGAAAGAGTAGAAATTGGATGGTAATTGTATGCTAAATCATTGGCACCAGATTTAAATATAGGTGTGATTGCCTTTGTCCAAGAGTCTGCAAAAGTACATGATTTTATGGAAAGATTAACCAAATGAGTTAGTGATCTTATGACAGAGTAACTGTATTTGTTTATAAAGACAGTATCCAGGTTATAAATATCTTTGGTCTTAGAATTTGTTAGTTTTTCTCTCACTGATTCAAAAAAGAAATCATTTCACTCCATAGCCACGACAGTGATATCTGAGGTGGACATTCCATTAACTAATTTGATAAGTTCCCAGATTTAGCTTCCTTTCAGTATTTGTTAATTTATTGAAATGCTTCCAAATAGAAGAACTTCCTTTTGCCTTCTCTATGAACTGGTTGTAATAGGAGGCCTTTGCTTTATATATTTCCATTGTTACTTTATTTCTCACACCTTTATAAATAAGGAAGTCATTAGGTATTCTACTTCATAAAGCTGTTTTAAGAGAGATATTCCATTTTTCATGAGTGAGCAAATTTCATAATTTTTTTTTGTGAGATATTCATTTTAACAGTACATTTCTCATTTAGCTCTGTTAGCATCTTTGTAAAGTCATTGCAACTATCAGCATAATTTGTTTGTAAAACATTATCCCAATTTATATTCCTAATTTTGTTTTGAAATTGTTCCATTTCATTTCTGGGGATGCCAGTTTTAACATGCTTAATTTTTTATTGCTTTTAGTACTTCTGTAAATGTTTTTTTGTCAATTTTCTGATGGTCAGAATCATATTATGATCTGACAGTCCTGTAGACACATTGTATGTTTTCGTTATCCATAACATTTGTTGTGAATACAAGATCCTCCTATGTCTAATTACCCTTGCTGGTGTGCCAACCATTTCTTGAAAATTGAATTTAGGCATTATAGCTTTCAGTGTACACGTCTTGTCCATCCATTAATGTTGAAATCCCCATAAATAATAGTTTCTGTGAGGTTATCAAATGTTTTCATTAATTCTTGCAGATCATCATAAAAGAGACATTATGCAATGGAGCACTGTACAGGACAGCAATGTAAAAATTCATCTGAGGAGACTATACCACATTCAAAGCAAGACATTCGAGAGAAGAGTTCAAATGATATAAATCAATACACTCACTCTTCTTCCAGCAATTCTATCCTTTCGATAACAAGTTTAGCTCAGTATATGAATCACATTGGTTTGGAATATTACAATGAAGCCATGTTTCGCTCAGGTAGAAGTAATCCTGTTTGATTCAATCGGTAGTGTATGCATTCGATCTCCTTTTGCAATAATGCTTCTTATGTCCACCCAAAATCTTCTTTGGTTTAAAGTGTGGATACCATACCACTTTACAATCACTTAATCACTTTACTTCACAATAGCGTGATTAACAGCTTGAAAAAATGGATTGTCTTTGTTTAATCGTTCCTGGGCAGTCACTGAAACCTCCAGTCTTACCTGTTTTCCTCGATGGCTTGATCAGACTTTCATTAGTCATGACCCTCATGCCTGCCCTGGCTCGATTAAGCTCCGCACACCCCAGCCTTTGCATGCCCAGCTATCCTCTGTTTAGCTTGAGTGCCGCTGACTCCAGCTCTTGCTCTCTGCTTCAGCTTGACCGGCTGTGCTGTGCGTCCATCAAACAAGTAGCAAGGGGCGTCCACCTGGAGTACCTGCGGCCTATCATTTGTGTATGTTACCTGTCGGGCCCGCTCAGAGTATATAATAATTTGTCCATTGCCAAAATTCAGTTTTATATGTCCAGGGGGAAAAGGATTGTAGAGCCATCATGTGCATTTACCTTTTGATTTGATTCAACTTCTAAAATCATTGTCAATATCCAGCAACTTTTCCTTTGTTTATATTTCGAATCCATAACAAAATCTTTCTTTGTTAGCCATTTGATTTGCATTATTTCAGGTTAACAGAAAAATAAAGTAAAAAGCATAATATAGCAGCTGAAAAAAAAGTTGTTAACTGGATTAGAAAGGATCCTAACAATCCACCCCTGTCCACTGCCACCATATTGTATGTGATAACCTAAGACTGAGCAATATTTTATATCCTACATTTATTCTTCCAATAACTCTCTGATCCTCCCTTCAAACTTAGCCAAAGAGATTTAGAGCAACTACTCAAAAATTCCTATTCCATCCAAATCATCGAAATAGATAGGATGTCTGATTCTGGGATAAACTGTCATGCATAGTACTCAACTCATAAAATTGGGGATTTTGACTGGAGTGCCCTTTTAAATTGCCTTAACATTTCACCCTTGAGTCATTCTTGAGTTTTTCTCAGGAGTACTAAAGTATATGTCATGATGTGACTGTATTTCCCCCACCATATCAATGTTTCCTCATCTGACCCTGGTTTAAAGTCAACTCTGATCACAGCCAAGACCAAGGAAGGGAACGAAACCAATCTGGCTCCACAGATTCGTTTCAACAAATCTTGGGGTCTGTTAATGTGACTGCATGGAGGCAATGTCAGATGAGATAGAGAAAAAAAGGTCTAGGAAATGGACTTTTCACAGCTTTCTCCAGACTTTGTGTTGTATTTCAACATGATCTCTACCCAGGAAATTGAAATTTAATTCCATTAAAGAAAACCTATCTTGCTGGGTGCATCTGCTGGTACTGATTGATACTGTTTCTTAAATGATGTGCCAGCCGAGGGTAACAGTTGCTACACAGCAGCCTGAGGGAAGCAAATCAGATCAGACATAAAAGAAAACTTCCATCCAAAGATCTTTTCACCAATATGCTTGTGTATGCCTACTTTAGTCAAGTACAGCCTACATGCATAAGGCTTCAGATATCAGCCCAGCTTTCTGAATGTATCTTCTCTGTGAGTGTGCTATAGGACCTGAGGCATTGTTATAAACAAGCATGTATTTCAGTAAAGGCCCACTGCAGTCCTTGATTTTGAGTGAAGAATTACCAATAAAAGTAGAGAGTGGTGATGAAGTTCACATAATTAACTTGGAAGTGACACCACCACATTAGTTCTGTAATATTATAAATAGGAAAGTTACCTCACAGCTGATGAAAAACCATTTTAGGAAGAAGTCAGAAAATTGACTTCAACTGACTGAATACTCATACTTTTACCATTCTGGGACTTTTACCATTTTGAAGGTGCTAGATGTGACATACATCTGAAAAACTAAAGGATGAGTCACCTGGACCTCTAACATGCTGTGCTATAAATAGGTGCTGGATTAGATCATGTTGTGTGGCCGTTGGCTGCAAAGAAACTCAAAAAAAAAGTGATGTTTACCATTTAGTGATCACACAATTAATTATAAAGCAGCTGTCTTCTCCAGGAAGGCCTCTCCAGTACAACTGATTAGGAGAAGCTGAACACCAGAGTGCCCACAGCAATGATGGTGTAAAACCATATCTCTGAAGTGGGAAACCGAGAGTAGGAAGTGTGATGTATAAATCAGGTTGTACAAGTAAAATCGCAAGTATATTTCACTCTATAGTTCATAAGCATCACCATGGTAACTGCAGGAATCTTTCTTTAGCTTTGTCATGAACAGATACAGTGTTCTGCAGAGCATACTTCAGTGGAACATGCAGCCATACTGAGGTTTCAATTTCCAACCTAGTACCCAATGAGTGTGGGTGCGCTGTCACACTTCACATGTTGCCCGGAGTATAGTGAAGGATTGCATCCAAAATGACTACTTAATTCCAGGCAATGTGAGGCCAGAGACAGAGCATAATTTATAGTAATATTATTCCTTAAAGGAACCCTGAATTTCAAAAGGGCAGTGCTAAAATCAATATACATTATTAGTTGTGGCTGAGGAAAATTGCATTCACCAATATAAATGAAACATCATTTATCACGCTCAGCAACACCTTTTCTGTTTGACAGTTATAACATCAAAATCAGCTCACTTTATTGAGCATAGGACACTCAAACGATGCATATTCAACTTTAAGAAATCCAAATACCTGTATCACAATGGCCAGTGGTGCTATCAGTATGGAGGTTTGCATCTGAAAAATGTGGGAGGCTGCGCTCTATGCTCCACATTCATGTCTCATTTATGTGGACCAACAATTTATTATATTTATAAGATGCATAAATTAGAATTTACTATTGCACATCACAAAGTGTTAGTATTTCAGCATTCCTCATCAGGAATGTGCACTATATCATTTCAGAACTGGGAAGCATTTGCATATCATTTTCACCATTTTCACCAGTGTCTCAATGCCAGAATCTTCATTATGCACTGCTGTGGAAAGACTTCACAATCAGTTTCATGTTGTTTCAAAACATGCTGTGATTGCATCACTCGACGGAACAGGAGAGAAATCATCTGGATGAGAGAGAAAGGAAAGGCCACTATATCTTTACTTCAGAAGATAAAGTAAAACAGGAGACAAAGCGAATAATCCTTATAATAGAGCCTGGGGAGAGATGTTTCATGAAGATGAAGAGTAGACATTTTGTGCCAAACATTGATAATAGCTGTGTTTGTTTGTGTGTGTGTGTGTGTGTGAGAGAGAGAGAGAGAGAGAGAGAGAGGGAGAGAGAGAGAGGGTGTGTTTGTGTGTGTGTGCATGTCTATGTTCTTGTGCACCGGGAAGGGAAAGGTGATCACATTTCGTCTTCCGTTTCATCTATCTCTAGCTCTGTAAGTGTTGCCTTTCTCCCTTCCTATCATGGCCTGTAACCGGTGGTCATGCCCGCCACATTAGGCGCATGCCTGCCTCTGAGGCCTCGCCCCTCTGTGATCTGTCTTAGAGCGGAAAACACTCATTTTGTGAAGCTGTCGAGCTGAGGGATTACCATGTCATATGGCATAAATCCAGACAGTGGATTTTAATTTTTTTTTTGTCTGTGTGTGAACTATACCATGGCTCCATTTTTTTTTTTACCAGGGGGTGGTAGTGGGGATGTGCTTGTGCGTGCCTCAAAGAGAGGACATTCATATGTTCAGGCATGTAGGCTGACTTGCTTTATGTCAGCACATCTGAGATATATATATATATATATAATAATCAGTTAATGGCCACATCAAACCTCCACATGGGTGTCAAAACCAAAAATCACAGTTTGACACAATACAGCCAACTAAAGCAGGGAACAGTATACCCTGCAGAATGATGTACTACATTCTATAGTTTATTGGCACATACAAGATGTGGATTTGTAAAATAGCAAAACAGCCTATGGGGTTAGCATCATTATCGGCCCCTTCCTCTGTCAAGCTGTTACTTCTCCAGCTTCTTCTGTCGTGTGTTGTCACCCCAGATGTTGGCGGGTTTGTGCTGACAGCAGTCAGAACCAGCGTCAAGCAAAATAGAGGCAATATACAAGAAGATAAACAAAATAAACAGAAGTGATATTTCTTACCAAAATCTTTGTTTGAAATGCCTGAAGTATGAATTAAATAACCATGCAGACCTACAAGCCTTAACGTAATTGATTTACTCAACGAAATAGCAATGTATTTAAAAACAGATTTCAGATGACTAAATTGAATGTTAAAATCCCCCAACAGTGAAGTTGACATTTTCATGTTTTTTATGGTATTTGAACATAAAGATATTAAATATATGCCGCATAAATGTGAAGTCTCAGATCTGTGTTAGTTTGAAAGGGTAAGTCCCTGCCTGTTTCTCAAGTGATATGAAATTGGTTCCAGTTCTGATGTCACAACTGGGATTCATTTTAATCTACCATCCTATTCCAGAAGGTTCCATATGCACCTTAATCTTCTCAATTTAGTACTTGTTGCAGCCTCAGATACCTGGATTAAGCCTTAGAACCTATTCCTATAATGTTCATTAAGGTGGCAGAACATATTGGGAGAGGTCTTAAAGATCTTATTGATTTTTATTGAGATGGTGCAGTTCCAATCAAAGCACCAATTGCATCTGGCAAACTCTAGATGCTTTAGCTTGTTCGTTGTGCTCAATAACTTCTGACAATCTGTCAGCATAGCCTGTGTGCATGGATAGGGTATGTAATTGTTGAACTGCTGACCCCTTGGTTCACAAAATGAATTATTTGATTACACTTTCCAAACAAATTGAACATCAACTTTTATGTGATCAATTTTAAAGTTTTAATTAGGTAAACAACTTCTAATTAGGTGTAGCTAAACAAAGACCAAATAAAAACCCCAGAGGTTTTCTGAGAAGCAGATTCAACTTTAGGCCAAATGGCTTATATAATCATGTGGAGATGATGTCAGGAAACTCTTCACTGGCAATTCACAAGGGACTGTGCTGACTGCAGTGAGTCAAAAGTGAGTAAAAAGTGTTTCTTCCACCACAAAATATATGTATTTTTGCCCACATACAACTCCAGCTTCGGTCATGTAAGACCGATTTGTAAATATATTTATGCATAAATATGCACTCAAGACTCAATTCAAACCTGTGCTTAAGTGCATTTTCCACACGAGTCCCACACTCTGCCAATTAAGAGTTAAATGAAAAATGCGCTTAAATGCAGTCTGAGAATGGTCCTTTGTGCATAATACATATGTTACTCCTACATTTCTGCTTAAATCTCTTCATGTCTCAGGTGTTATTTTGCCTGAGGCATTATACTTTCTTAGCAAGTGCTTTGGGTTGTAATGATGTTGACATACACTTCTGTGGCCATAGGGATACCAGGTTGAAGAACCTTATGCTCCAGGTGAGCCCTTGAGCATTGTGTGCTTATGTTCTGAAATCAATGTGTCTCCATTAAAGCAGTCTGAAAGCCTTTGACAACTAATTCTGCTTTCTGTAGACCTCAAACATCTTTTTGTCAATTTTCTTTCTGTAATAAACTTTTAACTCACCAGTGAAACCTAAATGCTAATCGCTCTGTTGACATTCATGTGCATTTGTTCAACAGTATTACAGGTACTCAGACAGCAGGGCAGGGATTTATTGTGGAGCCCTGTTATTGCCAGTGCTTATTTTAGATTTTCAATATAAACTCTTTAAAGATACTTGCTTGAAATGATGATAATAGTTCTTCAGTGAAATGTATGAAATAAAGTGCTGTAAACCTGTTCATTTGCAAATTATTAAGAAATTAAGAAAGCATGCTGAGTGACAACAGTACAATTGTTTGCTCAAGAAACTACTATTTAGTCATAGTTTATTGAATATGTGTGTGCATATTATGCAGATTTTACTCTGGTGACAACTGATATAATGCAAAGTGCAACTTACAATATGCTTTTAAATAACTGTATTAACTAGTTGACAACTTTAATTATTTCATGTCAGATTTAATTTGTGAATTTAACTTGAAAACATACTGTTTTTATTTTTAAAGCAGACTAAATTGGAGGTACAGTACATTATGAAGTGACAATGGCCTGAATCAAATCACATTTTACCTAAATTAAATATATGAGAATGGACATTTCTGATGGAAAGGAGGAAGGAGCACAAGGAAGTGACAAAGAGTCATGGAGTTTAATTAAAGAACCCATAATTCACTGGACAGTGGTCATCTGGCATTGGGCTGGCTATAAATGGGGAATGACCTGACTGTGATTAGGCAGACTGGGCCTGATGTGAGGAGGGGTAAATTGCTGCTGCAGATACATGAGTGAGCAGAGGCAATGTCTGTGAAAGGCAGATGAGTTCAGCCATTCGCTCATCACCTTCCAGCGATCAGGTGGGCGGAGCCAGTAGCCACACAAGCGGATCACAAAGGGCCAAAGATGCGTTCTCTCCAGGGATGAAGGAAAGCATCCAGGTGTGAGACAACCAGAGTGTGTGTTCCATTGGCTGTGGTTCATAGAACTGTTGTCACCTGTCTCTCTCTTGCTTGAGGAGAGGAAACATGCCCAGATGCTGTTTGTGATCGTGAGGAAGCAGTGAGCATGCAGGGGTGGGCAAACGGGATTACCACCTGCTGTATATCCTCAAGCTTCATGTTTTATGTTACGCTTCTGTGTTTGTTTTCTTTATCTCATCACCTTTGGTATCCCTCCTGGTTTTATCTTTCCATTTTTACATGGTTCCATATATCATTTATATGTAACTGTAAAAAGTTCCTTTAAAGACTTAAGCTCAATAGTTTCCCTACCTCTGGTGCGTCTTCATAATCTAGGCAGAAACATATTGTATTCATGCTATACTCTAAATGAACTGAATCTTGTGCCAGTCCACCCTAACTCCTCCATTCACCTCCATTTTAGTCATGAAACAATGTGGAAAACATACCTTTTGCAAATATATGAAACCCATTTACACACAAATGTGAACCCATTAAATATAAGATCCAGTCTTTGCATTAGGTCAGGGTTAAATAGCAAGGAAATAGCTTGTTGAGTGATACATTAATTAAAATTACATGAAAAATAGTTCCATTATTGACATGTTGAAATAAGCTTGGAAAAAATGCATGCTGTAAAATTCTGAGAAAAAAATGAATACAGCAAAACCTTTGCCTGAATGTTCTTAGGAAATGCATCTGTATTTAGTACATTGCTATTAGACATTGTCATTGCACACACTCTCCACCTCCTCCCCCACTGCACTCTGCCCCATGGGGAATACAGATGGACGTCTTGAAACATTAATAATGCTTTGACTGCCAAACAGAGATGTGATGCTCAGATCTATAATAGATATCCACACATGCCATATAACATTTTGTTCAGAACCCATTTGTTTAATGGAAATAATTTTCACAAATTAAATGCGAAAACATAATATGTCCTTTTTTATGAGGTAAAACTAATTCTTATTGAAAAGAATTAATTTTCTAAAATGTATGTCCAGAAGTAAACATCTCTGTTGAGGTATTTCATTAGATGTTATTGGAATGGGCTTTTGTTATCAATAAGTTTGAATAATATTAAAAATGCAAATATCCTGAGACAAATCAAGCAATAAGAAGTGAAAAGTATAAATGCACAGAAAACAATTTTATATAACAAAAGGTAACAGCCTTAATGTACCTCATTCACAGTGGGTATATATAACCTCGCTCATAGGGAACCTGAATCACACATATCCTCTTGAGGAAGAAAACATTGAAAGAAGGCACATTGGGGAATAATATCTCACACCAGATCTGTTGAGGCAAACTGTCCATTGCATAAAGAGGCTCAGTGAGACGGGATTGTATGTGCACCAACTCCTCAAACAAATAAATGAGCTGGGGTTTGTGCGGGAAATCTGCTGGTGGAGAAAAGTGTGTTGATGTAGCTGCGGGTGTGCAGATAAGATGGCCATTTTGTTTCAAAAGGATCCAAGAGCCAAGAGAGGTCTGCCTGGGTCGCACCGGGAGCTCCAGCTGGGAGAACAGCTGAGGGGCGGCTTTAAGGCAGGTGCCAGTAGCTGCAGGCAGCTGGAGACACATGAAACCTTACAGGATTGAAGGCTGGCTGGAGCATAGTGAAGAAAGAACAGGAATAAAGATATCATCATGAGGGAGGAGATGCTTATTTATTCACTAACGAACCAATGAGGGGCTGTTGCCATGCTGTCGAGGTGTCCATTTCCATAGACCTTCCATTTTAGAGACTGCTCAGACTTGTCATATCACACTAACTCCCTCCCCTTCATGCATAAGATCAGGTTTCACATGTGTTAGTATTGATTTCATTGACTGATATTTCCATCAGTTCTCATTGTCACTAGAGAGCCAGTGTTCCTGCCTTCTGTCATACAGAATATTAAATGTGAAAGGAAAGACTGAAAAAGAGACACAACCTGCATACATACATACTGCTTAGAAGTTTTTTTCACATCAACATAGTGTTGAGGCACCATGACGAGCTGAAGGGCTGCTGTGAAGGTGAAATATACAGCTAAAGCCAGTTAAAATATTTTATATACTGTGCGTGAAGAATGAAATAAGGAGGTCTTCTGAAATTCTGCCATTGACAAAAGCTACATTTTATTGGCAAATTCCTGTTTTAAAAACCCTCTGACGTTAATGTAAAGCAGCAGAATACTTCAAATGGAATATGGAACTTTAATATAAATATCTGCTGTGATCCTACTTTGGGTTGGAATTGATTAAAGGGAAGGGTGTATTTAATGCTAAAACAGCTGCATGTAAGCAGTTTACAAGGCTTGTTTGTCAAGCTTTTCCCCACTTTTAAAACAATAATAAAGGAGCAAAAAGGATCATTAAACACTTGGCAATAATTGCTCTCAACATTTGCCAGCAATTAATTAACTATTTCTCTGCTCTGTACTTGGCTACTTTAAAGAGTTCATTTGACTTTGTCTCAGCAGATTGTGCTTTGCTTATTATGGCTTGCAGGTACACTATTTCCTGTAATTGTTGTCATCATGACTCTCAGGCACTGTACCAGGGATGATCTGAAATAAAACCCTTATTAGAAAAAAGCTATGAAATAGAGGCATGGCACTGTATCAGAAATAATTTATTTCACTATTTTAAATTCACTGTACTCATCTAAAAAGGGACCTCAGAATATTTGCAAAATTAATGTTGCTCAATCTGCATTTTTTTTAAGACTGTATGTGAAAAAAGGGTGAAATAGCAACTAGCACATTGGAAACGGCCAAAATGCATAAATAACCACTTGGTCCTCTGGTTCCTCTCTGTAAGAATTCTGGACCAGCTATGTTATTAGATGTAAGCTCAATGTGACAACTGGCCTTTTAACACTGGTTTGACCTGTATTTTTATTTTACACCATCGAAGTGATTCCAAGAGGGCTCTGCCCTGGCCGATTAGGGAGGCCTTTGAAGACCAGAGCTGGAGAGGAAGAAAGCAAAAGAGCCAGCTCTGGCTGCTCGTTCTAGACATCAAAGCACACACACACACACACACACACACACACACACACACACACACACACACACACACACACACACACACACACACACACACACACACACACACACACACACACAGGAAAGGGTTAAACTGACAGCTGCAGATGAAACCTGAGGGAAAAAAACAACCCTGTCAGTTTGCTTTTGAAAGGCAAAAAAGGGAAAAGAGTGAAAACTCCCTGTGGATCCTCAGTTAAAAGAGGCCCGATTCTTTTTCGGACGGCTGTGAGGTGCCACTGAGCATACTGAGGAGGGTAAGGCGCTGGTGCAGGAACGTGAGATGTGCACAAAGAGGGTGGGGGCAGCGGGAGAGGAAGGAAGAAGAGAGGAGGGAGGAAAGGGATATCAACATTCCCAAACAACCAAATTGGAAAACAGGCTATGCAATTTTAGAAAAAAAAAAAGACTGTCACTGTTTAGCGTACTTCCCATTTTTTTCCTGGAGCTTGGACAGGAAAAATAGAGTAAAAGCAGTTATCAAATGTGTAATCTTTGGATACAAAATACTGGGTTGCTTTCCTTTGATCTCTCTGAGGTTAAACATTTTGTCTACACTGCAGAAGCAAGCTATTTTTGTTTAAGGGTGGTGGGGAGGGCGGGGAGGGGGGTTTGCATATTCACCCACCAATGGAACTTCTCATGTTTGATATTAATGACTCTGAAGTTTTTGTCCTCAGGTGACATATTTTTAGCATGTAGAGCATGATTCTATGAACAGGAGATATTCTGTTCTGAAAAAGCAGTGCTTTATCTTTTCTCAAGAAAAGAATGCAGTTTTGTTGAAAAGTCTAAAAACAAGAAGAAGATGAGATACACATTAAACAAAAATATGTTAGGCAGACTAATAAAAGTTTCTGGATTTTCTGCAGGAATGAGTTTCATGTCTGTGGATGTGTGTTGGCAAGCAGCTTGCTAAGCATGCATATAAAACACTTCTGCATAAACCCCTGTCGTGAGCCTCAGAGATGGCCCACACGTCCTCTTGTGTAAAGGTCAGCATTAATTTGTAAGCCAGACTGCATATTAAAATGGATCAATAACGGACAGTGATGCAGAGGCCAGCCTTGTAAAAGCAGATTGGTCATGAGAACAGTAGGACATTAAACAGGATATCGCGTGGCTTTAATGTGTTCATACAGATAACCTCTGAGGCATTGTATGTTTCAGTGTATATTCAGTTTCTGCTCTGCTTCTGACACCTTGCAGTATTCCAGTACTTTCGGGGGTGATGCTGTGGAGTTCATATTGACTTTACTCATAATTTAATTTCACACATATTTTACCGCTGAATTAAGCATTCATAAGCTTGTAAAAATTGCTAGCAAGTAATGCAGCAAAGGTATGTGAACTGGGGTTGTAAGGGAAACATTTCAAGTTTAAATCCCAGGAAGGGTATGACCTCTGAACCCTTGAATAAGATTCCTAAATTCTTCATTAAGTATGTAGCAATACAAATTGGAACATTTTTTAGTGTGTTGAAAAAAAACATTATTAATATGAATCATTTGTCCTGTTGTTTTATGTAACTTTGAAGATCATCATCTAGGGATGTTAATGTCAACATAAAAACAAGGGGTTCAAAGCCCCATTTGACTAAATTACCAAATCTTTGCTGAGAATTTTTTTTTGAAAACACAAAATTTCTGTATGTCATGACATAAAATCTGCCACTCAAGTGTAAAATAATAATAATAAATAAACATTTTAAGAAAAAAAAATAGATATTGCATTTGTGACTGCTGAGTACATCCTCTGCAGTGGAACCTCCTCTAAAAAGAACAGTTATTGAGCTCAATACTGTCAGCCTCTGGAGTGCACTTGTGCAAAAACCTTCAAAGTCCCTTCATTTCAGAAAAGGTTATAGCAGGCAATGAAGCAGGCAGCTCATACACAAATTTAATTTATGGCTGTCTTAGTTTTTGCTTTCTCTCTCCTTAATATCAATGTGAAATACTCTGAAAAGATAATGAGTATGATTCAGTGTTATTAGCTTTAAACTAAATAATGAACTACCCCATGAAGGTACAACTAATGGGAAGAGAGATGTTAAGAGAGAATTCATAGCGTAAGGAGATACAGGTTGGCACAAATATGAATCCACAGTTGATGGAGTAGTAGTATATAACCATTGTATAATTACAAACAGTTCTTTCTGTAATCTTTGCAAAAATGTTGATATGATCTGATAAAAATTATAATAAGAAAATATAATGTGTTACATACAACTTTTATCAATGAGCTGATAAAAGTTGCTCATGGCACTTTTTATATTCAACAAAGTTATCACATTGTATGCTATGACAAAAAGCAAAAAAGGCAGGTAGCATATGGTCTTCAAACATCAAGAGCATGAGCAAGTCATTTTGGATTATCTTCAGTCATTTTGTTGTAAGGACACAGGCTAGAGAGAGCATAAGAGGAGGTGACAGGAGCAACTTGATCTGAACTCGATAATTCAGGGATTATGTTCTTAACAGTACAAGGTCGATGAAGCAAAACTTTTTTTAATCTCAAAACAGACAACTTTGGTATTTTTGAAAGGTATAATCTCCAGATAAGTACAATGCCATGTGTCCTCCTGTCTTATCATCTCTGAGAGAAAAAACCTGTCCAAGAACAGACAACAGTCTTGAAGGGAAACTTGTCTTTGTAACAGCCTAACTTTGGTGGTACAAAAATCAATCTGAAACAAAACCTTCAAGGTATGAATTCACTTTCTTTCATGCAATCCTGTAATAGTATCAATACTGAATGCTGTCTCTTTCTGCTTTACGGGGCTTTAGGATCATGAGTGAGACTGGTTGGACAGCTGGAGTGAGAGAGAGAGAGAGAGAGAGAGAGAGAGAGAGAGAGAGAGAGAGAGAGAGAGAGAACCCCCTGGTGTTCAGCTGGACCTGGGCACTACTAATACGTAGTAAGTTTCCAGTGCTTCTCCTGTCAAGGTCTGGTGGATATGTCAACAAGATAACAACACAAGTTATGGAGCAGGGCCTGCCATCCTTGGATAAAAAGTCATTCTGAGCACGACTGCACTGCTGACTGTTCATGGCCAGGGCAAACAGTCACCCTCCTCCCGTGCCCCACACCTCACCTTCTTCAGCATGATACTGCAGGCCTGAGGGACTTCATCCATTCCAGACCTTTGCCCCACTCCCCATCCACTCCTCATCTCATCAGTTCACCTGAGGGTGGGAGGGAATGCAAGGAAGGCGAGTTGCTCCCCTCATAGGAACTTACATTTCCGGGAACATCACTCAAAACTTTTCAAAGTATGCTGCCTAGTTTGGAAAGCCTCAGTATCCACAGTGAGTGTCATGACGAGTTGGCTGCTGTCATTTTACTGATGCAGTGACAGGCTCCCTTCCCATTGTCCTTTCATATCCTTGCAGCTTGGCACAAGACAACAACCATGCAGTTCCAATCAAATCTCTGAAAAGTTTCTGATAACATTCTAGGTTTGGAATTTATGAATCCCTCACATAAAACAGTTTATGTGTTCAGTTTGAGGACAAACAATTGAAAGGTTCATCAAGTTTAAATGTAACCATCTTTGTTTTATAAATAATGGTTATTAAAAAGCACTATTTTAATAATTGTATTTTTATTAAACAAAAATTACCCATATGGGTTGAAGCACATATGCCCATTATTGCTCCAAAAGATGCCTGAGGGCAATTCTCCTCAACCAAGACTCATGTGTACTTGATATTCAAAGGGGCTATTTAGAACAATCAGCTAATCCTAATGAAGTCTTTTTGTTTCCTTCTGTGCCACATATGTGTACAGCTTAATCTGCATCACTGCTGTGTGGGAAAATGCTCACACACTATAGATGGCAGAACATAAATCCGTCTCAGGTATGACATTGCATACTTCGTTACCCTTTTTGTATATGTATGTATGTATGTATGTATACATATTACACAAACTGTGCATTCAGTGTGTCAGAAAAATACCTTCTGCCATGGAAACAGTCACAATGACAAGTTCTCAAACCACCACCAGGCTTGTTGTGACATCTTCATTATATTGTTATTAATGATGAGGTGTATCAGCCAAGCCCCTTGCAGGGAATGCAGCTGTGTGGACTATTTTTATCTGAACTGATGAAGCCCATTTAAGCAGAAATGAAGCATCAGGCAGCATAATATTAAAAACAAAATTTCCCCCTCCATCCATTATATGTATATGTGTGAGAATATACACAAGACTGTTAGGCTGTGGGATTTGTTGTGATTTTGTCGTGTATTTGCAGCGTTATACAGAATGTGATTCCTGTGAATCCCTTGTTGGGTCATACTACATGCAGCAGCTCTAACTCATCTCATACAGAAAGGGAAGCCATTACTGTGGAGAGTGTAAGACAAGGGGACTGTGCAATAGTATAAGGATGCAATTAAAGCTGCCAGGAAAGAGACTAGGTAAGCTTAGCGCAGACGCAGCCAATTCAACACCTCTGAACCACGTCCTGCCTGCTCTCAAGCTGAGTGATGTGCTATTGGAAACTGTGGTTGTTAGGACAGAGAAAACATGATTGTGTAATTCAAAGCAACATGACGAAACGTGCTGACATATCAGGATAACAGACTCCCTTTCTGTGATATCAGGAGATTTGGTACCACATTTCAAAGGCATTGACAGGAACAATGCACTATAGGTAAAGCAGTTTTGAATTATCATTTTTATTATCTTTTCCTGTGAAGGAAAAGATGAAGAAAATGCTATTGGCCTCATTTTATACACATTCATCAAGGATACAAAAGAAATGTATTTCCTTGTCAATGACAAGATGTCAGTTGGTTTGTTAATACTGAAATGTTTGCCTATAAGCTATTAAATATTACTTCTCTGAATGTACCTGTTTTTTAATCAGGTAGAATTTTACAAGGATTTGTATCTTGTTATGTTTGCAAACTCCAAACCAACATTGCAGAATTATAAAGAACATTCTGCTTTGAACAGTAATTACAGAGAAATAATGAGAACATGTGTCAAATGTAACAAATAGAATATGTCATTGAATGCACCATATATTATGGAAACATTATTATTATATATTATATATTATAAACACCATATATCTAGAGCAACATTTTATTACATCCTTTATTGAAAGATAATTTGGAAATTATGACTACCCTCTTATGTTTTGCCTAGTTACAATATCTCATGAATACAGAAAAACACATGAAAATTTTATGTGATGAAATATTAAAATCATAATGCTATGGTTGTCTGAGATACAGGTTTTTTCCAAGCCCAACTTAAATTTTAATATGTCTGATGTCACCCAGACATGTTTTATTGGGTGATATGTAAACAGGGTTATTCACCAGGGTTTAATTATTGATGTCCCCCATAGTTATATGTTTTGACTAAGATAGAATTTATGAGGGTTATTTCAACCACAGCGCAAAGAGCTACAATGCTACACAGAAGGAAACTGTAAAGAAATGAAATAAAATGAGTATGGAGCTGGGGTGACTTGAAGAATGATGGTGGGAGCAGGAGAGAGAGAGAGAGAGAGAGAGAGAGAGAGAGAGATAGGGCTGCCTGTGATTTACATTGAAGAGGATGTGACTGTAGTGGAAGACACCAGCTTTAGAGGTAATGGCCCTGAAGACAGCAGATTTTGATTGCACAAAAAGGCAAATTTACAGACAAAAAAGATGAATGGTGAAATATTTGTGATAGAAGTATAGTATAAGATCAATTCTGTTTGTACGCTTGTTTCCCGAATGGCTGAATATGTTGAAGTTAACACTGAGGTTGACCCTTGAGCTTCTTAAGGGGCTTTCTGTTTGTGAGAGGTAGCTTCTCTCACTTTGAACCTTGAACCTAATGCAATGACATTTAAACTACAAGAAAGGTGTTGGTGGTATAGAAAGGCCTTTTGTTTGAGCATAAATCCCACACAATCTCTCAAAGTTATCTCCAGCATTTACCCTCCTGAAGGTTTTTATAGTCATAACAACGATTAGAAGAAAGACACTTAAAAACAGCAGGCTGTATTTTAGTATTAAAAATGTTCAACGTTATGTAAACATGGTGTATTGTGAAAATGTAATAAGTATAGGGCTGTATTTTGTTTGGATGCATTGCCAATTTTTTTTTTTTAAACTGGGTGCACAACATTTTTTTATTATGACTAGAAGCCATAATGAATTAACTGAACATATCCACCTAGTGCACAAACTCATAAACAATACTTTAGTAATCGATATAACTGCATTGACACTGAAAGGAAGGGGGCGCATCATGAGGCATTCTGAGGAAGGGGGCGCATCTGAGATTATGAATATATTGCTTTTGCACCAAGAGATCAACATGTCTCCGGGAGGCTTGGGATGTGAGAGATAATCAAATCCTTCCATTCTTGCTGGCTGATAGCCCAGAAATGTAAAAATAACAGGACAGTGAGGTTTCTGGAAGAAAAGCCATCATTTCAAAAATATGCTTTCATTTTATATATAAAAGAGTTTAATGAATGTATGGCCTGAATTAATTCAATATCCTTCATTGTTTCCATTTAATGCGATAAAGTGCTTTTATTCACAAAAACAATTTGATGTAATCATTACGATGGTTGCTAATTTGACCATGCTGTCTTTATAATGACAATTATTTCTATGTAATTTAACTCTAAAGTTATAATTTTGAATTAAATTTAAATTCTAAAATCTCAATCCGCCACAGAATGTACAAATAACAAATATGGGCCATACAATTATTTCAAATGCTTTAGCCTCTTAGACATCACAAAAATTGTGATTTTCTGAAGAAACATCAAAAATTTGAAAAAAATCCTCATTCTGACAGAGTATTTTGTTAGTAACAGGCTTTTTTGAAAATTCTTTGGAATCTGGGGTGTTTCCCAACTACATTATTTTCCCCAAACATTTAAATATATATCTGTAATGGTGAAACAGTACACATATTTTGACCACACTATTCAGTATGTGAGTTCAGTTCAGTCCACACTAGAAACCGAAATGTTTTCACTGGGCGCGGGTTTGTCATGCAGTGTAACATTATTATAAAGCACACACATAGAAGTGTCTCTTGAGCCCAGGCAAAAAATGTTGTTGCTTATTCTGCTTAACCAACTGCAACAATGCATGTCTGATCAAAATTCAAATCCCAGTGATCCATCATTTCAAACAAATACCTAAGAGCAGACAACCAGTTAATTTATCTACAAGTGGAGGAGATAAACCTGTGCTCAAGGTTTATCCATTGTCACTCAGTTCCTCTGTTTTGGAAAATTATAGTTTCCCAGTTTTCTATAATAGCCCCTATACGCAAACACTGCTGCATTACCAGATTAAGTTTACCAGGATTTTCCAAATTGCCTATGATTTTGTTATTTTAACATGCCAGTACCATTACAATCTGGTTAACAAAAAAACAATAGTCATGAATAGAGCCAATACATTACTGACTATATTTTCGTTCTACTACTCTTTCCTTCCCAGCAGCTGGCAAGTTGGGAAAGATGAGCCATTCCTGGCTGCTTTACATGCTTTGCCAAATACTCAGGCATGTGGGGCCTTTCCAAATGTAACCAGCATTTACATGCTGTCTGATATGGGTAACATGTTCCAAACAATTATTTTAACTATGTAATGATGTAATGCACATAATCATAATAACAGTTTTCCAACATTTTTTCCAGAACACACACTATCTATCTAGAAAGCTTATACTATATTACTCATGACAAAGTCTTTATATGATTGAAAATGTTACTGGACAGCTCTCAAGAAACACTGAACCTTTGGGACAATCTTAGGAACCATGAAGTAAATAGCTAAACAGTGGGGAAATATAGAAGTAAACTTAACTGCAAATTGCAGTCTGTCTAGAATTCAATGCTAACATTCGCATGCATGTCATTTTTATTCAATGGAGTAATATGTCAGAGGTTTTATCGAGTGCACTCTAATCCCTTGAGTCACCAACACGAATCCCAGTGGTTGGTGTTGGTGTGGAGGAAAAAACTGGAGGTGCTCAGTGAGCCTTTGCTGCCTCACCCAACAGGCTGTGTTATCCTGCCTGTGTCAGTCTTTCAACGGTGTTCAGCATTGTTGTTTTTCCATTCTTTGAGATAAAAATACATACAAGACATGGCTTGCTCTGTGGGTGCACAGGTATTCATTACAAAATAAAAAATAACACATTCTATGTATGTGATTATCAAAAATAGCTTTACACAAGAAATGGCACTCAAAAGAAAGAGAACAGATGCAGGGGTTTGGCTGCCATAACAGGGGGATGGAGAACAGAGGAGCACTGCAGACACACCACAATGCTTTTGCAGTGGTATGCGGCAGTATGTGTAATTAGGCTGAATTACTCAAAGATATTTAATGAGCAGTTTTCTTATTGAAAAACCTGTTATGGCTACAGCCTTTAACAACTGCTCACCTTCAGAGCATGGGCATGTTCATTTATCACTCAAATGGGGTAATTAGTTGCCATTTCATGATTAATACAACCACTGTTGGCATATATTTGAAGGGAAGCTGTTGCTGATATGGCTGTCTCTCTCAGGACTTTTATTCTGCATTCCTGTTCTGATAAATTGGTTAATAGCGACACAGGCTCTGGGGACACTGGAAATGAAACTGATCAAGAGCAAACAGCGATGAGCTTTCAAGTATATTTTGAGAGCCTTATCCTAATGTGTTTATACAGACATCATTAGTGTTCTGGCTTATATGAATACATTAAATGTTAATTGCTCCACTACGCTGGTGTGGTTAACATGCAGACTGAGTAATGGGTTAGGATTAAACCTGAACTATCACCCTCACCTTTCCTTTTGCCCTAGAAATTATGTCTTACTTAAAACCTTCATAATGACTTTTGATCCAGCCCTGCTGTGAAATGTAACATTTCACTTTAGCTGTAATGATGTGATATCCATCAACATGTAATGGATTCTCATGACAGAACTTCAGATTTGTGCAGGACAGGAAACATGTCATATGTGAGAAAGTTTAGGGGTATCTGCAGAATAATCCCACTATTCACAGCTATTGTGTATATGTTGTCTCTTGACGGAGAGTTTTGTTAAGCAATTTTGTTACAATCAATTTGAAGAGTACAGATGAATTTGAATATACATTTTCTGACCATAGTTCTCCACATATGAAAAGGTGTAAGAGGAAAGTATAAATTAGACAAGAAATTACAATTCTGCTTTTTTGATAACCATGGGTACTGCAGTTTTCACCAATAAAATTCAAAGGGATACTTGGTTGATTGAATTGAGCAAAAACACATTTGACTATCTGTCATTTTTAAATGCATATATTCAGACGAGTTACTGTACATGTTTAAAAGTGAAAATGTTAGACTCTTCACTCAGTTGACTGTATTTGAGACTAATTACCGTACACAGCTGTCCAAAAATGATTAGTGCGAGTCACACTTAGAGACTTTGAATTTGGATCAAAATCACTGTGCCTCCTACAGCCCTGATCCAAGGAAGATAATATGGGCGCTGCAGGGTGATTACAAAAACAGACTATCCATGTGAATTAAACTAGAAATTTAGTTATAGAGATGTGTAGAGATTTGAGATTGTACAGGAAGTATGAATCTATATTAAAGAGACATAACACCTCACCTGTGAAATTTGGTCATATACAATATTAGTACTTTGGGAACAATGCCGTTATGGACAGGAGACATGAAGGTGGATGAAATAAAAACTTTCGTTCAACATTTTATGCCATGCAAGCTTCATATACAAGCAGGGGTGTACCTGAGGAATGGACAAATACCAAAGGTAGAGTGGCAAGGACAGCAATTATACTACAAACAGTTACAAACAGAGCAGCTAATGAGATCTGAGACTTCATGCACTCTGTAAATACAGTGAACACCTGGAAAAATAAGACAATATTCTTTCCAGATGATTAATACCAGTAATATCTGCAATATGTTATCCTTAACTATATCATCAAATCAATGTAATGCACTGAGTTGTTGTACTCAATATGAATTCTATATTCAGGACAACACCCACAGCTTAAATGAATCTCTGATAAGATATATGTATGTTTTTTCAGTAAAACCATAAAATATTTTGTATTAAAAGTGCATGTAATGTTTGGCTTGATATCATCTGTGTTTGTAAGTGGAGGCCATTAAGGGTACTGATGTTGTTCCTCTTTGCCTTAGCTTTGCTTATCTCCCCATCAATCTTTGCCTGTTTGCTGACTTCAGATTTAGGTTCTGTCAAATGTGTATGATTGCATCTTAATCAAAAAGCCATCTCCAGCAGCACAAGTCTGAGTGCATGGATCTGGAAGATTGCCCTTAGCCATTGCTTCATGCTCTTATTATGGATGGCAGCGACTGGTCGAAAAATACAAAAACAAAACAAAACTGTTGTTTACGGAGTAGTGCACTGCTGTTTTACAATTTATCAACTCTGAGACGTCTGACAGAATTTTTCTTCTTTAAGAGAACAACAAACAGAACATAATGTGCATACTCGCAGTCTGCTGTTTTCACTTATTTAGCTTTATAGGACTTTCTTCCGTTCAGAGAGAGGAAAGGTTCTTCATGCTGTCATGGTGAAGGGATGTATACAGTGAGCATTTTTTGTCCAACACTAAGGAGGGGATTCTGCATTCCCCATTGTCCTCCCTTCCAGAACTACACAATTAGTCCATCAAATTGAAATTTTCAGAGGACATTTTTATAATTGATTGGTAACAAACTGGTGAACAGAGAATGCTTTCCATAGGGAATCAAAAAAACAGAAAACCCGGAGTCAGTTGGGAGAGAAAATGGAAATGTAATTCATGACCCCAAGAAAAGGTATTCAGGAGATGCTCTGGGAAAATGAAACACACATTTAAGTAAAAAGAAATGAATTCTTGTGAATTCATATACAGTCAGATCATGACATAAATTTTGACTTTAAGGCGAATGTAGGGATTTCCATGTTTGGAATATATATATATATATATATATATATATATATATATATATATGAAGGTAAGACTAGTTTATTAATAAGCGTTGCTATTGTTAGTTAAGTTTGATAAAGTGGGACAACTTTCACCTTCTTTATCTTTATGTGTACATACTTCCATTACTAAAAATCAACTCTAAATTCATTATATGTTTCTGTAGTTCTGAAATTTGGAAAGCCATTTGGATCATAATTTAAAACTATTCAAAATGTAAATGACCAGGAAGTGTCTCAGTTTACCTGTATTCAATTTCCATGTGCAAACTAGATTCAATATTTGTTAGGCTTTGTCCTGTCCTTATGCTGTACATAACAGATAGACTTTAAAATTGAGAGTGTGTCTCGTTCATGGATAAAGTTTTATTAGCATTTCCACAGTGCATGGTCTCTGTGGGAAAATACACTGCTACCATATTCAGGTTGTGTTTATCTTGATACAAACCAAGAAAAACAACAGAAAGCATCCTATGAACAAAGAAATCCAGGGGATTGCAATGGATTTTGATCTGTCTTAAATTATTCAGAAACCACTCACCACCCAACAAGTCAACTGTATTAGACTGAAGAACTAAGAGAAAGGAACATTTTTTCCTGTGATTACAAGCTTGGCATGGAAGCAACATTAATGGCTTTGTTAATGATTTGCATAAGACAGCACAGGCTCAGACTGAAGACATCCATGTCATCCCCATAATGTGGCACATTTTCCATGTGTCATAATATTCCCGTCACACCTGCATTTATTAACAAATTAAACAAGAGAGGGAGTTTTGCTGCAACAGGAACAATTACGCAGTGATTTGGTGGATGTTTAGTCAATTATCACTACAGATTAACTGTGCATCATAATGCAGTGATGATATGTGCTGAATTCCAATACAAATATGTTTGCAGTGCAGTGCCTCCTGGGTTTTCTGATGGCATCTTTGTTCGACCCCAGGTATTAGCAGCATACTTATCATTAGGTAACACAAACCTCACTCAGCACTGAATGCAAAAGGCATTTGCATGCTGTGCACTTATTTGCTTCTCTGTGTTTACGCACAGGCACCTGTTTAATGATACCAATAACCTGCTCAGTGAATCCATTTTAAGACTTTTAAAATGCCTGCTCATGAACTGTTTTTGCAGGAGGTGATAATTAAAAATCTGCAGATCCTGTCTTGTGGTTACCCCTGTGTCGTATTCAAATAAAATGAGGCTCTCCATTGTGCTGCACTCCCATGCTCCATAAAAGCCTGACCTGATAAACCCCGTATTAATGTGTGGAGAGGGATTTGGTGTTTAGTTTTATATTAGCATCAAAATCAGACTGGGAGAGGTATAGCCATAATTACCTTCTAATCGAGGGGACTGGAGGAGTTAGGCCTCCTGTGCTACTGTGGTCTCCTTGCAGGTGGTTCATCCCCCTCACCCCTGTCTCTGCAGACTGCAGTCACTGTAGAATACATTTCACAAAGGCCACTGTTAATGGGAGCGTTCAGAGCACTCCTTCAAAAAAATACATTATTCATCGAATGTCCGCAAGTCTCATTAGCAGCTGAACCAAATGGGTCACATTGAGGGTTCGTTTGAACTCTCTGTCCTGTCACCAGGTTTCTGCAGATGATCCTAGTGGCACTGTGCTACAGCAAATGTAAGAGTGTGCACATCATCAGTATTACAGGTAGGGCCTTGTTCATGTCAAAATCCCCCACACTATGCTGTCAGTGATTGAGACAGCGCGTTAAATAGATCTTTGCATTCCGAAGCAACAGTGAACGGTTTTGTCTTGGCAATGGACTGCACCCTTCCTGCCCAAAACATTGAAATACAAATATTAAAACTATTCTATAAATAAATAAAATACCATTGAATATGGCGTTCATTTACAGTGGAAAGATACACTTTGAAGATTTTGACAGAATGACTGCACTGATGTTACTACATTTCCAGGGATGCACAAAATTTCATGAAGGCTAAGCAAATATTATAGAATAACTGATAGAATGATATTGAACAATTAAAACTGGGATACAGGGAGTGACAGCTTGTCAGCTTGAAACAGCAGAGTCTGAAAAATGAAAAAAAAAGAACTCCTGCATGCAAGGTGCATGTATGAAAATTACCTGCCAAAGGGCATGGTTAATTAAGAGTGAGCACATTTAATCAAAATGTAATAAAAATTTTAAATAAAAAAACAAAATTTTGTAAAAAAATCAATACTAAAAATAAATACTAAACACTGATCAGGTGAATTTTATTACACAAAAGTTGAATGGCAAATAAAGGCAATATAGATAAATGGCAATAAAGCTAAGAGCCTGTTTTTTTAATATTAAAATATTTTTACATTTAAATAATGTAAAATATGAAAGTGAACATCAACCTCAGCTGATGGAAAAGGGTAATGGTCATAAGAAAAGTTCATAGAGAAAAAATGAAATGTTCCCTTTATAACATTCAGAGAGCATACAGCAAGGTGCTCTTGTGTGAGAAATTATAGTGCAGGCCTTTGGGTTACAGAGAATTGTGTCCTTGAATGAGGCTTTGTGAATCCTTTGACACCACACACATTCAGTACACCTGTGTTTGGCTGACAGCTCACCTAAAACATTCTATTCTCCCAATTATCCTAATACTCTGAATCTCTATTTCAACTTTATAAGGTAGAACCAGTGCAATATGGGGGTTCTTCACGTTTTCTCAATTAAGGAGATTAGCAAAAGCAATGTATTCACATCTACTGAATACTGAATTTACATATCTAAGTAGCATAACAAAATCTTATACATACAACATAACTATAACTGGGATGAACAATTTCCAGTAAATTATGCCTGTTTTTATAAAGTAGAAGCAAGTTAACACTAATGCATAGGTTTTGATTCAAATTGAATGAAGAGAAATACAAAGTGAATAGTGGCACTCTTACACTAAATGTTATGGTATCCTACTATTGTATCACTGCATTGTAATTGCTAAGTGCTACAGCAATTAAAAAAACATCTCATTGCAATAGAGATGTTAGAGACTGTGAGCTAAGCATGCATGTGGCAATAAAAAGGATGCTTACTGCTATAGTAATTTTCTTTCCATGTCAGTTACTTCACAGTTGAACACAATGCAACAATCACTGTACTCCTGTTCTTACAGGAGAGGCAGAGCTTGTGTTCAAAAACCCTGCACTCTGTGAATGATCTCCAACACTAGCCCCTTGGGTACACTATAAGAGTGAAAAACAGCTTGAGACATTATCTCATGAGATTGCTATGCTGCAAATATATATTCTGCCTGGCTGGTAACCATATTTTTAAACTAACTAAATGTGACAATGGGAGTGACATGGACAGAGTAACCAGCTTGGCGGAAAGAAGAAATGTGCTCGTTGAGAAAGTTGACAGGAGTTTTCCTGCATCTGAGTCTGCACCCTCAGCATAAATGGCAGGCCTGAATGCCCCCTCTTCCTTACAAGTGCCAAACATCAGAGCAGTGCCCCGCGGGGCCTCCTCACACTCAGCTTTACAGAATTCAGCACTTTTCATTCTGCCTCGCTCCTGAGCACGCTCACTCCATCCGCGCTGCTCAAATCAATGGAGGCACACCATCATTTTGTCTTCAACTCCAGCATCCCATCCTGGATTCAGAATGAACTTAAAATAGGCCCCTTGTCTATGGGGAAAGAATTCTGACAGTTTGTGTGGAGGTGGAGATACCCACATATTCAGTTTCCAGTCCTCATCTTGCCTATGAACCTACAGTATGACAGAACATTTCTCATAGACATGTACTTAGGTCATAAGAGGACTAGAGAAACATCACTAATGATTATCCTGTCACAATTTGCCCCTAGTGATGTCATCATAATAATGGAGACATGAAAGTCTTCTGCCAGCCCCCAAAGTCCAAGCCATCACTGCTACTTCACAATGAAAGGCTAAAGAGGGCAATGAAAGGACATAACACACCGGGAGCATGCTCAGTGGGGAGCAGCATTGTAAGGGGAAGACTATAGAATGGTTTGAGGTCTGAACCTCCTGCCATTTTAGATTTTCAAATAAACTGTTCTTCATCTCCCAAAACTAGGATTGTTAGATTATATTTACTGCTTTTTGGCCTAAATAAAATGAACAAAATGAAAATAATGGGGCCAAGCTATATCCTTACAAGGAACAAGAAATACAAAACACGGAAGGAAATAAATACAATTTCAGAGCTGAATTTTGCTGGTTTTAGCTGTTTTGAAGACTGGACTGAAAAAGCTAGCTTTTTATAGGGCTAGTGATGACTGGATTGTTCTACATCTAAATCAAAAACACAAAACTTCATAGGAATGTGCGTAGAAGTTCAATTATTTTTCTTTAAAAGTGTAACTGCTCATTTTTAAAAGCATTTCTTTCAAGCATGAAACTGTGACAATAGATAGATGGAAGTGTCTATCAATGTCATTTGAATAATTATTGAATAATAAACTCAGTAGTAAATTATTCAAATGCAACAAAGTGATTGGAGATTGAATTGCTGGAATGTGAACATAACAGTAATAATCAATAAAAATCCATTTTTACCAACATTCTACTGATTATGAAAACTGTTATCCTCAATGTTATCATTTCAGTTTGCCTTGCCAATTTTTTTTACACTTGCAAGGAAACATGCATAGATAAGGTACACCCCTTATTACACACAGGAAAATATATTTAGGCTTCATCTCTAAAACTTTCAGTTGCTGTCACCATTTGTCTTATGAAGGATCCAGTTGCTTCAACTATTCAAGTATGTAACTGGGAAAAACTGACACATAAATGAGCTTTTGCATGTGGTCAGTTTAAAATAATGAACATTTATTCTTTACTGTGTTGTTTAATGTGTCAATTATGTACCATCTGTCCCTTTTACATTTTTCATGAACTAGCAGCTGCTCTCTTTTTTGTCTTAAAATTTCAGTATTGTACACGCTTTCATTACAATACATTTTTCAGGCATACATCTATAAAGCAAATTTCAGTATATAAGCCACAAATTAGTACATGGATATGCAAATTATTTCATTTCAGAGTCAGAGATTAACCAGCATTTAACGGTTTGAAAACAAATGCCGGGAACTTTTACCCATGTTTTTTCCCTCACTCAGCCATCTGCTCTCTTGTTTGCATTAAATAATGTCAATGATTCATGGTAGAGCATTAGGCCTGGTGGAAAGCACAGAAAAATTATTCATTTTATACATATAGAGTCAATACAACATTGCCATGATGGTATGGAGTGTCAGCACATTGCCCCTTCAGGAGGTCATCATGATACAGCAATGAGAGGTGACAAGATTTCACACTGGAGCACGCTAGAGAGGAAGCAACTCATTAGCAGCCATTTTTGGCAGCTGTGGTAGCAGACTACTACTGCCACTACTTTATGGAAGGGTCTCCAATCTGGCAGGCTCTTAGCTGACCTCTACTCAGCAAAATTCATCTGGAGAACAATTAGAGGATGCAAGACCTTTAGAGTTCAAACAGAAGCATCTTTGGACTGGAGAAAGTGTCAGTGGCTTTCTGATTACTGGCTGTTGGCACCACAACTGAAAGCCAAGTTTTCCAAACACTATGGCTTAGACTGCAAGCCAGTTATTTCTAGAAATCTGAGCTTGTTATTTCTTAAAAAAATAAAACAAATTAAATAGGTAGAAAGTATGAACTGAGGGGGAAGACATCTAGTATTTGACTCAAGAGATCAAAGCCTGAATGATTTTTTTCCTAAAAAGTGGGGGCTTTATTTATTATATGCACATTCAAAAGGCCTTTTAAATGCAGTGGTGCTAAGCATTTCCAATCTTTATCCCAGCTCCCCAGCGCTATAATTCTTCAGTACCCATCAGTACCATCTCACCAACCAGGCACAATGACAGCCCACCAATCCTCTGAGTCTCGGCAGCCAGGAAACACCTCCAAGCCTTTGGGGAAATAGATCCAAAGTCTTTTTAGCAGTGATGCATTACACTCTGTTGTTCTCTTGGTGTTGTTGTACAACCCCCACTGGTTTTCCTCCCTCATTTTCCCTTGAAATGCAAAACCGAAGAGAAATTATACTATTTGAGTGAGAGTGGTAGTTTTCACAGTGGAAATCTCTGGGCATGCTTGAAGTGCAGTGTGGCCATCTGCTGCTTCACTTGCCGGTCTGGCACAATGTTTTTTTTCTGACATGAGGTTCAATATGTCACAGATCAGGCTGCCTGGATGGGTTGTATGCGCTTGTTTTCTGCCTAAAATCATACCATAATCAATGAAGAATGAAGATGAGAAGAAATGATGAAATAACCATAGTCATACATAATAATATATTAATATTATAATATAGTATTTTCACACATTTAAGCCCCCCACAAAAAAAAAAAAAAAAATCTGTGTTTTTCTCATGGTTGTGTTAATGAGCCAAATCAAGCACGCATATGGTCTAGTCCTCACTTAGATCTGCAGTACAATACATTGATATTACCCCATTATTCAATTTAGGGGTGTTCAAAGATAATGTCAAGTGTATGGAGATGATATTTTTGCATGTGTTTGAATGTGAATAAATTAACAACAATGACAAAGCCTAATGCCTGAAAAGGCAGGAAAAGAAGGGACTCATAAGATTTCCCTGTTTAGCACATCCAAAAGCAGGTTTACTTCTGCTTTTCTGCCTTCACAATCCTATATAAGAGGCTGTACATTCCTGGAATGACAACTTTCCACTGTCACATTGAGTTGGTGTGGAAATAACGCCTGCATTCATATATGTATATGCTTGCTTTCAATCAGCCTGCCTTGTTTGCACTTTACCTCCAAGCTAAACAAAATATCGTCAAAATGTAAAATGTCCAAAAAACAACAGGAAGTCTTCTGTATTAATGTATTAATAAACTGTTGGTAGAAATTCACCATTCCTGCAAATTTTTGATGTTGTCATCTTTCTGACTATGTGGTCAATAAATTTATTTCAGCCGCAGACAACCACCTTAAAGTGTTAAATATATGAGTTAATGCTATCATGTATCTATAATTTATTTACATGCAATGTATAAGCCTCATGGGACGACAGGAGCAGGAAACAAAAATTCATAGCATACAATACCATTAAGCTGCAAAATAGGCCCTATGGTAAAGTTCAGGTATCTAAGTTCTTGAGGCACCTCAAGAAACATTGTGCCTACCTATGAACGCTGTATACCTGGCCAATACCAAACAGCATCTTTTGCATGGTTAGTACTTGTAGATAATCCCAGTCACCTCTTTTCCCTTGCCCTTGTCTGCTTTTCGTTAGTAATACATATCTAGTTGTGCCTTGCCACTGGGCAGATACGGTTCAGAATAGCCTACTGAAAATCTGACACAATGTCCAGAACATCCTTAAGCTCTCTGCTGCTGTTAAATTTCAGAGAGGTGAGCTACTGGTCTGTCAGAATCCTCCTGGACAAACAGAACTCCCACACCCACATCAGAGGCAACAGTCAATCAACCACTTGGCAAACAGAACAAATACTTGGCAACATTAGGAGTGAAACCAGGTTCACAGCACAGGGTAGCTTAAGACTGACATTCCTTTGGCAGAAGTCAGTCAATCATTTTTTTAAAATTAATATTTTATCAAAAGTTGAGTGAAAAGGTTCAGTGAAGGTTGAAAAATCTAAAGAAAGAAGTCAATGAAATCCAGACTTACCAAGAATCTCCTGTCAGTGGCCTGGCAGACAGTGATGGACAGTATTTACACTATGTGTATTAATAAGCATCTTCATGCACATATATAAGCTCTTGCCTCTTTTACATGGTTTACACCTTTGTACCTCCAACAAACAATGAATGTCACAAGAAATGAACTGAAAGGCATTTATTTCAAATTGTAATGTTTTTTTTTTTGCTTTCAGTTTCCATATGGTTGATGCGGTCATATTTAGTTGATATGGTGCTGAGTTCATAGTTCATAGCTTTCAGAAATGTGTCCTTTCTCATTTACCAAACAAGCAAATATTCCAGCTACACACTAGTCAGACAATCCCCTGGAAGTTCTTGTTTACTAAGAGAAGACTACAACTATGGCTATGTGACAAGACGAATGAAGGAAGTTCCTGCAAACTTGTCCTGAGGCATTTAGTGTCAGGCTGCATTGAATTTATAATGCATGTATGGAGTCACACAGACTAGGACACATTCATTTCACTGGCCTCCTTGATCTTGAATGTGAACAAACTAAAAGTATTTCAAGTTAGCTGGCCCAGCTAAACACATATGGTGTTACAGCACCGAGCAGTTAAATCAGAGCAGCTAAAATGAAGCCCGAGGTGCTTTATTAATCAATCAGCTCACACTTCTGAGCTCATTTATATTTTTTCACACCACACAGTTAGTTCAAAATCAAAAAATTACCATGAAAATACATTTTAAGGAGGACAAAAATACTTACATTTATTTGTTTGAGGAGCTATTGATTGAGAGTACATCTTGTAATTTAAGAAAAAAAAAGCAACAATACATATAAAAAATGATTCAAATGAAAGTCAGTTAAGCTAATAACAGTTTCTGAACATTATAAGGTAACAAACAAACAGAGCTTTGTACATTTCTGTTTAAAATAATTGATCATTGAATGACCACTGCTTGAATGACAGCTCAATTTTTTAAAAACAGTGAGAGATATGAATAAAGTGAGGTGGCTATGAATCACACAATATGGTGAAGGTAATTATAACACAATGCAACTAAGCCACAGACTTTGAAACAAGGCCATACATCTTACATATTGCTCCTTTAATCAATCATTCTAGAGTATAGCTGCTGAAAAAAACCTCCATCCAGTGGCCTCTTAAGCCTCAGGAGCCCCAAGGACTGAGTTCTGTATTCAGGAACTACGTTCCATCCTTGAATAGACTGCTTATTCATAGCCCTCATAAGCATAATTCTTGCAAATAATGCATAGAGGTGGCCATCAGAGGATCTGACTGGGTCTGTTTTCTCCAATAGGGTTGTCTCTATTAAGCTGTTCCTTTCTTTGTTCCAGTTTGATTGTGTAATGAGATATTGCACGCATTTTATCCTTTATCATTTTTCTAAAATGTTTTTTTTTTTTGGATAGTTGCTTTCTGGTTTTAGCACCCATTTGTCTCACAAAAATCTACAAAAAATATGTCAGCAATTCAATGCTCTCTGTAATTCGTACTTTCTTTAAAACTAACAGGGCCATTTCTTGAAGGAGTACTTTCATTTAACTGTATCTGTGAATGTATCTGTCAATGTAAGCCAATATAAGTACACCAACTGAAGAGAGAACATGAAGCTGTATACTCTTCACTGCGTGGACAGTCAGTAATGTGTGAAACTGCATAGCTGATGGCCTCTTGAGCCACATAGGAAGATTTTCCACCACCTTTTTTTGCATTTGCATGAATATAGGTGATGTTTATATTCTACAGAGGAGTATGTTTTTGAAATAAAATTAAATTCTGATATACTGTTAAAAATAACTTGATGAAATGAAGATTTCTACATATAGGAAAATTTGTATTTCATATAACACAAAGCATGTTTATTCAGAGGGTAGTGAGGGCAAGGAGATGGAAGGCTAGCTATGTGTTTATTCATATAATGTAGTGTTGGTCAGGCAGAGATGTTTTCTATTTCAGTTTTTCATTCACATATGGATTGGGTGGGTGATTTTTAAAGGTGTACTGTGGGCTGACAAAGGGTCATGATTCATAAAGGCAGAACCATTCGCTGTGTGATTTATATCTGTCCTTGGACATAGGTAGTGAGACATACACAGACTGGTGTGCGATGACATGGAGTGAGTAAAGAGTAAATGGCACTTTTACCTTAGCTAATCTTAGGGGAGTATTTCTCATGGAAATAGAAATTCCACTAAATGGACAGTCCATAATGCTGGCAGTGGAAAACAGATAGAAAAGCACAAAAATATGAAAGGAAATAATACATATTTTTGCATGCATGTGTTGGGGTGGAGGGAGGGGGGCTCTAAGCATGTTCAGAATGTGAAGTGCCATAAGTGTACAGTAATGATGTAAAGTATGGCTTTCATTGGTATTCATTGGTATCATTACATCGGAGTACCTTTTCTCCTGGCTGTCACAACCATAAGCTGTCAGTAAAACAAGAAAAAACAGATAAACTAATAACTGAAACTGCCTGAAGCTATGAGGTGACATGCTGGATCCTTCAGTTCCTCCATACCACAGTAAGGGAATGGTTAGGGATAAAGCCAGCATTTTAACAGTTTTAGCTTCTGCCATGCTGTGGTGGCAAGTCTGTGACAAGAGAATGGAGGCAGCAGCCGTTGATCCCTCAGTGAAATCATTCACACTAGAACGGGCAAACAGCGATTGAAAAATGTCTGATATTGAAGGTAAGTGGTCTTGCTCTTGGCACTCAGCGATCTTACTCTTCCATCTTTTACTGTGATGATATTTTAGAGAACATGATTGGCTAAGGTAATACTGTGTGTAAGAGAACTGAAAAATTACATTATATGCCTATTTTAAGCCTAGCCCTTTGGATGTCTTGCTGCATTGTGGAGATCACAGTTCATTCTTCTGGTTTAAAAAGTTCCTCTGGAAACCCTTTAACACAATATTAATGTATTTCAATATTGATTGTGCAAACAAAGGAAAACTGCATCAGGAAAGATAAAACAGTTAGTGTAATATGAAGCTCACTGAAATGACTGGGATGGACAGACAACATTGTGGTTTCCTGAGCTCCAGGATAAATTGAACCACCTACCATGGCCCCACCAATCACCAAATCTTCTCTTCTTGGAGCACATATTCTTCATATCTCAAAGAAATTGATGCTTCCTTGACACACAGCATTGAAGTTGCTGCTAAGGTAAAGGGCAACCCAACTCCATATTAATTACTAAATACTCACTATTTGTTTGGTATTTCAATTATTGTATTAACCCCTTTTGCATGTATCAAATTTGTGCTTTGTGTTGAGGCCAAAGTCGATGTTTTATTTTTTGGAAATACCAAATATTTCATGTGACTGTTGTAGCCATGAAATCAGTCCATTTTGTTTTGGCAGTCAGTTAGGCTGGAGAAAGGTGGCCAAGTGTTTCAAAGGCAGCTCTAAATGCTCTCCAGATGGTGGAGTCACACATGCGCATCATTTTCCTGAAGGCAACTCAAAACATCACACCTCAGCTATACAGTGCTTTTGTTGCCAGCTGTTGTGTTTTAAATTTTGTTGAAACACAGATATTTACATTTCCAGATGTCCTCTCATAATATTTAGGGGAAGAATCATTGAGATGCAATCAGTCTTTTTCTGTGATATAAACAGAGATTTAGTTCTGTTGTAGAGCAAATGAACAGACTAAGTATGTTTTCACTGGCAGTTTATCCATTTCTCATTTAACTGCCACCCTAGAGCCATGGGTCAAAATCAGGGAAACACTCTTGATGACACTATATATTAAATGATTTCACTACATAATCTTAACCCTTGTAAAAATCTAGCTATGCAGCCATTGGGTTGAGGCATCAATGACCAGAAAATACACTAATTGTCTCAATAACAGATTATTCAAATATGGCTCACACAGCAATAATAGCCTCCCTGCTGTAGTGCTTCATACACAAAAGCTCAATGTAGATCCAGTTGGTTGTAATGTGGTGGGCTAAGAACAAGCCATTGTTCTTATTTTATCTTACTGTATGAAAAGAAAGATGGCTAATTTGATATTGAACAAGATTACAAGTTATAGCATTATATGTGATTTTGGCAAACTACAGAAATGAGTGCACATTATGATGCAGTATTGTTAGCTTACACCATATCCTTGGGTCTTTGTAAGATGATTCATGTGAAAATCAGTCATGCAGTTCTCATTTTAGTCAGGTTTTAACTTAATAAAATGGCTTAACTTTAACTTAATGAAAAAAAGGAAAAGAAAAACACCAGTTCCAAATCCCTCAACAATTGCCCCGAGACACAAGATGATCTTTATTTAAGAAATCCCTGCTGTTTATCCCTGCACATCCTGTTCCATAGTGAATGGTCACAGTCATTGAAAAGACCCACTGTGTTGATGTTGTTGTGCTTTTGAAGTGAGGATGAATATTTATAGAGGCTTATTTTGTATTGTTATAGGATACCTTGTGTTATTAGTGCAAATAGTACATTCAAAACATCTTTATATTTACCTGGTACCATAAAATCTAACATTAAATATACCTTCAGTTTTTACTGTTATATGTTTATTTAGTAGTTTTGGAAATATTAAAATAGTATGTAAGATGTTAGAAGAAGAAGAAACTTCTCAAAACGAAAAGCCAGAATTAAGCATTCAGCATGAAGCCTGCTTTTGAAGTGGTGTCATCTTCCTGTTTTCTTATTTCTCTAGTTTAACAGTTCAGAGCTCTGCAGTTAACTTTTTAAGAGAAAAAAGCACCATGATATCCTTAATTTTTACAGCATAGTTGTGTTAATTTTAAACAGCAAGCAATGCAATGCCAAGTTGAAGATGGATTTTGAAGGACAATAAATTTAATTTGAACGAGATATGATATTTGTCAATATTAGTTGAAACCAAATTATGTAAGCATTCAATACTACAGTTACAAATATCCCAGCAATAATATCATTGATGATTCGTAAATATCATTACTTTTTACTATTGTTTAAACACGCTACTGTGGGTAATGGGTTTCACCATTGTGCAGGATCCCTGAGAAATCCCCTGGCTTTCTTAAAAGGAGAAGCTAATGATGCACATTAGGCAGTTACGATCTGCAGAACAAAGACTACTAAAGGGAGAGAACAGGCATTAATGTACACCCTGTGCAATTGTCGGCATTCTGTTTAAAGAGATTAATATTTTCCCACATAAGACGGCCAAGCCACTGGAGTTTCACCCCAGAGGGGGAATGAACTGGTGAACTCCAACAGATAAAGATAATCTATAAGAATGATAAAGCAGAGCACACAGTAAGAAGTCATGTAGTGGCACTCTTAATTTAAAGGCCAGCTGATACACTGGCAAAGGAACTCCCCAGAAGATCACCTCCAGAGGCACATCCCCACTCAAGCCCCTCATAAATTGTTCTTATTAAATCCTGTCCCTCATGTACCTATGCACTCATACACTTTTCTCCTCCCATAGCATGCTTGCAGAATTTTAATTCATACTCCATATCCCTTATTATCATGTCTCTCTTCCCTGGATTGACCTCAGAAAGCTAGTGTAGCACTTCTGTCTTCAATAAAACATTCTATTTGACCATGACTTGACAAGAAGTTGAATTCACTCCTCTGTATAACCACTGGATATATTGAACCACTACAGTGATAAATCCACAACACAGATCCAAAGTGTCAGCTTAAAATTGGATGCATGATGAAAATGCGGTAGGTATATTGTAAAACTGAAACAATGAAACGGTGTTAAATTTTGCATTTACTTGCTGAATGTTTAATCTGTTGCAACTCACATTAGCTGCGGTGCTAACAATTACACACAAACAATAGTTCCCCATAAAAGCTATAATGGTCATACAAGGTGTGGCTATTTAATGCTCAAGAAAAACATGTCTACTTCAAGTGATGTGTAACAGTGAACTGAAGACGCGAGCAGATTGAAACTTTCAGGGGTTGTTTATGCTTGCCCATTGGTCAATGCATACCACGTGGTGCACGCTGGGGTTCCACTTACATAAGCCCAGTCTCATTATCTAATATCCACACCTCATACATTTATTACATAGGTGAACTGTAGATCAAGTAATGCTGGAGCAAAAACTCTGTAAGAAGCTACTTCCAAAGAGCAGCTAGCCTTACTTACGTCCTCCCACGCTGTATGGCCTCTGACAGGCAGGTTTGATGACTTCATTGTGCATTCCAGCCATCTGAGGTTAGACCACAGTCATGATGACGATAACAGCGAGAGCCTGAGGGCAAGACTGTGGCATGGTGGAGGCTAGTGCAGCTATGCCTGAATGTTTATAGGGCTTTCCAGTGTTTCAGCAGGTTCCCCTGAGTGCACAGAGATGTCAGTTTGGTCAGGGTGACTGATTTGCTTCACTTGCTAACAGGGCTGCCCTGTGGTTTATCTGGTCTGCTTGTGGCAAAGGTACACTCCTGTGCACTCAACAAATGATAATTTGTGCTTTTGCCCAACAGGAAAACAACCTCCTAACAAGTTTCTGAATGGCTTGCTTCTGTTGTGGCCCCAAGTTCACAAGTGTTGTCCAAAGTTGTCTGACATTTCTGTGCTTTTTTTTCTTGTTGTTGCAGTCACAGTCAGTAATTTGAGTAGGATTCAAACAGCAGTATGCACAGTCTGGATAGAAGACTTCTCCCTACAGCAAATAGTGACTCATTTAGATCCAAATTAATTTCTGGAAATCATTGTAAAATGCTGTCACCTTGGGCATATTAACAGTGAATTCCAAATGAGATGTAGCAATTATCATTGTTTCCAGAAAAAAACAATATTTTATGTTGTATGAATGCATGTCTCAGTCTCGTAATTTGACCTAAAACATATATTATTGTCTACATGACAAAACTAATTTGGGTAAGATAAGTGATCCATCTACAGATATGACTGTACTCCTATGTATTTACACAATGAATGCACAGTTTTCAAATACATTTCATGCACTGATACACGAATAACTTTAAATTCTTGGGAAATTTGAATTGCACTTACAGACAGAGAAAAAATGTGTTACTCAGATTTGTGAAATTGAGTCATGATTTTGGGATGACAACATAAATGTGACAGGAGAGGGAGATATTGGGAATGGCTGATTAAGAGCTGCTCTGTCAACTGATAAGCCTTAAAGACACCACTGCTGTGACAGATAGACAGGCAGCAGAGAGCAGTAGAGCTGTTGTCTGAGGAGATTTTCTTAAAGGAAGGACAGCTCGAAACAAGAGGCAAGGAGGCATCATAGCACAAAGCTCCCACCTTGCGGGTGTGCTTCCGCAATTTCAGATAAGTTAATGTTAGGTAAGGTTCCTGCTGAGAAGACGGAGGCTGATGTCTCTAAGAAATGTGTTGTCAGGTGTTCCAGTGATGAGATGACAACCAGAACTTGGACTGAGCTTATGGAGTTTGCCAAGGGCCTGGTAATTGCTAAATGTGTTTCCCACAAGGTGGAAGCATCACATTTCACTCTGTCTTTATTTAATCTTGTGTGGTTACAGTGCATTTACTTGATGTGGTCATTTTCCTGAATGAACTAAACCTTGGGCCCTTGCAAAAGCACAACCAATGCAGGTGGACTTGGAGCACTCTATTGAAAGCCAGTTTCATTATGTTGTTATATTTTTTGGAATATTAAAAGAGAACCCTGATGCATGTTTTCTTTTGATCTTGTTTATATATGCTCTCATCTTGAACTAGAGAGGTTTTACTATGCTGTGAAAAGATGCACAATTTTTATTATAAAGCATGAGTGTCACAGGAAAGCTTTGCTTAATTTACATATTCTGCCTTCTTATTTCATTACAGCCCTGCATTAACTCTGACTGGTTTAATCCAGAACATGAAAATGTGTTTCAGCACTACTGTAAACCCACAGAGAGCTGGAGTGCATGGCATAGTGGCACATGTGGCAGAAATGAGTAGAACTGATGGAATGCCAGTGAATGAATCATTGCACAGATCATTTACAATATTTGGGTTCATGGAGCAAAGCGATATTGAAATCCAAGCAGTGTCAGCCATTGTAATACAAAATAATTAGTTGTATCAGTATTCATGCTGGCCCCTATTAGTGTTTAATGTAGAGGGTAATTAGCCAGTTAAATTCAGGATCTCCACTTCCTGTTGAACATAAGACTTCATTAATACCTTCCTATTTTGTGAAATTGCAATTCAAGGGGCCATATTATTCATAGCAGTGCAGCAGAAATGGTAGTTTTACAGTGTTCTTCCTTGACACACCCCTTACTGTTAAAACCTTCTGTGTCCTCTATCTAAAATGTAAGCCACAATATTGGAAAACACAAAACCCATATGACATAGCTGTGTTATGTGCAAATTGCAAAGTTTGAATGGTATGGTGTGACCACTTTAAGCAAGCAGTGATCCTGTTGTGCTGTGCTGCCATAAGATCTTTCTTTGCAAACAGATAACTATGCATACAGGTGAAAATAATCTCAATAATTTAATTCAAATGATTCGAACTAAAGTTATTGCATCACCTCTGGCATGCATACAACTTACAATGCGTGAGCACAATAAACATGGAAGCATTTGTATGATCTATAAACACTTATATAAATGAACATCATTGTTGATATCCAGAACAATTATACTGGAAAGCAAAGCATGCATGTGTACAATAAAGGGTATAAAATATAAGTCTTGTACGTTATTTAGTATTAAATCATAAATGAATATTCATTGACTTCAGCTTAAGAAATATCAGTATATTGTAAGTGTACCATGTGAACTTGTAAGAATAATTTTTAGAGATTAAAGCCCCTCCATTTAACTAGGAATTCAATATTGCTGAAAGTGGCCTTTTAAATGTATAAACTGACTCTTTCATTTTGCCCTTTATATTTGAAGAATTTCCTTAGAATACATTTAATTTTTTATATCCTATTTTTACTAAACATATTCAATATGCTTCTAAGGTAGAATCAAAGATATTAACCTCAGACTTACTGCCTGACTGGTCGGCTGCATGTGGTATGAACTGAGAAGTGATGTTCTGATTTTGGGTAAAACCCCCAAAAACTGTAGACAGTGCAACATGTAGACCGCACCACTGCTCAGGATTCTGTAGGATGTTGCTTTGATGGAAAATTACATGGGAAATGAGAATGCAATGGTCATGCTTTCAACTGTTTGCATTAATAAAATGAGAAAGATTCAATATACCATGAAAGCAGTACTAAAGTTCACCAAATCCTGTGGTAAGTGGCCATTCTGGGGTACATCACTACATCCATCAACAATGTTATACACATTTGTTTATTTGCCAGCAATGTCAGTAACTTGAGAGTAAAGTACAAATTACCAAATGGGGGGAGAAAGGAGAGCTGCCAAGCTACATTGTTTGTTGATGTAAGGTGAGTGTTAATGAAAATTTCCTGACAAGTGCATCAGAGGACGCATGCAAAGCTCTCATTTCATTAACACGAGCGGCACCGCAGAGCCTTGAGAGGTACAGCTCAAATGAAAACTAAACAAAAAAAAGGAATATGTATTTTAGATGACTCAGTTTTAAAATGCAGGATATAGCAGAACGGTTAAGTATGCAGTGAAAACAGAGGTGATAAAAAATGAAGAGCTATGAAAACATGTACCCTCATTCAAGGCCATGGAAGGTTTTAAGATTTCCAAGCAGCTGCTCAATATACAACCCAAAACAATTAATAAGACAATGGGGGTTTGAATAAGCACTTGTAATCAAATGATGTCCCTGGACAGAGAAAATTATGAGCACATTAAAATTGTATGTATTTATATATATATATTTAAGTCATATATTTAGTTGTATGATGCTTTAATGGTCATATATTTATTCAAGAGATGGTAACATCTAGGGAAAATTACAAATGTAATATGGTATGTTATATTAATATCAGACAAAAACAATGACAGATCAATAGAGCCACCAAAATGTTGGAAATGTATGTCAATATTGGAAAAAATTTAATTATACCACTACCATAATTACACTGTTTTCACTTTTAATCTAACATAATTTAACTGTCTCAAATAAAAATTAATAAAAAAACATATGTATATACATACATATGAGTGCTGTGGTCATATGTGTGCAACATCATAGCTGTTTTGTTAAGACTGGAATCATCCTTTAGGAGTCAGTAAAGCTCTACTACAGCCAGGCGATGGAGCACAGACTCATTTGGAAGAGAAGCAATGTGGTTTTAAAAAAAGCCTTTAGCAATGCATGCGACTTGGAAATGGCTGGCTTTCCTGTCTGCTATTCAATCTCTGATTTTTGAACCATGGCCATTGCAATCTAGCCATTCCTGTTTGAACACTGCACTGCTTGCTGTATATTTATTCCGCTGCTCCTGCTCTTAATTTATCTGGTATAAAATGCAGGGAGGTTTCAGAGGAATAATTTCAGATAGGACTTCCAGAGCAGAAACACCAAAATGCCACAACAATGATTGGAGATTATATTAACACAGAATTCAATGCGCATTCTCGGACGTGAGGCTACTGAGCAAATATGTATGGTGTAAAATCCCCCAGCAGGAGAGCTTTATCCTCTGAACCAGCAATGCTGCACACACCACTCATCACTGAGCCTCCACCTGAACCCACTCCCTCTGCACGGTGTGTGTTCAGGTGGTGCAGCGTTGAGATGGCTGACCAGCTCGTCCACCATCTGCCCAGCGCAGACTGCACACCATATCATCGGCAGTCAGCAGGAACCTGAACCTGAACTCCTGGAGAAAATGGGGGGCATAGATCTCATTCCGCTATCCCCCTCGATCACTTCCCTCACCATCCAATTCATAAGCAGTTTGACTCACCGGCTCACTGACTTTTTTTCCTAAAAGATACCAGGATAATCATGGGACCAGTGCTCTTAGGCATGCTTAGACATGATGGGGAAGATTTTTTAAAAGTTTCAGCATGCTGTATTTCATATTTTATATTTATTATCAGCATGCAAAGACCTTTGCAGTCTTTGATCATGAAAAAAAAAATATTTTCCCTTATTATATTTCCCATATTATAGCCAGATTAATAGCTGTAAATATGTAATAGTAATATGGTGTAAGGGTAGGGAATGGTCAAATTAAATACTTTCCACATTTATCACTTGAGGCACATCTGAAAGCGAACTGTTGATAGATTTTGGATTCATTGAAGCTTTTAAATCCATGAATACTGCTCTGGAGACCTGTGACTCTGGAGTGAAGTCATTGAGTGACCCCTGACACTCTGTTACTGTTTTAGTTACTGCTTTGATATAATCACACTGAGTTATTATAACATTTAAAAAAATGACAGTACCTTGCTAACCTTAGAGACACAGATCACAGGGTGGGTGATAATTTAGAGAACACAGCAACTATTTACTGTCACAATCATCTCACTGCTTTGATGTATTCATGTCTTCCGCTGTTATCTTGATTTGCTGTATTTGAAATTTTCATTTCATTGGCAATAAAATGGAGTGTTTGCTTGTATACAAATGTTTTTATAATGTATTCAGATAATTTCAAAAGTTATGGTTTGATTTAATGCTTAATCTGTAATAAATATTGATACATCAAATGGATCAAGACAATCTTCTTGCATAGTAAACTGTAAATCTCTAAAGAACATGGATTCATGTTCCATGTTCTTTAGTTATTGGCATTATAAGACTATGTCAAGGGTAGCAGTTTTGCAAGGTTGCAGCATGTGCATTTAGATGTAAAACACAAGAAATCCATCACATTAACTGCATATTAACCCTATTTTATGGTAAAATAAAGATGAATATAGCTGTAGTATTGGGAATAGAGTTTAATCAGTGCTTGATTTTGTTAATTACAAAGAAATATGTTATTTTGTTAATGTACGTTTTAATTAGAATCGCCCAGGATTGGCAGTAGACAAGTGATGAACAGCTGTTAGTAATCTTGAGATGATCTTGGAGGAGGAGAAAACAGCTCTGATGATACATTGAACCAAGTTCTCCATCAACGACTGAATGCAAAAATACTGAGAATAAATGTTGTTTTGGTGAGTTATGTATTTTATGTGGCATAAAGAAAGACAAGACTTAGGATTGTTATGACCAGTAAAAGTATGATGATGCTAAGAATATTGGTGAATAAAACAAACTCAATGAAATCTTAGGGAAAGAACTTGATGGCCTTGAAAGTTAGATAGATAGTAGTTAGATAGATAGATAGATAGATAGATAGATAGATAGATAGATAGATAGATAGATAGATAGATAGATAGATAGATAGATAGATAGATAGATAGATAGTAGATAGTAATAGGAACAATGCCTATTATTCCACATTCTTCTAAAGAGAGGCTAGGCAACAGCTGCTATATCAAGCTAAATTTCATGTGTTGTCCAGCACCCTCAAGATGCAGCTCTCAGCCAGAAATGAACTGGTCACTGAACATGTTTACCCAAGAGGATACCAGGAGATAGCGTCACAGACAAAGAAATTCAGATTTAGTAAAAAGGTTGGAGGGCTGGGGCAAAATCAAATCTGATAAACTTCAACCTTCAGTCAAATAATTAGCTAACATACTAAACTAGCTAGCCAGCTAATATATGAAAGTAATCACAAATATGGCTAGTTAGTTCTATTTTGTTTGAATGCCATATGCGGTTAAACAGACTACATGTATTTGACTAGGACCAGCTTCAGTCATGAGGTTAACTCAACTAACTACTTAGCTTCATCATGCATATCTTCTTTTCCTTTGTATCAAATCCCCTCTTTGAAATTTGGGCTAAATGATAGTGGCCCTCACAGCTGCAACTAAATCTTTGGCTCCTAAAAATCTTACGTTCATGACTGGGTCCTTTCTGCCATATTTTGTGAAGAAGGCAGACTTCTTTATACTATCTACTCTGAAGCAATTTCTTATATTCATCTTGGAAAAACCAGCCAGGAGTTGCATCTTGACGATGCTGCACCAACACATGAGACAATGCTTGATGTAGGAGCTAAGACCTGGCTTCTTTTTTATTTCAGCATAGCAATGTCTCTGAATTGAATGTGGAATAACAAGATTTTGGCCCATCACATTCCTTGTCTGAAATGTCATTGAGTTTCTTTAACACATCATTGTTCTTAGTATAAACCATATTGACTTCACCACCCACTACGAATCCTTGATCTTGTCATACCTTCTGCTGTTGCTGTACAGAGATTACCTTTGCCACCCACACAAAAAGCAATGTAAAGCAATGATTTCACTTTTCCTGTCATGGCGATTGCACTTGATGGAGGGCACAGGATTTATCATCATTGCATCATCAGAGGAATGTTTCTACAGCTAAGATCATTTCAACATCACTAACATCAGTTTATACTTTGTTGATGATCTTTGTGTGTTTAACAAGCATCAAGCATTTGCTAAACACTATTCCTATTTCATAACTACATATTCATCTTTGCTCAGGTGAAATAGGGCCAATACACTGCAATATACACTTTCCAATAGCTTTTCCCTCTCTGGCCAAAAGAATAAGAAGCTCACCAAAGGTTGTTCATTGGTTTTGGCAAAATGTATCTGAGGCTTCACACTGCAAGTAGTTGTATAAGGAAGTGCTCCAGCTTGCAGCCACACCAGCCCTCTGTGGTAGAAAAGGGTGCCATTTTTCCATGTTCAGAAGAGTCTCCTTAAGATTTTAGTGGGTGTATGGTCTTCTGTCAGGTGTGCTATAGAGGCTAAGATTTCTATTATAACAAAAATACATTTGAGTATTACAAATCATGCTCTTCACATGTATTGATAAAACATATCTGTACATGAAATGACCATTTTTGATATGTGGATTCTCAAAGGTCTGAGAGTGCACATTTAATAAACTGAAAATCATAAAATTCCCTGTCAATTCTATTATCTCATCTGGCCCTGTTTCCAATCCTATTATTGTTTTGTTTATCATGTTTATCTTGTTTAGTCAACTTTGTGTCGATAAATGATGCCTTCTTAATGTAGAAAAGCTGATGTTAACTGATGTATAACAGAGCCTTTTACAATATAACACCCAATCCAAAATAAAAATAATAAAAGAAAAAATAAAATGACATTTTCCCCATGTGGTCTTAAACTATTTTGGCACCATTGTTAAGATGTTTGGGAAAAATAAATCAACCACCCTTACAGCTCTATATGGTCAGTCACAGTGACTTAACCCACCTTCCATAAAGACTGCTCAATCCACATTACGGCGCTATCCCTGGTGCTGAACAGCAGCAGGGGACTGACTGCCCTGGCAGCTGCTATTTACAGTCTTTGCACATGGAAGGGGCCTGGTCATGCAGAAATATGTGGTGCAATGGAGCTTTGTAATAGATGGATTGTAAAAAGTATGTTTCAGTCAAATATTCTTACATTTTTTATGTTATTACATTTTTTTGGCCAAGGGCAGCTGTTGTGGCATCTGTGTTCTTGTTTCCAGTAAATGACAGAAGTACAGGACAACTGTGTCAGAATATTCCTCTATTCTGGTTACATGTTTAAATATCCATTCTCAGTACACTCATGTAGCAGCCTGTATAATATGTCATTGCGAATTATACAAGACACTTTTTGTTTCTTGTTTTTCAGTTGGATGAGTATATTGTTATCTTTTATTTGTCTATTAGGATGCATTTTTGTGTGAAAACAGCAGTCATGGCAGTTTGAGCTTAGCTTCATATCTCATTTGTTTGCACTATCTCTGTCTTGAACTTACAGTTCCCCAAAGAGCTCCTCCTGAGGTTCCATCTATTATTTTCATCCTTTACTCCAAAGAATTGCAGCAAGTATTCTCCTGACAGTGACAGAATTCCACTCAATCACACAGCCTCTCCTGACCCGCATCTGTTGCCACATTCCTTTGTCTGTTTGGCTGCATGTCTTCATTTAGAATGTTCATTTATGCTTAGTCTTGTTTTTTTATGACATCTTGTCCTTGCACATTTTTCAAAAAATGAATAACAAATTAAAGGAAACAAATTGCACAACATATTTTATTGAACAACTTGTCTTCATAATCTAACATATTTATGACTCAGATGCATCCACTAGACTACCCAGCATGTAGCTGTAAAACACACCGATATGCCTAAATAACAACATGCACTGTACAATAACACTGTAACTCCACTTCATTTTTAAGACAATCATGTTTATGGTTAAAGGGTAGGGTGTGTCATGGTCATTGCTATATATATATATATATATATATATATATATATTCATATATATTATAGTCATATATAATTATGAAGTTACATTAGACATTAGACATTATTTAATTCAGAATCCAGGATTCACTGAAAATCATCAACCCACCCATCCTCCACCATCCCCCTCTGCATACAATCACTTCAAGCAAACTTTAGCAAAGTAAACTAAAGTTTGCTTGAAGTGATTGTATGCAGAGGGGGATGGTGGAGGATGGGTGGGTTGATGATTTTCAGTGAATCCTGGATTCTGAATTCAATAATTGCAGGCTTCTGCAATGTCAATACATCCAAATGGTACTAAATGACTTTTTGTTCATAAATTGTAACATTAATCCAATGAAAACTACCGGATTTTGATACTGACAACTACATACAATGCCAGATTCAAACCACTAAGTGAATCTCTGGCTCCTTTTCACATGAGTACAAATTAATTGTCGTACTGTGTTTCCCCATGAATAATCAAAACATATAATTCCCTGAAGAAATACTAATCAGGCTGCCAACATAGCAGCAGAAGGCTTACATGCAGTCAATTAATGTTGTCTTTTATAACAGTATAAAAGGAAGACAATTAGGGCAAGGACAGCTGAAATAGTCTCTATTATTGCAGCAGAACAGAAGTGCTTTTTAGGTAAGAGGACAAATTAAACTATTTTGACTTGGTGGCCAAGTATTACTTCCTTGCTTCTATACCCAAGCAATCTCCCATCCATAAAAGTCTGACTAGGCAAGGAAAGGCAATTTTATTTATGTAGCACATTTCATATACAAAGATCATTTTAACGTTCTTCACATAGGCATAAAAAGACAAAATCAAGGTACAATAGATACAAACAAATTGTTAAAGAACATTTCATGAAAACATTTAACTGAAAGGTTTAAGAACATATGCAATGACTGGTACACATATGCATTTGTATATCTCTATGTATATAAATATACAACAAACTGCACTGACCGTGCATACATACATACATACATACAGCACCACAGCCTGCCTACTGTAAACACCTTATTGCAAATTATCTAATCTGAGTCTATATAAGTCAATAAGTCAAGCATGACTGATAACAAGTGAGCCTGACACTACATAAAGCAGAGAGAGATTGCAACAGCCATGGGAAAGGAACTTATTTGGTAAGGGAAACAGACTTGTGTATTGCTGAGAAAAGAGCCATGACTGCTGCTTCATCAACAGATTCTCTGTCATACTGCAATGGTGAATAATCTATGGAGGGGATATTTAAGGTCATGAAAGTTGGTGAGTAAAGGAATCTGAACTATGCAAGAGACAGGTACTAACTGTAGTTGCCATGCAGGTCTGCAAGTCAGCTGAAAAGTACTAAGAAAATATTATTTGAATTATTCATGCTGGCAGTTTATCATTCTTCACTATGTATGCCACTTTGGATCCTTCCTGTATCTACAAAAGGTCTAACATTGGAACGTTGGAGTTTGCAACATTTTTCTTTTGGAATCAGGAAAATAGAAAATAAAAGTCCCATATAAGCAGACTTTGGGTGCTATAAGGGTCTTCATAGCTCATCTAACAATATTCATTTAAGCTACTGCCTTTTGATGGCGTGATACATAATTGAAAAATTTATTCTTAAAATTTACATATTTGTTATACATTTGCCATATGCATTTCCAATCAATAGTGTTTAACTGAGTTTCTTGGGCAAATTCTTTTCCCGTGCAGAGAAAGTGAAGTTCAATAAGTATTTTTGGCAAGACTTTTGTACAAGATGTTGTGGTTAAAGAGCTCTCGTATGTCACATACATTCAGACAGGAGAAGTCTTGTACTTCTCTCATATGATTTCCTATTCTACAGCTTCTATTCTAATCAATAACTTTTAACTGAGATCACAGAGCACATTTTGTATTTTCCTTGGAGTGAAATTACACTTTTGCACATATTTTTGGCAAGCCTTTCTGTAGAATGTTGTGGTTGTAATGTGCAGTATATACAGTTAGAGAATGGCAGAAATTTACCTTCTACATCTGCTAATGGTTCCCACTGCTCTTGACCTCTCACCAGTATTCCCTTTCACCATAACCTCATTTGTCATTTGCATAGCCCTTTAAACCTTCACTGTTTTTTTACCATGGAAATGAACCACTGACATGAACATTAATATAGGTACTATAGGTAGTTAATGACCATTTCATTTAATGATTTTTTTTTGTTTTGAAATTTGATTTCAAACTTAAGTATTGGCATGGTGGTAATGCAGTTTTTTAGAAGAAGAAGGCATAATGGCTCATTCTTTTCAATAAAATTGGAACACGCTGTCTATAAATGGCTTGTTCTTTTAAACGAGAGTGTTATGTCTTAAATTCTTTTAAATAAAGAATGTATGTTAGGTCTTAAATATTTTTTTAACTACAGTGCACAACACATTTTAATCCCTGCCTGAGAAGCAGTGTAGGCAGACATTTTTGAGAGCGTAGGATAACAGAATAATACCATTAGTCATTTTGGTGGCAGTGTGAAGGCATGGTTTTAGGCAAAAGAAATTGAGACAGAGGTGGACAGATTGAAATCCAGAGAATGTCTTACATCAGCAGCAGTATGCACAAGGTGCTCTCCTGCAAAAACCAGGCCTTGTTTGTCTGCATTCCAGAAAGGGTTTGCATTGGGATTTTGGACTTTGTAATGTGTATGGTACCATGTATGTTATGCATAGTATATCTCACAAAAGCAGGCTAAAGATGTATTTGGGGGTTATGGCAGTGTGCATATGGTGTTTATGATATATTATGATATTAACAAATCAAACACACATGCATGTGCTTGCCCTTTTTCTCATTTCATTTTTGCCTCTTCTTTTGCATGAATAGATGCAAATTTTTGATATTTTGTTTACACAAAATCATGCTTGGGGTGGAATCCTATGCTAAATGAATATTAATAAGGCAAAGAAGGCATGAGTTTGTCATCCAATCGTCCAGTCAATTACCACATTTTTGTCTTTTAAAATCTCAAAATGTCATGGAGTCCACAGAATAAAACCTGTTCCAAATGGTTCTTAAAGAAATATGTTATCTTTTCACTTTGTTTAAAGTCTAGCAAGTGTTTTGTATGAATCTATTCAGAATTACATGAACTGCCTCAAATGGAGGGGGAAGGAAAAGGCCAAATTTTGGAGTAAGGGAAGCGTTGCTCTTGATTTGGTGGCTTCATCAGTTTCACCCACAAAAGTCCATATGCACACATCTTTGTAAGACCTAATCCTTTTGGTGGACCTACCATGCAAACACATATAATTCTGGACTGAAAAGGGGTTTTCAATTTTGTGTAAGAATAAGAAGCCAAAGGAGCTAAATGTACCACTTAGAACCCCATAATACAATATACGAATACATTTTATCATAACAAAACATTTTAAACCTAAAGGCCTGATTTTCTGTCTTGTACAATGCATATTTATCTAGGTTTTTCTATTACAACATTGCAGTAATTGTTACAGAATAGCTAATTTAATTAGAAGTCATGATGCAAGACAAAAAATTGTTACCACATGCTGGAAATACATTGCAGCAGTATTCCAAAGCAATATCACTCATTATTTTTGAATTCTGTCATTCTGTCATGTGACTTGGCACTGTCTTCCTTCATCTTTGTATGTCAAGAGAATGTTAGACTTTCAAGCTTTATATGTCACATTAAAGTGTCAAATGGCAAAAAGCATCTGAGGACACAAAACCTTTTCTATGACTGTCAAATTTCCAGATTTCAGATGTATCTCTGACACTGTGCCAAAGACAAGTCAAACCTTGTCAGGTCTTGCAGAGTCTTTTCTGCAAGTCACCATGGGAAATCTATTCCACATAGTACTGTTACTGCTACTACTAATACTACTTCAGATAATACAAATATTCATAATAATGAATAATTATTGTAATAAGGCCAACATGAAAGCAGGTCAAAAAGCATACGTCTTTGCACTGCTAGAAAATCTACATGTAATATTGTAAAAATTAAAATGGGTCTCAAGGAAGATTCCATCAGAAATTACCCATAAATCAGCATACTTTTTAAAAAATGTATTTATTTATTTATTTTAACAATTTCTGTTCCATTTTACAGATTCAATTCCACATTTTTTATATTCCATTTTAGATGTGTCAATTTACATTAATCACCCATTCTGTGAACATGCTTCTCATTTACAATTGATTGGTATTTATCAAGAAAATCATGTTGATATGATCTAACCCTGTGCTTATGTATATTTGTTCAATCCTCAGAGTTTATCGTTCCATTTTGTATTTTCTTATGGAAACATTTACTCACATCTCCATGAAAATACTCATAAATCAGGTGTTTCTATATAATACAGGTAAAACTTAGACTCAAAATAATTCCTCTCATTGCTTCTGACAACATGATTGCGTTTATTGGAGAGCTTTGATTGAATCTGAGAAAAGTCAACCCATGAGTGACATGTAATTAATTGTAAATGAAAAGCTGTCACATTGGAGGCAGGCTTTAAAACAAAGGTAGATGCTGAAAGTGAAGGTTAATGACCAGAGTTAAGAATGGCTGTAGGGTACTCTGTGCCCTCTGCCTCCAAACCCACCTTTATTAATAAATATGTAATATATCTGTTATATTCATCTCACTTGACAAGGACAAGACACCTCCACAGTCTGTATCTTTCTCTTTTCATTTGCCATATTTATAATTCCAATGTCAGAGAAGTTGCATGGTGCCAGACAGTTGCTGCTCTAGGCTATAAAGAGTAATACAGCCATATACAATACAATTCAATACATCTCTCTCTCTCTCTCTCTCTCTCTCTCTCTCTCTCTCTCTCTCTCTCTCTCTCTCTCTCTCTCTCTCTCACACACACACACATACACACACACAAATATCCCTTTGGGCCTGAAAGCTCATAAGAGGTAAAACTCCCATATACAGCTCTTTTCCAAATAAAATATGTTCAGTAGGCAATATAAACATACTGTTCCAGGCTCAATCTTTCATTAAAGTGTTGCCGATAATTTTAATTATCATATATAAAGGTTGAGTGTTCACATAGTCAATAAATATTGTGAAGAATCTTTGTAAAAAGACCTCTGGCAGGATATTTGGCACAGCAAGCCTAGGGCAAAATTTTGCATATGTCAAACTTGTTAAGCAATAATTGTGTTTGTGGATACACTTTTTTTCAATACAGTTTAATTAAGCTGCACTGCACTCAAAATTTCTATTCAGCATTCCTGTGAGTATACACACAGGTTGTAATACATTTTTATAAATTGCAATTACATAATCATTATTAGTAGTATCTTATCATTTTGGACAAGAGTAAAGTATCCTTTATCCAGCTGAATAATAATAATAATTATAATAATCATAATAATAATGAACAATAGTATTTAATGCATATAATTCCAATGCACAATCCAGTGAAGGATGGCATAGGTTGAGATACTATACCTCTCAGCTGCAGTGACTGATGACAAAATGGCAGCTCTGAGCTTCTCAGCAATGAGGTGAGGATCACAAGGCACCAAGACATGGATTGGGAGTGCACTTATTCTCACTAGAACATGCAACAAGGTTAGACTTCTGTGGATTACTGTGGGATTTGGTACCTCTGATCATGTTTTGAGTGGCTGGTGTCAGCTGTTGCTGTGGCACTTGTTTTGCGATGGATTTGTTTTGAAGTAACTAGCACAGCAGGTGCTTGCTGGGTCTAGGATTTGGGATACTTCTGGTTAGAAAACATAAACACAAAGAAAACATTTGAGAACACTTTTTGCCTGGATTCTAGATACTTGAGTCCAGAAGGTGATCTATCTTGCCTGTGCATTCTGAGGCTTCCTGTCAGAAAACAGACTCTGTGCCTGGCCCCTACGAGGGATGTACCCCAATACGAATACGATATTTGGAAATGCGATGGAAATGGATGCTTTTTCTACTTGAATTTGCTCGTTATTATTCGGAAAAAAAGCCATGATTGACATGTCTGTGTGTCAGCCAGTTATGTTTCTTCAAATGTTCCATTCTGTTTGCTACACTTTGATTCCGCTAACTAGGCATTTCATTGCTACACATTATTGAAAAGTGGTTGCTATATGCTGTGGTCACCACCACTGAGTCAGCGCAAAGCAGGCAATGGACTGAGAGCTGACTGTTCCCGGCTATCACTCTGGGAAACTCACATCGAGGAGGGGGAGGCATCATGTGCGGGAGGTAGCGGGCAAAAGCAAAAGAAAAAGAAAAAAAAAGGTAGCAGCTCGATTTCCTTCAAACCCCCGCAACCCATACATCAAAATTAAGCTTAAAACCTGTAGTTTCTAGCTGTATGTGTTATTTTCCTCCACTTAGTTTAGTTCCATATGGGAAATAAAATTTAAAAAAATATTCAATTATGTTGGCTGAACAGATACAGACACAGATACGGATAATAACATCTCTGTACATCTCGAGACCCTACTCACCAAGATCAATGGATCAACCCCAACTTAACTGTGGAGCACAATTTCACATCTGTGTGGGGATCTGGGAATACTGGAACGTCTTAAAATGCAGATTTTAAATGTTAAATTTGTTTGTTGCATCTGAGCCCAGTGTGTAATGTGTCTCATAAAAGGAAAGCTTTATGTTTATGCTGTATTAGTGAAATACATCTGGTGTGCCAGCACATCTTGCCAATTCCACATCACTTGGTGGGGTAGATATGTCTTTTTAAAATAGTGATTCTATGAATAATTCTCTGCTTATAAACCAACTATTACTACATGTATTACCAAGTATTGTCTATAGATCCATCATATTTTTGGGATTAAAGAAACTTTCTTCACCCCTCTTAATTGGAAAGGAGAGAATGTGCTTGGCAACCTAATATAGGCTAGGAGGACAGGTGAACATGGAAATGTTAATACAATTTAGAGGGCACTGACTCAAAATAACTCAATTAAATACAGATGATAATACTGATACAACCATTTGAGGAATCACAAGAATCACAGCTAATCCTGCAGCTTTTGAAAGTATGTATTTATTTATCTCCAAAAAAGTAATTATGCAGCAAGTCATTTTTAGGAGTCTTGTAACAGGAGAGCATTCTTTGTGAATGTGGCCTGGCATCCTCAGACATATGAAAGTTAACATACTGATATTGTAGTATAATCAGAATATGGGTGCATCACCATTTTACAGATGACAGCTATGAAGTTGAAAAACATAATAATAAAATGGTAATAAAAATGGTCTCACTAGAATTATGGGCTCCATGTACAATCATTTTTCATGTGATTTGTATTATTTCCTGAGTATAATTTTGAGCATAAACTGATTTCTCAAACATCCCTCCTATCAATATAATAGCCTTTCTGCTAATGTTTTTTCCTCATAATTCAGGCTTTTATTCCATCAAGGCCAATACAGGAAATCCTATTACAGTTGTAGTGCCCTGCATATCTTCAAAGTGAATGAAAATAAAGAGTGTGAAACTGGGAGTAATGGTTTGTAGGTTCTGGTGTATGGATTGAATGATCCTATACATTTTGTAAGATTTAAAGCTTCAACAAGATTCAGCACCGTTAAATGAAAATGCATACACTCTTATAGCAGTGTTAAAAGTATACTTTTGGTTTTTCATGAGGTTTCAGGTGTCAAGAGCAATACATTTTTTATGTACGACAGTCATGCATTTTGCTTTGATTTTCAATCTGTATTTAATTTGTGGTCACAAGGGTATTTACCATTTGCTATGAATAAAGATCTGTCCCTCCTGTGATTGTAACTATTGATTTCTACAGCAAAGTAAACATGCATTATAAACCCAGATATTGAATATGTGCTCAAAAACAGTTACTTGTCTCTGGTTCTGTGACACACTCACCACCGGCAGAATTCAACGGGGCACAGCACACATTAAATACAATCCCAACAGAATGTAACCAACCTGGAAAACTGGCAAATAACAGTTGGCAAAAGTGACCGTTGAGAGGGAAGGCAAAGCTTTCCTCAAACTTGCGAGACATCAGGGCTACTTGGGTGGTTGAGGGTGTCCTTCCACCACCCAGCCTTTGACTGGTCTCATGTTTTCCTGGCTTCTTTGGTTCTGTTAATGTAGATCATGGGGCTGTTCTTTAAGATACTACTTAATTTGGAGGAACTGGCATTGTCTGTGCTGAGAGTAAGTCTGTTGTTTGCTTCATATGTCTTCTTTGTCAAGTCTGACACTATGACAATTCATGACATACCAGACAAATTTTTGTTGAAATATTTTTTTTAGAATTCAACTATTTGTGTTATTATGGAATTTTGACCATTATTGCCTTTCGGTCATATCTCCAAAGTCATGTTCTGATACCTGCTGGCTGAGTCAAAACTTCCTTTGAGTTTTACGCTCTGAACAGATCTACTTTTGAGACCTCTTAAGTACAAGGGTTTCACTTTGGACAAAAATGGTAATTCGGAAATTGCACCCCATAATTTGCACCGTACTCAAATTTGTTTTCAGGGGATACTCCCAATCATTGCGCTTCATTGGCTTTGTGCTTCTGCATTTTTCCTGTTGCGGTGCTGGCTTGTTGCCAAAAATAACTTTGCGGGTGTTGTTACGGTCATGGCGTGTTTTAATCAGTCCTAGCATGTTGCACCTGCTGCCGACAAGGGCCCTATATGTGAATATATTAACTTGTGTTATATCGGCCTGTGCTGATTTCAAGGTCCACATTTTTTTGCGTAGGTCTGTTTCTATAACTGCAGGCACATCCTGATTAGACACTGCTGCTAGTTTAGAGGGTGTCACAGGTGTGAAGACAGAGTACCAACATTCTCACCCTGTGTGTGAATATTTTGAAACTTTTGGTTGGCCAACAAAAGTATTGACTTTTTAATAATTAATATAGCGCTGAAGACATTGAAAACATGGAACAGAATCCTCCTCAGCATGCATATGTCTGTTTCAAAACAAATACAGATTTTGGTCATTCCAAAGAACAAATTGACATAAGAAAAAATTATATACAGCTAACTATTTGTGGAAACATATTTAAGCACAGTACAATAAATGATGTTTAACACCAGATAATTCAGGTAACTCAGATAAAACCTGAAGCATGTCAGAACTGATGGGTTCAAACTCTTAAGTGGGATTATTCTTTCCATTCCTGCCTAGAATAAACACAAAATAAATACAGCATCAGCACCCTACTTTGAGCGTAATCACACCAGGTTCACCTCAAGGACGACTTGTTAGCTATTATTTCAGGAGAGGGTCAGCAATAAAGCATATGTCACCCACAGATATATCATCAGGCAGGAGCTGTTAATGCCAGAAAACATTTTGCCTGGTGCTTTCACAAGGATAAACGTCAAATTACTCTCCTTGTCATCTCTTTGAATGTAGGAGAAAGGTCAAATATGACTTTTACATGATATTAATCTTCCCGTTCAATTGTTTTTATCAAACACATACACAGAGATGGCCATCATAGCTTGGCTATGAAATCAGCCAAAGTCATGTCCCTCTCTAGGCTTCCTGAAGAGACAGGAATGTGTGTGGAGAGTGATCACTGCAGTATTATAGCTGAAAGGGTGAATTCAACACAGTTGATGCTGACTCTGATGTGTTGAGTTGACAGATTCATGCAGAAATCCAGTGAGTCGAAAAAAAGTGACTTACTAATAAAAAAATCCATTAACTCCACCCTCCCTATCAATTATCAATCAGACAATAGCGGCCTTAACATGTGTGCATGGGCTTGCAATATAACCTTTAAGCAACTATACACATGGCCTAAAGTTTGTCATCTTGTGTGTATGTATTGTTACTACATGATGCCACAATAGAGGAAAGCATTTAAAGCTTGTTTTTAAAAATGTTACCATTTGAAGATAATTCCTTTTTGGAAAGAATGAGTACAAATTCATATCCAGGTATTTTCATCACCCACTTACCCAGAGCATGTCTTTAGAGACACTAGCAAAAATCCATCTGGTGCTGCTTTCAAAGAACTGTGCTATGCAAAATGGGGTGGCAGTAACAAAATGTGTATATCAAGAACTGGTAAGAAATTGTTATAAAATGGAAAAATGCATTGGTGTTTGAACACAGTAGACACTGACCCCCTATTCATTTGCAGTTAAGCTGAGAGTCTAAAACCTAATGCACAGTAATTACATGGACTACAATGCTAATTGGTTCAGCTTCAATATCTCTCCCTTAACACACAAGGGGAGCCCAAGTTACCCCACCATGTCATCAGGTAATTACATTATCTGCTTTTTTCATTTCTTCAGTGGTTATAGAAGCTAACCACATAGCAGTTCACCTGACATATTAACCAGTTAGTGGTTCTTAAATTCCCAAGATCATGATAAATGTAAACCCCTCTGCTGTGAATTTGAGGTGCTTCCTGAATTTTACTGAATAGTGTAAACAGCATCACAGGGTCACTGTATATAAACAGATACAATACAAAAAGACAAGTACTAAAAGTCAGTACTGCATTAACAGTGTCTTGAGAGGAACAATTCAACCTCAGATTGCCTTTACCTCAGAAGATGGTAACTTTGTACATGCTATCTTTAGTTGTTCAGTAAGCAGAATGTTTTTGAAGAACACTGAAAATTATGCTGGTTCACAGTTGTGCCTTTGGGCACACAGCAGGCTGTGGAATGCAAATGGCGTTTTGCAAGCAACCCTTGTCAATGCAGCTCTTCTATTACACTAGCAAAACCAAATGTCTCATTAAAATGTTTCCATTTTATCAGACTGGTGTAATAAAATGATGACTTTAGGTAGTCCTACTACATATTTTTTATTCAACTAACTGGGATAGCTGTCCTAAAATGCAGATATGTTTAGAAAAAACATATTTTTAGTCATAAAGCTAGAGCAATATTTTCCCTGAATTTATTAATGAGGGACATATGGGCATACTGTCTTGTCCGAATTTAGGCTTGACTTGCAAACAGAAGTGTTGTGTTTTTACATATAATGCCTTAAAGAAATGTGTCATATTTCAAAAATTGAAAAAAATGATGTCACATTGAACAGATATTTCTGTGATCAAAAACTGTGTAAGTTCTTCTTACAAGTAACTTTTACGGTTTTGGTAATAGGCATTTATACAATATGAATATTTATAATAATATTTATAAAATGTACAATTCATTCATGTCCATGCTAGATTGTTTCGATGTTGACACTAAACAAATCAAATCACCCATACAAAAATAAAAGTCTGCCATTACCATTCTAATGAGTGCATTTGACACTTTTACAGACTGTGCTTCTGCAATTGACTTGTGTCTTTCTTATAAATTATCTAATGGTTACCATAAATGGAGCATGCTGGTAGATTTCATTTATCTCTTTGAATCTGCAGAGAAATTCCTCAAAACAAAAATGAAAGTCTCTCATTCCTCAGTAGTGCAGTACTGAATGTGTTAAATTTTCATGTGGGAGAACTCCATTACTTTGATATTAAGCCAAGGTTACAGGGATAGAGTGATGCGATATCCTTTTAAAACAGCGTTTGTGTGGACAGGCCTTTTAATTTGAACTTCTGATAAACGGTGTCCGGAGAAATAGTCAGAAAGAGAGCTCAGTCCATGATTGTGTTTGTGCAGATAATCATCCAAACACTAATTAACTTTTGTCAGCACACTCTGCCCAGAGCAAAATGTTTACTAGCACAGCCAGGAAGACATCTGGAAGGAGATGCTGTTACACTGAATCTCAGATGTAATTATTCTACAGGAAAGGTAGTTACTCTGACAAAAATGAAACACACCATTCACTCAACCAGTCTCTTATTTGGCTGCATTTAATCAAATTTATTCAGAAATTGTTGCAGAATATTCAATTTTAAAAAATCACATCAAATATAAGTATAATTCCAGAATTCCAGGCACTTGAGTTGTTCAGAACCCGCTGTGATTAATGTGTTTTTCAGTCAGTGATTAATGTAAAAGTGAATGAGTCAGTAGCTCATCTGATTGCCCTGTTTAAAAGTTTTGATCAGCTCCATTTTTGCACAATCAATTTTGTGCCACCTGATGGAAATATGAATGACATTAATCTATAAAATATTTTGTTACCAAAGCATACATTTTGTACTGTATGCCTGCTCTTGTATGTGAGGTGAGGAGCAGCAGCTGTAGCAGCAGTGGATACATAGTGCTGAAACGTATACTCCCAGTCAAGTAGCTCACACCGACAATTCCATTCAACACATCAATCTCTCTGTACAGTGTTATTTCAGTATGGACAAATCATAATGTAGATGTCTCTGGTGAAAACAAGGCTTTTAATACAATATTTAATAGAATGCCATAGGGCAAAATAAAATGGAGAGGGTGAGTTGAGGGATGATAGGGTGTGGGTGGGAGAAGTGGAGTGGGGTGGGGTGGGCAGAGGGCTATGGTGGAATTTAATTACAGCTTGGACAATGCATTTAAAACATGACATTGATGTCGTGGTCCTCTTGCACACTTTGTCATTCACCATACATCAAAGAGATGATGGGTATTTCATTTTTTATAGATCCATTGATCTTACCTCAACACAGGCTACAATGTTATTTCTAAATGCCAAAAAGGTACAAACCAAACTCCAAAGCTATTTCTCATTCTAGTCCATGTAATCCCCTTGTCCACCAATTAAAAGCATGAAATAAACACAGAGGATATTTTGCATGTGCTTGGCTCAGTGGGACAGAGAACTATCTCTAATAAATAGAGTTGTCAGATTTAGAAAAGCAAACACAAAACATGAGATTCATTAACATTCCTAACTGAAAAAGATTTTAAAAAAGTATGAAAAGATTTAAAAAAACTGCACAGATTCTCAATGGTCAGTGTGTAGTCATTTTTTGAAAGCAGTACTAAAATATGTTACCTAGAGAAAATTGACATTGAAAGAGATAAAGCACTTTCAGCCCATGAATGCAAGAATTACATTTCAATGACAAAAATTATCTGTGGATATCCACATCTGCATTCTGGTTTCAATCCTGTTGGACAAGCGGATGGCTGGTTGTTTCTTAGAATGGGCATGGCCATCATTGCCATATGCGTTTGATAGTCTCACAGTCTCATATGATGGAGCTCAGCCTTTCAGCGGTTGTAAATTACAATAGTTTTGAAATCCTGCTCCTTTCAAGTTGTAGTCTTTGTGGCTCTCCTCCAATACAGCAGACAAACTCACTCATTCCAAATAAATAAAATGAAATTTGCGTCAACGGTTGCATTTTTTTTGCAAACTTTCAGATATTGAGTTTTATATCACACTATTACTCTAGTTACTGCTCCTTCTCTGTTTATTGTAACTTTTGCCCAGCTATGGGAAGTGTTAAATCTTAGAGAATGGGCCTCATTCACAAACCTTCCCTTAAATTCTCCTTGGGCCCTATTTTAGAAGGTGCAACATCCTACGACTGATTTAAAACATGCCATGGCTGCAACAACATCCACAAAGTTATTTTCGGCAACACACCAGCAGAGCAATAGGAAAAATGCAGAAGCAAAAACCCACTTGCGTCTCTGACATAATAAAGGGCATAGAAGCGCAATGTCTGGGAGTGTTCTCTGAATAGCAATTTTCGTCCAAAGTGAAACCCTTGCGTTTAAGAGGACTCAAAAGCAGGTCTATTCGGAGCACAAAAGCCGAAGGTAGGCAAATAAATTGTAGTACATTGATTGGGCCAGCAGATGTCATAACATGATTTCGGAGATATTACCGAAAGGCAATAATGGTCAAAATTCCATAATAACACAAATAATTGAATTCCCCACCATCTACATTAACAGAACTGAGAAAGCCAGGAAAACATGAGACCCATGCTCTTCAGATTGATATTCTTTTAATGCTTGGAACATGATGGATGCAGACTATTAATCTTGACCGAATTCAACATCTTTGTTTTGCTGTTGATCCCAATATTATGGAAAAATACTATTAATACAAAATGGGGCTGCTTATTTTCTTGAAAATGTTACTATAAAGTCAGCTGTCCAAGTTTTTTTCATACACTAAGACACACACCAATGAAAAAAATATTTTAAGTTTGTAACTGACATTTTACCATCATTTAAGCAGTCAAATTCAGCGTGGATTGATCATACACTATAAATAAATAAATATTTTTTAATTTCTTTGTTTTTTGTACACTGCTTGTAAACGTTGTTGTTCAAGATTTATGAGCAATTGCAATGGTTAATAAACTATTTATAAGTATACTCATGGTTAACAAAATATTGCATAATGATTTATTTATAGTATATAAGCAGACATTAAAATGAACAGTTACCAATGCTACTATACCACTATTTTGCAAATTTCGGTACTTGATGAAAATGCGAATTTGATGAACTTGATGTGACGTAGTGGGCATGCTAATTCTGTGTGCTTTGGATTGAGCTGATGGTGAACATTACGTGTCTCTCGTGTGCGTCACTGTGGAGGTACAATACTTCAGTTACATATTCCTAGAGAAATAGAAACTGACAAAGAGCTAAAGGGCTGCCTGCTGCCAAGAGTGCTTTTTGAGCTGATATGAAAAAGCGGCTAACAAGACACAGTTCTGGTTTGTATCTGGTTGTAGCAGCTAGCTCACTACTTTGAAGTTGTCAGGTTATTTCCTCAACATTTAACTATTTGATACAAAACAAGGTAGATAGCTATCTTCTTTGTGTTGACGTGTCATATTGTTATTTGCTACTTATATTCACCAACAATACTAATCTCTCAACCTGCAATCTTGTTTCTCTCCATTTTCGATAAAAAAGCAGATGATGTCACTGTGCTTTTCTGAAAAGTGGAACTTTTTTCAACTTCGAAAGCACTTCTGTTCTGCCAATAAAAAAAAAAGCAGCTGGGACCAACAATTTTAAAAAAGTGGCCCCTCCCCCCAGGATGCCATGCAAAATAGGCGGTGGCAGTTAGGGAAAAATGCCACATGTGAACACAGCCTAAGGTATTGATTTGGTATCGATATCGAGGTACCACAGCTGGTATTGGTAATGCAGTCAAAATTTTGGTATCAATCCAAAGCTAGTGTTTGGATTCTATACAATTGGCTACATTCTATACATATTCATAATGAAACAAAGCCATCCAGTCAGGGTCCCTGTTTTCACTTTATTTTAATTTGCTTTAATTATATTGTTTTTGCAGTAGGGGGCGGTATTGATATTGATCAATTAACAATTACTGTCCATGTGGCACATTCAAATGTGCCAGAAAAAAATGGGTGAGTTGGCATGAAAACAAAATGAATTACACTGAAAATTAAATGAGCAAAGCCCACTGAAAAAAATACAATTTCTACACACATAAGGTAAAATGGGTACAGTGTTTCTTTCTAGGTTGCTATTGTAGTCATACAGATGTAAATAATCACAAATTTTCATAAGTACTCAGCGATGTCTCCATATGCTAAGAGTATACAAGTACTCTAGTTAGTAGTTTGTAGTTTTTTCTTCCTGGTCTCATGGGGTATCCATACCTCTAACTTCTTATTTTAAAACCCATAATTTAATCTGTTTTGAATGCTTTCATGGGTAATTTTCTGATAGCTCTCATTAGGAAACTTTTTAATGGGTAATGTTAAACTCACATTATTCGCTTAAAACAACAAGCATGGAGGTTGTAAGTCATGCGCAAGGTTAAAGCTTGTGAATAAGCACCTCAATTCATTCTACATTAAAACAACCACTCTTTGAAGTTTTGGGTGTGAAATGAAGGTCATTCTGTATAATATAGATTTTCCATGCTCCTGGAAAACACAGGATTAACACATGCTTTTCCTGAACTACAGGATAATACACAAACAAGTTCATCTGGAAGCCCTCTTCAGAGAGAAGTGGAGGTGAATTCAAGTATTCTTTCTGTAGTAAATATAATACTTTTCTGGTAATCTACTTTCGCCAGTTATATCACCTTGGGACTTCCTCTCGTGTAAAACCCCTTTATGCTGTTTGTCTTTCATTCCCTTTAAAAGGCAAGGATAAGTGTGCTCCCCACAGGTATCAAGAATAACAATGACAATCAAGAACTGGGAAGGCAAGAGTATCTGCAGGGAACCAGATAATGACCATGCAAATCATTGCTTAGACATATGAAATGCCTAGCATATTCTAATTTGACAAGATGAACTAATTGCTCACTGCTCACTTTGCAAATGCAATTAAACAGTGAAGAGTCATTTATAAGACAAAACAGCGATTTCTTTTGAATACTTGACATATGACTTGATATATGTTTTTTTCCCCAGATGGACACTGCTCCCAGATGGACACTGCTCACCAGTATGACTGACTGATATGATGACTGCTGAAAAAAAATATATAAGGCATAGCTTTTGTGCTATTCAAAAAATATAAAAACATAAACCAACAGGCATGGAAGGCACTTGGATGAATTTGATGGTTGAAATAAATCACAGACTGGGGTTTGATGTCATGTTCAGTTTTTTCAACATTAGCTAGTGCAAGCTTGAATTCTAACTAGTTAACCTTTGGTACCTACCTAGCACTCTGAGATTACCGTCTGCAGGAGGTAGCTATCATTGTGACAAATACATGTGAGAACAAATATAAAAATGTGTGAAGCAATGTCTTGTGTACACCTTGCAGTACAAATCTCATTTGGAAACAGAAACTGTAGCACAGGCTTTCCTCCAAGTTTTAATTAGATCACAGTGTGAATCAAAACAAATGTCTTCTCTTCTGACATGATTAACCATGCAGTGGAAGGAGATGTTGCTAACTTTTAAACTCAATTTATTGAGAGCATCTGCCTCACAATGTCATAGATGGCCACGGATTCAGTTTACACATCTTGTGTAGCCAATAAGTGTTGTATTGGTGGAATATATTATTCATTTAATAAAACATATACATTTTTTAAGTAGACATTTATGACTTTCGGAAAATGTGCTATCAGTCACATTTTAACAGAGAGGCAAATTTCAGTCCTTTGTATTTTATTGGTTGTTTGGTTGTCATGAAATACAGAGAGAAGTTAAATTGTTGGGGCAATTTTGGGGTCAAAGTTGCTGCCTTGTTTGAGTGTATGTGTGTATGTTTGTACATGTTCATCCACTGTTGTGTTATACATTTCCCAAACCTTGAAGCAATTGAGGGAAATTTAAAATGACCTCAGGATAGCCTCTCTCTAACTATGTTTGTGAAAAACCAAAGGCTATAAAGATCAACTGATTTAACCCACTTATAATTTTTATGTAAAAATTCAGCTTGTCCAAGCTGTCAGGAGACTAATTTAAACAGAGCTCTACTTGTCACACTTCATTGTGGCCTTGTAGAGGTAGAGACAGAACTGAAATAAATGGCAGTACACACCATGGAAGCAAGCAGTCTTGCATACTGTTGAGTTTGTATTCAGAGCAAGTTAACTGCTTGAGAATAAGGGAACTTGAAAGACAGAGAGAGGAGCAAGGACAATGTTATATTAAGGTTGAAAATGAACTCTAGAAAACAGAACATAAAGGTACCTCAGCCAGTTATAAGTCTACATATGATCCAAAATTATACATACATGTTAAGTGAAAACACATTTAATTGTAATGTGCTATTTTTAAACACAATATGCATTTGAACATCAATTAAGGAACACATTTTTGTTTTAGAAACAATAAAAGTGCATTTATTAATGCATGTTAATGTATTAATAAATGCATAAATGCATATATTAATGTATTTTTGATTTTATCTTTAACTTTGTGAATGACCAGATCTCCTTTACATATGTCCCCCATTTTTCCATTCTCCTTTGAGGTTTTAGTGGACAGAATGGCATGTATTAGAACAGCCACCATTATTGATTAGGCTGTGTTAAATGATGCTGGGATGTCACTGAAATGAGTTTATATGTTTTGAAAATGACAAAAAATGACAATGAGAGATGTGCTCTGCTATTATTCTTTAAATGTTTCCCCTTGTTTCAGGGCTCATGAAAATACTTCATAAAAGTCTTAAAAACTTTAAAATTCCTCCTTTTTACCCTTGAAATAAAAGCATCCTACAAAGAGGCAATGTAAAAATGAAGCCAGACCTAGTATTTGTGTCTCATTCCTCCCTGCTATCTGGAATTTCTCTGAAGTCTGATCGGTCTACCTGCACAGCTCGATAATCCCACCTCAATTACTCGCTTTGAGACCTGAGGCAGGCAATATCAAAGATCTTAGTGGATTACATTTGCAAATAAACAAGAAGCAAAGTTCAGCATAATAACTAGTTTCAGTATTTTGAGGCAAGAGCCGCACAATTTTCAGCTGCTGCATGCCACAAGACACCTATGTTGAGCAAATAGAAACATATTGAATTTAATGTAGGCAGTTCTGAAACCAGCTGAAGTGTGCTCTCATTTATGATATCTTGACAGGTTGCCTAACTGAACAATAACCCAAGAATTAAAGAACAGGCTAAAATATCCATTTAAATAATAAAATGTTATTTTGGAAGGAAATTGGAATGCACAGACTATCCAAAGGGCAGGGGCAAAACATTGGAAAATGGCACCTTAGAAAATATTGCATTGATGACTGATTGATTTGCATTATGTTACTGTGATTAAACAGGGAATATGACAATAAATTAATTTAGCTATTTATTATGCAATGCAGCTGAAATACAACATAATACAAAAATATGATTAAGATGAAACCTGTACTAATTAAAATTAACTAGCATTATGCCCTTGTGACCTTTTTAAAATTTCTTTCAAATTGAGACAGGGCATTTTGCCAAAAGTGACCGTATTGCTGGGTTATAAGCCTAATACCCCACTGGTGTGATATCCCATTACGCATTTTTAAATAATGTCTTAAATTGAGGTGCACAATTTGCCTGACTGTAACATTGCTGGTTTCCTCTCTTTGTTTCAGCTCAACAGAAAATGAGAATGTGTTGTTCCAAACGCCTACAATCTTGGCTACAAAGTGAGAGTGTTTGTTGACCAAAGTTAATGCCTTCCTCTGCATTCCCCGTGTTATATCTCCAGAAATTGCGTCCAGCCTTGATGAATTGCATCAGGTCATTCATATGCATTTATTTGCATACTCTCCTCCCAGTTTTTTGTGTGCATCATTTTTACCTTTCCAAATGCATGTGCATTCACTAATCTGTGAAAATCAAAGGTCCCTGCTCATATCACATTTCATGTTTGCTAACTGAGACACCCCAGTACTGGCAGATGATTTATTACACAGGGTAAAGTTTTGAAAATTTTAAGCCCTTGCATACACTTAGTGAAACTGGGACAGTGCGTAAATAAAGAATGTTTTTTTCTTTTATGTTGCTTGTTGACTAAAATGCCCTTTCCAAGTGTATGTGTGTGAGTGTATACAGATAAGAATAAACTATTGGAAACACCAAACAATATATTTACTTTTAAATTGACTAATAGAGAGTTGTGCCCATCTTGCCACACTTTTCTGGAGGTGCTGCTACACAAGTTTTAATCAATTCAAGTGGGATATTTGATCATTCTTCAGAAAGAGAATACTGTGTATTTTTGAGAAAAGGCAGAGGAGTACATTTACTCTGGAATCCACCTTGTCATCAAATCAACAAATTATTGTAGAAAAGAACCAACTGCAAGTGAGCAGCCTAGCTTCCTGAAAATGAACTCACCTGTTATGCTGACTGCAATCTGGGTATGTGGGAGCTTTTTGCTATGTGAAATATATAATATACTTTTTATATTGATTAATTTACTTTGGTCTGGACATTCCTGAAGATGAGTGCAATGACTTTGCAACTGACCCTTTTGATTGAACAGAGATATAAATTTCAATCCTCATGAGGAAAGACACATGAAAAATTTGTATCACCTTTGTATCAACATATTTTTCTTACTCAATGAGTATAATGACCCATTTTAATTCAAATTCAGAACTAGTATTCATATATATGATTATTTGGATTTACTAATGTTTGCAAAGAAGAAAAGACATATTAATCTTCAGTATTAATTTTCAATTAATTAGTATATCAAATATTAATCAGAATCATACATTTTGACTTATATGAAATTTGTGTGACAGAGTCACCTGTGTTTTTCTTGGGTTCTTTTAACATTTTCAGTATGTAGGAGACTTTCAAGGATTCCCTAGAGTTTGTGCAGTAGGAACAGCTTTAAATATTAAAGCATTGGCTCATGTGGTTATCTCTTGATTTAGTACTAGGGAAGCTATTGAGCAGCGCACAGCCCTCAGGGGCTGCCTTTTCCTACCACAGAGCTGGCCTTGCTACTCATCTGACTTGCTACTCATCTCTCCCCCACCCCCACGTGCTAAAAAAACGCCCTGAAAATGCCCGCCTTGGTGCCCCTATGCGTGAGAAAACATGATGGGAAGTGGCCTTGTGGGTGCCCTTCCAATGGAGAAAACATGATTAAGTGCCCTCTAGAGTTGCTCTATGTAAGAGAAAATGTGATGAAGTGCCCATGAGAGTGCCCTTCCAGTGGATTAAATGTGATGAAGTGCCCTCGAGAGTTGCCCTATATATGAGAAAGTGTACTAAAGTGTCCTCTGGAGTGTCACTCCACGGGAGAAAGTATGATGAAGTACACCTAGAGTTTCCCTTTGAATGAGACAATGTAATAAAGTACCCTCCTGGGTGCCCCTCCAGTGGAAAAAAAAACAGTGGGCCCCCATGATGTGCAGGAGGTGCCCTTTTTATCTTTCCACCCCTGCCACTCAGACAGTCTGAGCATGCCCCTGGGGAAACAACAATAACTGTAAAATGAACTTTGTTTTTAATATGAAATGACACAGACACTAAGATTAATAAAAGCTGAATCAATAAAATGAATACAAGGAATATAAAAAGAAGAGCAACAGTAAAAGTTAAGACTAAGGGTAAAATAAAATTAGTAAAAGGTGCTAGTAAAACTTAAATGTCATTTCTAAAACATGGAGGTGGCCACTGCAGAGAAGCAAGAACATGGGTGCTATTTATCTCTCAGTTTGTGTTATCACACTTGTAGCAACATTTGGATAAATCCAATATTGTCAAAACATTTTCTGGAGGAGACCAATGAACAGACCATTATGGCAGTCAGTTTTAATTTTGACATATACATGAAATAGTTCTTCAGCATCAGATAGAATGAGGAATGATTTCACTCTGGTTTTATTTCTAAGAAGATTAACAGAGCCGAACAGAATTGGACCTATATTTGAGCCATGAGGAACCCCACAAATAGAACTCCTCTCAATCTGTAAACCAGTCTCGTATAATTGAATGATTGTAAGCATTAAAAACTGAACTGAGGCCAACAGTCTGTCTGCATTTGAAAAAATAATTACAATTCAAAAATTCCATTAGCTGTGTAGGAGCCACGTTCTCTAAAACCTTTGACAGAAAGTATGTTTAGAAAAGAAATAGACCTTTATATCCTGTGTGCAGACATGACATGATGTATGAGCCAAGAAAGAAATGGAATTTTATTGCGATGTAAAATTATCTTTTTTTTGTATTTTGAATTTACACAGTTTATTTATTTATACTGTTTATTCTCAAACTTAGATTTTGATTTCAAGTTGTGAACCTGCAAGTAAGATCCATCCCTCACCTGGATGCTAAGGCTTTGAGAGATGCACTTACCTGGGGATGATACTTTTCCCAGCATGGCTGTGGAAGAAGAGGCAAATGAGTGGGTTCCTTCTGGGCTGTGCTGGAAAAGATGAAAACAGCCATGGGAGGGCAGGGTTTCCATGCCTGGCAGAAATCATGAGAGCTGCATTGAGTCTTACCCTGCAGTCTTTAAAGCTGTGCTAGACCCTTCTCCATGGTGAGGAAAATCCACACAGACCACAGGACAATCTTTGCCTACAGCTTCAATGAAATGCAAGCTAAACTGTGACAGCATCTTGGAGGTCACTTCCTCAGTATTACAAAGTGCAAATCAGGTCACTTGATGTCATAAGATCACGTTTATTTGTTTCAGTTCTGTTACTGTTATATATTAAACACTTTACGCATTAAATTGTCTTAGCTTTCTAACCAGACATCACGCATACAGGTTAAGCATGAAATTAATCAGGAGTGCTGTATGAAGTCAATACCATATTCAGAGAGGTACAGAAAAACAAATAACATTTATATCAATCCATTTAAATGATTTGTACTGTAGGATTATTTTCAGACACCTATTTACTCTTTGACCATCATATTAAAAATCTATATACTTTATTCACAATGTTATTGTGTCATTGCAATCCTTTCTTGCAGAATTCTAATCTCATGCAGGTTATATGTAATTTACTTTAGTTTTGATACATGAGTAAGGTGTCATGAGTATAATTTGTGACATATTCACTAGTTACATCTTAGAACAAGAACTATTTTCAGGAAGTGTTGAAAATGTCTGCAGTTGTAGAAACTAAATTGTGAAATTATGTGAAAGGTATTCACGTAATTACATTCATATTGAAAAAAAATTGCTTTACAATGTGATGAAATTGTGTTTTTCATAATATTATTTAACATTTGTCTATATACAGCCATATTCTTTCTTCATGCATTCTTAGCACTGCTGTGCATGCACATTGTGTGTGTGTGTGTGTGTGTGTGTGTGTGTGTGTGTGTGTGTGTGTGTGTGTGTGTGTGTGTGTTGTGTGTGTGTGTGTGTGTGTGTGTGTGTGTGTGTGTGCACGGGGTCTGGGGTGCCCTTTCTGGAGTGGAAGTTTGTCTGTAAAATTAATTGGATTGTCTGCTTGTCACATTATATGTGACCTGCCATGGTGGGACCAGTCTTAATTTGCATCTGATGTTATTGGAAAAAAATTAATGCAAAAATATTTGATGAACTATTGCTCTGGTAAATATGCATTTCCTTATATTCACCATTAGGTCACTCAAACACTCTAATTCCAAATGAGTTGTATGGTAAACAATGTTGTCATTCTGAAATTTTGTTCCATGTGCCCCTGTTTAACTTTGAGGTCCTGATGTGACCCTCTCTAGTTCTCTGCATGGGCCTGCTGCAGTGTGCTATTAGGTGAGAGTGCCCAGCATTCTGCATGTAGCTGGAAGTAAATATTTTCTTTGCTGACTACAGATGACCAGAATATATTATGCTGCATTATTTAATAATTCAGGGCAGTCCTCTTCATATACTTTAAAAATGACAGCAACAACATACTTGTCACAATGCATTCTTGACACAACCATTGTAAAAGCTAAAGATCAGCAGGATGTGTCTGGACATGAACATCCCTCTTTATGTCAACAGACATTATAATGGAACTCAATGACAACACAGATACAGCAGTGTCCCTTTACTAGGTTTTAGTGAAATAACCATATTGATATTCATTGTGTTGTTCCAGATAAATTGCAATTATGCTGTTTTTGAACAGGGATGGATAACTATGTTGTACAGATAATTGAACAATAATAATGACAACAATTTCTCATTCAGGGAAAATATTTGGTCTGATTGAACAAAAATGCATTAAGTTTACATTTCAAATTAAACAATTTGTACAGCAGAGGAGTAGTTAATGTCTAGAAACAATGGGCTTCATACAGTGATATTTTATCACATTTCTTCTTGAGAGCAGTGTGTATGGAGAATCTAAGTGGGACTTATGAAACATGCAGTGACACCCCATTCTGTACATGTCCATGTGTATCTAATGATGATTGACATTTTTTCTTACAACTGATGTGAGAATCTGAGCATGGGCTAAAACAGATTTACAAAAAAGAAAGGAAGTGATATAACTTATTTTTGTTCATAAGTGTGTTGCATTTCATGATATGAAATGCTTTTCTGTCATAATTTGTTTTTTCTATTATTATTTTATTATTAAGCCTTTCAAGATATAATTAGCAAAACACTTCTTGCGTGCACAGGCCCACATATGGTTGATAGTACATATAATTTGTCCTGAAAAAAGTAAATCTCAACTAAGAAAATATTATGAATACCAAAGTATTTCCTAGATTGTTTCTGTGCAGTTTATAATAGCATCTGTTTGTATTTATGATTGATGCACAAGCCCCAATATGTTTCCTTCTCTGAGGGGAATACATTTCGATTGAGTTTTTGAACTTGGTTCTGAATGAAAGCAATGCTTAACAGTCAATTTCATGATTTAGAAAACAATGAAAGATGAAGTTGTCAGTAATCATTAATTTAAAAGTTTTAACTTAAATAAAACCAAAAAACCAGTGAAATTTGTATATTGGTTAGTACCCCCCAGAAACTAGTAAAATGATTACATTGTGTACATTGTCCTACAGTCAATACTGCAAGAGTTTTGAAGTACAATAATAGGATCCATAGAGCCAAAAACTGAGTGAATAAGCATGACAGTCCTAGTCTCACAATATCTGAAATAATCTTTCACATTGCAACACCCAGATTTCAACATCTAAAATAACCCTTGTCATCTGTTGCAATATAATTTGACATTTTAGCTATGATGTCTCTCTGGAAAGCGTTCCCATGATGCAGGGGCACTGAAGGACTCCAAGGCCTGAACAATATGAATTGCTCAGGTATCAATGACAGATCCATCAAGGCATGAAAGTACAGCAGATGTGCTTAAATAGCCTGTAATGGTGTTTGTGTAGTTTGGGGTTTGTGGAGTTGTAGATACAGTCTACAGGTGCCATATGCACAACACTGTGTGACTGGTAAGATGCCCTGTTTAATTATTATGCCTTATTAAATACACTGATGGAGTGCAGAGTACATGCTGGATGTACAAACCATCATGAGTCAAAACCTGATTATTCATGGCCCTCAACATAACAGACCTGTTCATCCATGACATTCATTACATTACCTTTCTCACAGATGTAATTCTTGAACTAGTTAGACCAATGATTTTCTATTCATTTACTCAGCCTCACTCCTTACTCACCTCACTTCCTATGATTGCCATTATAGTTGGCAGCACAAATTTTTCTTTAGTTTCTCCTCTAACCAGTGCATGCATGTAAGTAATTTAACGATTCTGGATAATCTCTGAGAGAGTAGTTTTAGAAAAAAAATAGATTAATCTGGCAGCATATCACATTAAGGTGATACCTGGATTCAGTGTGGGGCAAAAAGCCCTCTGCAGGGGAAAAGTTACTTTGTTGTAATGTGGTGCAAAATGAATCACTATTCCTTTCTGAGACCACAATGCTGTGGTTACAGTTATGGTAATTTGATTACATTCATCTGCTAGTTAGCCTTGTAAGAAAGGAGGTAGTTGTCTATCTTCTCCTTTGAGAATAGGAATTAGTGGCACAAGAGTGGGCGGTCTCTCAGAACCTCGGACAAAGGGGGGGACAGAGGTCACTTATAGGCGTGGCTAGCCCTGACTGTGTTTTCTATGCGTTATCTGAATGGAAGGATATGATTGATGACTGGGTTTTAAGATGCAGAAGATGCATAGAGGATATACGCTGCAGAACATAATGTTGATGGTGCCCATGTCTGCTGATCCATGCCTAGCAGTATGTGCTCATCAATCAAGCATTAAGATAAAGGCACTGTATGACGTGCAGGGGAATGAGTTAGCATTTGAAGGCGTGGACTCCTGATGCAGTCAAAGCCCTTGATCCAGTATTTCCTCTGTGTTATGGAGTCTCCCTTTTCTTGTTCACCCAAGCAAATCTTCATACTTTTGGTTTTTTACATACTGCTGTATTCAAAGTCAAAATTTAAATCCCCCCTCCATATTCAGTCATTTCAAATAAAAACAAGCTAGTCTAAATTCGTTTTGAATCAGACTTAGTGAGACATTTCACTTCACAGTGAGTTATAGTGCTGCTCAGCTCTTTTATCTCAATCATTGTTGAATTGGTCCTTCATTGTTTAAGTGGATCGGTTGGTGTGCTTGTGTGAAATGCCAAAAAATGAACTCTGAATCAATCTGAAGTTTTAAATGACTACTCACAACCTCAGTGAATAAAAATATAACAGTGACCTAAAGAGGCAGTGCTAGTTTCATATCTCCATATTTAAGGGCTAATTATAAAATCAAAAGGCCTGAAGCTATGCATGGATAATCTACCAGTTCTGAATGCCAAAGTGATTATCCTCACAATGGAGCCTGGACCTGACAGATAAAGTGATTATCAAATTTCAAGTGATACCATGGATGTATCTGCAGTGCATGGAAGCAAGGGAACTGGAATTGTGTGCATTGTCCAGAACACCATGATTAAAGTACTGCACCTCTTAAAAAAGTAATGTCATTTGATTGTGTAGAGGTTACAAAGAAACACACACTCACTCCTTACAAGTCGTGTCTGATGTGGCAAAATGTCTGTGGGTCCTGACTAAAGCAGTTAGATGACTGTGAGATGCATCTGCCTTTCAGTCCTGCTGAGATCAGCTGCCCTACCCCGAGGATCTCATAACTGCCTTAATCACAGTGCTCATCCAGAGCACAAAAAACCAGAGGAATGAAAGAGCGAGAGGGCCGAGCAACCTCTTCATTGAAGTAAAAAAAAGACAGCAGCCAGCCAGAGAATGTGGGAGTGAAACAAGCAAATCATTCACTATTGATTCCTTCATTTATTTCAGGCGGTCTGTGTTCCTGTTCTGTGTGTGGACTGCCAGAGGAGCAGCTGGCAGTCACTGTTAGCCTGGGTATGGATGAAGCTGGATGAACGACTATGTTAAACACACCAATATTAATAAGATAAATGAGAAGGGCCTGGGGGATGTTCCCTCCCTCGTTCCTCTGTCACTGCAGCCTTCATTTGCAAATCTCTGGCCATACATGACATTTAGAGATGTATGAAGTGACAGAGCCTGACCTGCAGTACTGACTGAGAGCTGCAGCTGCAGTGATTGTGTGAGTTATGCTCCACCCTTTTCAGCCAGCTGCCCATCAGTGGAATGCATGGATGTGCGTTGGAGGGGTGTTACTTGTCATTTTGTAGTTAAACAAAACAAATGATGTGATGGCTGTGGCATATGCCTCTGTATCCCTCACTAACACACTTATCTATCAAATGTCCACTGTTTGACTATAGTCAGCCATCACTTTAAGCAAAATTAGTCATGAAAAACTGCTTCTGTAAAATCCAATATTGACTGACCACTAGAGACATACAAGATGACTTGGTGTAAATAGATAGGAATCACTGTAAAAAGTTGTTTGTGAATTTTATTTTGGCAGCAATGCCTGAGACTGTACATTCACATAGCTAACTACTGACACTGAGTTATAGCCTAACTGTTCCATTATTTTATATGTTTGGAATATAAATAGCTGGAATTGGAATATATAAATACATAAGAAAATCAAACTGATATATAAAACAGACCACATCATAAACAGCCCAATATCTATAAGACAAAACCAAGAGATAATTAAAAACATTTCTTAAATGACACTTCATAATGTCACTATAGTCCAATATGTTGTTTTCCAGTGCTATTGCTATGCATAGGGCATTTCCAATGTCCTTGAGGTATAACTATGGTGAAGAATCTGTGAACGAATTACTGAAGGCCAAGGATTCCCCTTCATACAAGCTGGGCACAATGGATGGGAAGGTATTCAGTGAGGGACAACAAAACACATTTCCATAAGAGATAGCTGTGAGGCCTGAGGCTTCAACAATGTATATTATTTCTCTGAGGAAAATCTGTACTAGGTTCACACCCTCAAAATTCCTGTGATTTTTTAACGGGTAAAGACCCCGAATCTTTGGAGCCCTCAGATGATCTATATGTACTGTGTGGCTCAATAATGGCTCACACAGTATGTGTGTGCAAGAGAGCCCTCCATTATTATTGCAGTGGAGTACCTTATCACCATCCATCATGTTTAATTTGAAACGCAGCCAGCCCACCCCCGTCTGCTCAATATCCATCACATTACAGCCATCTGATATACGCAGGAAAAGATCAGAGAACCTCTGATAACATACGGGCTCATGGGTGCCTACTAATCTGGCCAGAAAACAAAACCAATAGAGATAAGCTGTGTTAATTAAACAGAATCTATATTAAGGATTCATGGACAATGGGCTATAAGGTTTTGACTGCTGACCTTTTAGTTTTGAATTTGACAGTTACAGCTTGTTTACAGGTCAGGTATTGTGAACCAAGGTGTAGCACCTCCTGCTTGGTGGTAAAATTAGTTTTCTAGTGCAGCATATGGTCTGTTGTGTTTACACAATGCCAGCAAAAACACTCACACATGCACAAACACACACATTTTACACTATGTCAAGTGCACTGTATATTTATGTATGACAATTAAGACAGTGGCAGGATAAAAATAAAGACTTTCCAGTTTAATCAATTTAGTATTTCAAACCTTTATCCATTAATTTCAATGAAAAGTAACTGACTTCAGAAACAGCCAGAACTACAATATGTAATTTGGGGTCTGTAACCTCATTGATACCAATTATGAGATTTTCACTCACAAGCAATCTGTAGCACTTTGCCATTTACTGTAATAATAAAATGGAAGCTAGTATAAATGGAGAAAATTATTCTAATTCTATAGTGAGGTTGATTTCATTTGCACATTATAGTGTCTAAGAAGTGTGTGAGGAAGCTGTGGTCGGTGCAATGTTGTTTCGGGAAATGACTGATCATAAAGCACAAAGCTGTCAGAGAGGGCTGCCTTAACTGTGGAGCTGCTCTGCAGTGACTCTTTGCGCATCTGCAGGCTGCAGCACATCCTGCGTATATCACTGAGTAATGTCTCAGCAGCTCAGCTCCTCAGCAGCTGGGGCCATACAGATACACAGAGCAGTCCTCATTACTCATTTTACTCAGGTGGATCTGCATCAGCATTCAGGGTCATCTATCTCCACAGACACACACACAATCACAATAATAGCACTGATAATCAGTCGGCATGTGTTTATTCTCTGAGGTGGAAATGAAGGATCAGAGCATCAGAGGTACTTTTTTGTATGAGATTCCTCACAGCAAAAAAAAAAAAAAAATACCAGGGATACAGAAACACTTTCATCTGTAGAGCACAGCAGTTCTACTTGTTCTGCCAACCTCTCATCCAGGCAGGCACAGTGCAGAGGGCAATTGGCTGACTCCTGACTTCCAGTCAATCTCTTAAAGCAGGACATGCTGTTTTCCAAGTACTTTCCCACAGCACCACAGCACAGAACCATGTCCACGCGAGTTCATGGCTGGAAGACCTGCTTTCACAATGAGGTCTATTTTTGTATCAAAATCAATAATTAATGTAAATCTTAGGTTTCAGAACCATGCATCTCCTAAAATATATTTTTCATTTAAAGTAAAGACAACAAACTAATGGCCGACACATTAACAAATTGAGTTACTTGCAAGTATGAATAGATTAGCACAAAAAATAAAACAAAAAAATAAATTAAAATGAAATAAACCACATTTGTATGAGAACCACTAGAACTATTGGGGACACTAATACTATCAAGGATAGACCTCTACCTAGAACCACCACTGAGGTCTATTTTTGATATCAAAATCAATAATTAATATAAAGGAAATAAACATGCAGAGTCAGGGATGTCATTAACAAATCTTTTAGGTTTCCTGAACTACATTACCCACAATGAGAGAAAAAGATATTCTGTTAGGAGCATAAAATTACATGACAAGACAGTTATTTCAAAGCACAAACAAAATACAAGTCGTTCTTAGCATCTGCCAAGTTGATTCCTGAAAATGAAAATACCAATTTTTCCTGATTTACAAAAGGAAATGTAAATGGCTAGCTCTGTGTATGGACAGGATGGTTTTGGTTGCATGATGGAGCTCAACCAATGGTCAAATGGCAATTTGTCTTTGTCAGAAGCAAAAGGCTCAAAATTATGTGGCTTTGCAGACTTTATCCATTAACTGTGGAAATCCAGTTTGAGTTACTATAAATGACAAGTGAAACTATGAATATGATTTCAGCTTTTTTTTGACCAGCTCAAAAATGAAAAACTGGTAAAAATAAATTTTTGAAACAGCAGCAGCCAAAAATGAAATAAACCAGCATATGATTTAAACTCCACCCAAGGGGGTCATAAAGGTGAATATGAGAACCACTGGGTGGCATTTAAATGCAATATGAATTATATCTTTTGGCAAGGGACACTACAGAAATGTTTTTCAACTTTCTGTGTAGTAATTAAGAATTAAACTGAAATGGTGCATCTGCTAGGTTTCATACAGGTTTCAATCAAATTGTAAAAACAAGAGGAAGCAAAGATGTAAAATGAAACATTGCTATTGGATGAGCATGAGAAAAGACCCTTCCTGAGCAAACAGAAATTATTATAATGCATATTCTTGATAGTGTCAGTGAATACATGTTTTGACAGTATTGTAGAATGAGATGTAAGTTATTTGTTGCAAATTGTCTATGCCAACTAAATGTCTGGCATACACAGTATGCTGTTATAAAATTTCTATACACTACTATGTTTTTGTATGTGAACCAAAAGCTATGCTCATGTTAGACTAACTGGCCTCCTATTTCTTACAAGTAAAGCTTACAAACTTAAAGGTAATCAATTATCGAAAATGATTAACTTAATTTTCAGCAAGAGGAGCAATACACGTCATATCTTTGGTAGAGAGCGATTTTAACTGGCTTAACCCCTAGCATTCCTCATTGAGGTTGTGGAAGTCCCTGCCTTGCCAAGGTGGACTTCCTGCCACAGCCAGCGATGGCACAGCTGCACCATGAACATCTGTCTCCCACCCGAAGCCCCGTCCACTGTTATTCATATCGACTGGACTCTACACACTTAGGAGTCTACACAATACCTGAGTGTAAGCATGTCCTAATTGTAGGAGTGTATGTTAACTCTTTTGAAAATTATACGTATGTATGACACGCACATGAACATACACACTAAAACATATCTTAATGCCTTTCATTCAAATACACCTTGATACTCTCCTTTCAGGGTCACAGGGATTGGCTGTTTAAAAGTTCCTTTGTAAAACTGTCATCCCCCATATCTGACATATCCCCTCCACAAGGTATGTACCAGGAAGGGGCTGGAAGGGGTGGGAATGTGAAACAAAGATTCATTTTTTTTTCTTCAGACAGTACATGTGCCATTGCTCATGATGTGGGCCTGTAACTGGCATTCTAGGACATGCCCTATGCCATCACACACTGGTCCCCCCCATCAGGTCAGTGTTTAGCTCTTGTAGAACGTCAATGAATGTCCCCACAAAACTCTTGTGTTGGTCAGTTTGGTCATTAAACACTGGCTCTGGAGAAGCAGGACTCTGGACATACATCATAGGAGAGAGGGAATAAGCCCAAAATTGAACTGCTTTTTCTACCTGTCTTCAAGTCATGTCATTTTCTTCACAGCCTGGCAGAAACTTTAGTTAATTTCCTAACTTAATGTGGAATATTAAATTGAGGCATGGGATGAGGAAAAGGCAGCACCCCTATATGAGCATGCTGATTGGATTAGTTTGCTCTGGGCATGAGTGCTTGGGGATGTGAAGAGATTGATGTCTTCCTGCCACATCAATCAGGCCCCTGTTGTGGTTTCTTCACAGCTCATTTTTTTTTTATCATTTTAGTTTGTCCTCATTCAGCAGATCATAAACACAATGAGGTGACGGCTCTTCATTAAGCCCTCTCAGAATGAGCCTTTGATAACTAGGGCCGGCTCTAACGACTCATTTCAGCCCATCAATCATGATCAACGGCAATATAAACACAGCACAAATTTACCTATAAACTCTTTCACAAACTTCCCTAAATCTTTCAACCGTAGTTTTAGATGGGTCTTTCTCATAACTAATAAATTGGAAGTCCATAAACCTGTTAGGTGCATGTGCACATTTATTGCAAAGGTACCAATACTTACTGACACCAAAAAGTGTTTACTATGAGTTTGAGCATTTTCCTTTGCATAAAACATGACAAACAGCCCAGATTTCTGATTTTCCCATCAGTAAAATAATATAGTGGTAAAGGTGTGACACTGCCACAAAGTTACTAAGGCTTGTTGTTTTTATGTTTCTGCCCAAACCAAAAAAAAACAACGAAAGGTTATTTAAAGAAATCCATGCAAAGTGAATCTTTCAAAATGGGCTGGGGGATTTGAAGGATCGTTTTTCTTGTCTTGTGCCACACTGAGCAAATGTTTTGATATTAACCAAAGGCTGTATATTATATATGTTGTTGCCCCTTTAAGAGACAGCCTGATGGTAGAGGTCAGGTTTTACAAAATAGTACTTCCTGGGCATAGAGGAAGAAGAAGAGAAAAAGGAGGTAAAAAAGGTTTGGGCTGCGTTCCAATACTTTTTCTCATTTTCTCCTTCCCTCCACTCATTTCCTCCCCTCCTTTCCTACCCCGGAAATATGCCGGAAATATGTGGAGGAAAAGATGGGACGAAACGAGTGGAGGAAAGGAGGAAAGGAGGAGATGAATCAAAAACTGGAACAGCTAATCCGATTCGCCCGTCATCAAAGTCGACGTCGGCTATTGATGAAGTAATAATTTCGACTGACTCCGAGGATACCAAAGCCAATCATGCTTCTTTAACGCTGCCAGCTCTTTTCATGTATTAAAATACAAATGTCAGCTTCTCGCATTCTGCTCATGATGTAACATAAAATTTTTTATAAGGAGTAAATAAACTTACCGCAACATAAACTCGCTCAATTTTAATTGGTAAAATTACCATTCCTATCTCAAAAACATGAATATAATGCATCAATGTGGATATGTTTGAAAAGGCAAAACAACAGTTTTCCCATTATTGTAAATTACCGGATTGCTGTTTACTGTTCTGGCACTTATCCTTCAGTATTGGTAAATCCCTTGTCATGTTTTAGAAATTTTCGATGGTGAAGTATTCAGTGGGATGGTCTTTTAATCTAACTGGTCGTGAGCACAATGATGTCACCCAGAAATGTTAGAAGACTTTCCTTCATTTGGAGGAAAGGAGGAGGCGAGATTTCGTTTTGGAACAGTGGAGGGAAGGAGGACACATAATCAGTTTCCGGGGCATGGAGGAAAGGAGGGGAGGACAGGAGGAAAGTAGAAGACAAATTTGAGTATTGGAACGCAGCCATAGGGTGTGTGAAGAGAGCGGTCTTTCCTGCTTTGTTGCACCAGCCAGCTCCTTCCTGTGGACCAAGGGGACCACAAGGGTGGTAATTGCCAATGCAGAACCTATTCACTGGCACGGGGCAGTGTGGAATAAAAAAAATAAATAAAAAGGGGAAGGAAAACCAATGGTAACTGCACCCAAGCCAAAAACGAAGGTCGGCTCATTCAGGACACATACCTAAATGGACAGGACCCACAACTGTGGAGGCTTCTGAAAGTGGGTGAGAGCCACTCCTTTAATTTACTTTTTTTTTTTGGATTTTTGGTTTTTCATAAAGGCCTACCCTTAGAGACTGTGTTTTGTTTGTTGCGGGACTATATTTGATGTTGCAGGCCTTTCTGTAGACTGTGGCCATTGTAATTATTGTAAAATATGTTTGATGTGTATGGATTGGGAATGTGGGGTGCACTTAAGATTCAATACATTGGTTCACTGGGTTACAAAAAACGTGCGTTTTATCAACCTCCCAGGTAAATACAGTGCTGGTCCCGTTTACTGTAGCAGTGATTGGGGGACATCCAATTAGATTGCTAAGAAAGGGACATCATCATGGTTTTGCCATTGAAATCAAACACCTGACTTTACAAGGACTCCACTCTTAATGAGACTGCCCTTTACCCTTTGGTAGCTGCAAGGGTTTTGTATGGTTGTTACAGATAAATTATATCACAGATGTTCCATTTTCACATAGAGATATTACATTGAAAATAATGGAAAAAGTAAAACAAAAAGGACTTGAATTTTTAAGTAACTAAATTGCATGACTAAAAATTGCTAATTTGAACTTTCAAATGAGTCTACACATGCACTCAATATTAATGCTAGTCCTAATTACCAATATATTTCTGCTACAAAAGACCTTTTTAGAAATAGATGTCTAATATGTTAGAGAGATCAAACTGATTTTGAAGGTCAAAGCATTGGTGCATGAATTGCAATGACATCAGTCTCAGACAAAATGCTTTAATATGTCAAGGGAAGCAGTGTAAAATCATTGTGGCATACACCAAACAAGGAATAACTGCATCAGGAAAGAGGAGCAGTGGCTGCAAGTTGAGGCTTACTCACAGACATTGATGGACACTTAATTGGATAGTTGTTAAAAACCACAGAAAAATATCCGAAAACTTGACCACAGGGCTGAGCAGCCACCTTTATGACCCATGAGCTCCACAAACTTGATATTTATGGTGGGAGTGCCTTTCACAAACCACTTGAGACTAAGGCCAAAGCTCAATGGTGCATGACTTGGTGTAATGAACATAAAACCTTGACTTGAAATCCAAACCCCCCTCTCCTGTAAATTGTAAAGTATTTCATTCTTTGCAAACTAAATGTGAAAAAAAAAAACTATTTGAAAATTCTGGACTGAAGCAATGGCAAGCAACACTTGATTTAATTTTTATTGTTGACACCATCTGTTGACTAGTGATGTTTTAGGTGATGGGGTGAAATGGTGGCTGTAATTCTTTAATTTAATTGACTGTGAGGTGTTGCTGAATATTTGAAAGGAGCTCACTTCTCTCAAGATTTAATGTTTCTTGCCTATGGATGTGGCATTCCATTTATGTTCCATTTATTTCCTTGTTAGATTATTTTTCCACCGAGAATGAAACTCATTTCAACAGATCTGCCTCCACTGACTGCCAGCAGGAACTCATATCAAGCTCAAGACTCTGTGCCGCTGGGTGGCACATCCTGTTGAGAAATGATTTCACTGTGTGGATGGGCCCCATGGCCTGGTATTGGTATCATAACTCATTTGGCTGAACCACCTAAACATGAAATGTACCTCAGTGAGATGATTACAACTAAATCATAAGCCCCTATACTGTCCCTTGCCATTCTTGTTCTTTTCTCTAGATTTTGTATAACATGGCACTTAATTGTCTATTATCCTCCTTATACAATGGCCACTTTGGAAAAAACAGAAAATGCTTTGCTAGATGCAACTTTAAATATATTCAGTGGAATACACTGTTTTATTCAGATGTACTTGTTTAGGTTCATTACTACTGTAAAATATATACTTAAACGTAAAAAATATAGCACTCTAACTATTAACATTGCACAGCTTGAAGCAACCTTTTCTAACTAATTCATTCACTGAATAATGTTTTTTTTAATTCACACATTTACTGGTTAAATGAAAAAAGAAAAACATTCCATAAGTCATTGACTTTACCTGGACTACTTACATTACGCTAAATTTCATTATACTGAGAATGATTCATGTACAACATAAAAGTACCCAGATGACAGGTAATTTATCTGAAAATAATGACCTCCATGTAACAAACTCTGGACCTATCAGAATGGAGTATTTAACCAAGCCCTGGCACAATGCATTGGATATGTTTTTCCGTGATGGCTAAGTCACCATGGAAGAATTCATTAAAACTGACATGTAATTGATTCTCTATCCAATCTAAATATGTTCCTCTCTAATTACACAATACTACAGCATGTGTGCTACTTGTGTATGTAGTATGTAAAGCAGGGTTTAAAGATGAAGGGGAATCATATTTAGACTCAGAGAATACATCAATTTATGTGAGTGTAAATCACATAGATGGTGGAGTAAGATGACAGTTTTGGATTCTGACAGGTTTTATGAATTTTATTGAGGCATCCAGACAGTTTTTGCATAGGATGCCACTTCCGCTCACTGCTATGCTGCTGAGACACTGCTCTGAGGGTGTAACCGTCTCAATGCAGAGCTGGGCAGGAGGAGGAGACAATGGGATGCCCACAAGCTGCAACAGCCAAAGCCTTCATGCTCCACTTTGCCTTAATGCTATGCTGTCTTGTAAAACCAGATTCTCATATTATGTCTACTTTTAGATGAAACAAAAGGTAGAGCAGCCTGTGTAGGTCTATTCCACAGTTATATGTCTTATTTAAACATATCAGATTTCATAATATTTGTCTGTTTGACAAGTTAGTAAATGCAAAAATGTTAAGTGATATAAAAACCCAAGTGATAAGGAAAACAAGGAGGGTAATGATAATTACTATCTAGGTTTCTGTAAAATTACAATACAGATGGCCTCTGAGTTACAAGGGTCCAACTCACGATTTTATGACTTTACAATGGTGCAATAGCGTCACTTTCAGTACAGCAACCAATACACATGAGATCACCAACACTTTATTATAAAACAGGCTTTGTGTGAATGATTTTGCCCAACTGTAGGCTAATGTAATTGTTCTAGGCATGTTTACGTTAGGCTAGGCGAGGCGGTGATGTTCGGTAGGTTATGTTTATTAGGTGTATGAAATGCATTTTCGACTGACAATATTTTCCATTTACGATGGAAAATCAGAACATAAACCCATCGGAAGTTGGGGACCACCTGTAGTTGATTGCTAATAAGACTCATGAAAAATGTACGCACTTTCTGTATGACAGCTAATCCTATTAAATCTATACAAGGCTAATTAATATTGTTGTTTTACTGACATTTTTAACCACTCATGAATGGTTACATTTTTATCAGTATTAAGCTTTATCTTGGTCATATTTTTTTCACTTTATATTTGTTAGGAATGTTATAAATGACAACTTTACTTCATTCGACTCTGAAGCAGAACCCCTTCTCAAGAACTGGGACACAGGATTGAGTGCCTATTCCTACTTTGGCTTTCTTAGCCAGACATAGGTAAAGAACACAAGTCCACTTTATAAATGAAACTATATTTAGGGTTAGAATAAGAGGCACTTTATATTTCTTTTGTATAAGTCTTTTGTTTCATACTAGCATGTCTGCATTCCGTTTTTAAACTGAAAGCAACTTTTAAAGAGTTAAAGGTGTCTCAGTGTAGTACTATATCTATCCAATATTCTCTGTTCATGGTGGAAGAACAAAGGCTAAACCTTAACTGAATGAATTTACTTTGGCACTTTACTGTGTGTATTAGATCTACACCATATTAAACAGCTTACCTGCATTTCAACTGCCATTTGTTTAATAGAATAAAAAGCATAGACATTGCAATTCAATTACATTTTACTCAATTAAGCAGACTCCATATAGCACAAAATGGGTAGAGTGCACCACCACTTGGTACCACTTCTTACCCTTAGCGCATTTCAGGTTAATACACCCATCCTTTTCTCCTTTGCAGATATTGAGATCCGAGTGAATGGTATCAGGGGTAAGTCATGTTACTTGATTGATGCAATCAACTGTTTCCTCAACTCAGATGTAGACTGACTGTGACACCTAAAATAAAGTTAGGTGTCTAATATGAAAAGTGAAACTCAAGGTTTGTAAAACCTCTGTCTCGGTCTTCATTTTACATAACACAAAGAGCTCCTCAGAGGGGACAGCAGCTACAGGACAGAACTCTGTGTGAATGGATACTTTCACTGACCTTCCTCAAACTCTTCACACACTCACGTTATACACCACATAATTTCATATTATTCATCCATTTTGCATGTACGACATTTTACACTTTAGCATGGCAGGTTTACATCCTTTAAGTTGGAAAACAGGATTTAATTGAACAATTGCGCTGACAACATTTGCACAAAATTCCTCACAATTGCACAAAATACAAAATCCTTGAATAAAGTCAATGGTTTTTCTGTTCTATTCTGCATGAATATAAAGGGGAATGACTAAGGACAGTACTGCCAATATATGTTCTGTACAGTAATGAAACATTGGAAATTATGATTATTGACCAAAATCGCATGTCATTAGAAAGTACAGAGGACAGAGGACAACAGGAGCTATCTTGTCATATGCAATCTGTGGTACAAATAAATATGGGAGCACTGGGACCCACACAACTGGGTTGCTGGCAAGTTGCAGACGTATAATTCATGGGTGATTTGTTATTAAACTGACAGATATTATCCCATGAGAAATGTATCATGCTTGTGTTTAAATCTGTTGTGTTACTATAAACCCTCCTGAGGCTCAAGGTTTTTACCTGCCTTCCTGAGGTTCTGCAGGCACCAGCTGCCACAGGGTAACACAAAGGTGGGGTGAAGCGAGGGAGGGACCTTGACTGAATTCAACTCTACAAATTACAAAACATGGCAGCATCACACAGTAGGGGAAAGGTGTGTGACGAGGGCTCAGAGCAAGACACAGCACAACCAAGTAAGGTTAAAAAATTAGGATTTATTCCCCCACAATACCCCTAAAATCCAGCAAAGTGAAACATAAATTAGCACAATTACACCTTCAGTATACAAAAAAAGTCTCTTTAAGGCTCAGTGAAAAGAAATGAGTTCAGGTTCTGGCAGCAGGCAGGGGGAGGGGGGGGGGGGGAGGGGGAGGGGGAGGCTGGAGAGGCTGAGGGAGTGGGGCCCACTTGCTGTCTGGCTAATGGTTCCACCACAGCTCCAATAAGCCTTTATTGCTTCCAGCATTGCACAGCCACACAGGCTGCATGAAAAGCTCAGACTTCTCACATGGCTTTCTCCAGTTGCCTCTTTTGTGCTGCTCCCTCTGATTGTGAAATGGGGAACAGCTGAGTAATGAGGGGATTCCTTTCAGCTGTTCCCCTGGTCCAGCACTGGTTGTTTCCTTTTCCTGGTCTTTCTTGGGAGCTGTCTTTGGGTCCTGACAGGCTCACAGCTCCTGTGCCACAGCAGTTAGTTTGTTTTTACATTTGCACTTAAATAACCTCTGTATGGACACATGGGGCAGATCAGAGAAAACTGAAATACTGCAAAGGCAGAATTCAGTTGAAAGCTAAAAGCATCCTCACATGATGAGGTTACACAAGGTGAAAGTAAAAATGAAACAGCTTCATTGCCTTTTTAGTGTTAGTTTCTCTTTGTTCATAATATGATCAGCCAAATATGTTTAGTCTTATTCTTTTTTACCCACTTCACAAAGGATATCATTAAAGATGATCAATGAGAAATTGAAAGCACTTTTGAGTAAGGGAATTTGTTGGGGTTCAAAAGCTAAAGAAATTATTTAAACTGTCAAAGTGTGGTTGTGTCTGTATTTTATAACTTGGCTCACAACATCCTGCACCAAATACATCATTTTAAGTTTTGACGTTGCTCAACTCTGTCTCACAGTAAATTTGTCTCAAGGCTGCTTGGCTAACATGGAAATTAAATTCTTGTATTGTTCAAGTATTGTATTTCTAAAGAGTTGAAAAAGCACATTGCAGACAATATTGTTCTTAATTTGAACTGTTTTGATGCCTAAAAAATTTAGGAAACACAAAGTTTTTTGGGCAGCAAAAATAATTCAGTCTTTAAAATGTGTGGGTTTTTTCAAAGAATTTATAAAGAAATGCTGTGATTGTACTGTGGGAAACAGTTTTAATCTGAGAAGTAACAAGCTCAGATTTTTAGGGCTTGCAGCAATATCTTGGCAAGTCAGGGTTATTTAGAACCCTTGAGCTTTATGTGTTGACATGAGCTAAAAAGAACATTGGAGTATGGTGACAGTGGAGTGAGTCACGTTGTCACTTGTCACTTGAATGACCAAGGACATCATAGAAAAAATTAAATCACAAAAGTGGTTCAATGTTTATTCAAGCCAAAATTTTACATTTGTTGTATAGGGCCCTATTAGTTCATAAGCATTATGGGGTTGTGGCTGTGATTCAAGTTAATTTATCCAGTTCAGACTGGTGAAGTTGCACTTCTTCCCTCCAATGCCGTTCTGATAATACATTTTTGCAGAAGGGTCTTAATCATTACTTTGCACTTAATGATTACAAGCAAATACATCCAAAACATGATTTAAACATTTTTAGAATAGTTATGTCTAATGTGAACTAGCTGTTCTATTTGTGATGGTTATTCAGGTAAATTATTTTGTGTATCATGATGAGAACAATAAATAAATGGAAAGAAATTGGACAAAATTACTCTCCCTCCTGAAACCAATATAAGGCTTGTTGATAGCACTTTCTGACTTTTTCTTACAGTCTGACACATTTGGGGTGTATTGCTATTTTGAATCAGTGGAAAGCAGATAATTTATTGCAAACCAGAACCATGTCTGCTTTTAAACTGCAGTTGTTTCAAGATTTCCATGAAGTTGCTCCAATTTATATGGGTGCACAGCACACACATATTCTGTCTTTGACTAACATATATATAAATGCACAAGTATGTCAGAAATGATTATATATATAACAGCAAATAACATTTATTTTGATCTAATAATATTAAAGTGATGCCATCTTTGGCTCCAGTCTTTTTGACAGCAGTAAAACTCATACATTTTATTGTAACTTATATTTGTGGTAGTCGAAAAGACATCTGCCTTGGGCCTGTTGTTCAGAGCAAAAAAGCTGACCTGCAAATCACTATCAGCCTGTCTTGACATAATTTTCCCAAGGGGCTTGTTGGAGGTACCAAAACCACACTTTGGTGACTCTGCAATTCCTGAACCAGTGTCTGTCTCCCATAGAGGAAAGTGCTCCTGGTGGCCCCCTTTGTGCCTCCTTTCATCATCAGAAATTTTATTCAAATTAAGTCCAATTTTCAAACACATTGCAGTTTTTGTTTTGTGTGGAATTTCATAATTTAAAAAAAATGCGCTATTGCTGCCTCATTTCCTTTGCCACTAAGTCCCCTACCTCATCTGCTGTAGAGGGGAACTGATCGCTTGCTATGAGAATCTCAGGACAACAGTGTCTTGGGTGCATCCAGCGAAATGGGCTATAAAATTCTATGGGTCTCAGCAAAAGCTGGACTGGAAAATAAAACCCACTTATTTGAAAATTAAGGTATTAGGTCATACCTAATGCATTCCATATTCTCCCTACCGTATAGAATGAAATGTAATGTTGTAATTAGTGCTGAAGGAACAACAAATAAATCGTTTAAGCAGACAGTTTATAGAAATTGTAGGACAGTTGCAAATCACTCAAGGCATTCCAGGTACTGTAAATACCCAGTTTAATGCAGTGTGAATTCAAATTCCAGTTCCCAAGGAACCAGTAGTAGGACAGTCTTGTTTGAAGCCTGCCATTTTTGTGTATCCCGAAATGGAAAGGCTTAATAAAGGAACAGATATCATCAGCAGTTCCAGACATGAAACCTGCAAATCTTTCTGTGTCATCTTGGACTGAGCTGACCAAGAAAAAAAACAAATAATAAAATGCAGAGATTAAAAAGATAAAAACAGAAAGATGATAAACATGTCTGTATGTCTAAAGGCTGAAGGTGTTTGTGAATCTGACTTGTGCAGAGAATCAATATTGATGTGTTTAACATATTAATAGAAAATTAATCTGATAAAGCCACTGTTAGTATTGTTTAAATCACTTCCAGCAGGCTACAAAGGCAAACAAGAAAATCGACAAGGAAAATTGTGTTTAAAAAAAGACAGAAAAGCTCAGCTATTCAGTCAAGGACATCTCTGCAGTGTTTGTTTATCGGCAATACACAAAGGAGTGTTCAGGTAGGCTTCAAACTGTCTTCTAAAATGGGCTTCATACTGCTACCTTACTGTTCCTTTAGTGGTGGGGCAGTATATGAAATAACCCATCGTGACCCATGTTCATGAGCATAAGAGTAGCACTCACAGATTTTTTTTCTCTGCTTGTAGCTACTGCTGCACTGCTGTAGTAGTCAAGCGTCATTAAGTGGTAAATGCATAGATAAAAAGAGCTATTAAAATTGAATCCTGTTATTACAGCCAAACCAGAGGTGATAGAGTCATGAGACATGAAACTGTGGTATCAGGGTATGTTCATCAATAATATAAAGCCTGTAAATAAATGAGTGGTATTGCATTGGTTGAATAATGGAACGCTAAGTGCATTCATCACACTACGAGTTAAATATGTGCTATCCTGTGAAGGTATTCCTGACATGCCAATGTGGACAGGTCCTCTTCTTCTCCTGCACATGGTGATGTAGAATTGAAGTGTCTTTCAGAATAGCGCAGCAATTTCAAACATATCACTTTTCTGATGTTTACCTGCTACCATCTCATAACTCCCGAACCAGGTCAAAGTATGTTGTGTATTGTGCCCATTCCCCTGTGAAGTCAGAACAGCAGAATCATTGGCTGTCTTTTAACAAAGGCTTAGGACTCCCCTCATCCAGCTGCACTTGAATCCTAATTGAAGTCTCTCATTCTGTTTCATTGGTTTTGTTTTCTCATGGAATGTACTGGTTGTTGAGTAAGTTGAGCTCATTGTGCCGAGTTGTAGTACAACTTAGCCAGCATGCATTGGTGCTTATTGACAGTGCTGGTTAGTCAAGATCTGATACTCTTGTGTCAGAACCCAGAGAGACCCAAGCGCAGACAGAGATAATTAATAAATGGGAGTTTATTTAATCCAAAATCAGAGTTGGTAATCAGGCAGAGGTCAAAACCAGAGAGACTCGGAAAAAGTACAAAACACAATCCAGGAGAATAGTCAAAAACAGGCAAAAGAGTTTGTAATCAGGCAAGCTCGGCAAAAGTACAAAATCAGAAAACAGACAGAACAGGAAACAGACACGGGTAATAACAGGCTGGCAGGCAGGATATATATATTTTATATATATTTAAAAAAAAAAAAAAAAAAAAAAGAAAAGGCTTGTAGCGAAACAGGTACAAAAACACTGAGACGAACTCGCGAAAAACAAAAGACAAGGCAGAGTATAAATATACAGACTAATGAGCAATGAGACACAGGTGAAACAGCAGGGCAGGTGAAACACATAGGTAATCAACATGGTAGGTTACAAGGTGGGCGGAGAAACGGAATGAAAACAAAAGCACATGGACAGGGAACAGAAACCAAAGTCACAAAAACCAAAGCATATGAGGATTAAACAAGTAAAAAGCACCATATCAAACAGCATTACTGACATCTTGCTCATAATGTGATGTAATGTGGTGTAATTAAATTTAATTCAGTGTATAAAATGCCTCTATATTTTCCCGTATTTTATCATTGATCAATTTGTTGACTAGCCTGACATCAAATTATGCAATTTCCCATTTCTTATTACAGTTAATTTTAGGTCAATGTGGTTATTAATAAATGGTAAGTGGTGTATGCTGATCTTATGCAGTGTATTAATGTTCCTAGAACATAATTACATTTGGCTCCTGTTAGAAAACGAATAAGCAATTAGTGGATAAACATAGTTTGCTCAGTGCAAACAAATATTTAATTTGTCACCTGAATTGGCACAAGTCTGTGATTGCATTTATAGAAAAATATGAAATTTATAATGTTGGCTGTGTTTTTACAGTAGTGTATACTTATAAATAAATGTGAATAAATTCAACATAACATTTTTCTGAAATTATTTGGAAAACCTTAATCTCTGCCTGACTACTCTTCCAGAAAAACAGATTGAGATTCAGCTTTATTACCATATATAAATAATTTAGAGGCAATGGTATGTGTAGGATAAAAATGTAATGGATAAAAATGTGTAGACATGTATTATGTGACAACGGCCAGATGTATGGAAAATATAATTGTGAGAATCTGTGTATTTGAGAACAAATTTGAAAGTTTCCTTTCTATCAATTATCAGACCCCATGTTGACAATGATATACTTTGGCGGTTTGCTACACACACAGTACATAAAACCTACGGCATTCCAAATTACATTCCAAAAACCTGAATTGATGTCATTTGTTGTTATCCACGACTGTAAAAATTGATTAAAATTTATGAGTAATGCTTGGTTAAGTGAAGCCGAATACATTTAATAAGTTGAGCTAAGTTATGCTTACTTCATTGTATACTCCCTAGGATGTTCTGAGCCCATGTACACACTGGCAAAACTTCTATAGCCTGACATGAGTACATCCATGACTTCCCTTGGAAGTCCCAGTGTATTTCATGTGACTAGATATATTTCAGAGAAGGCCAAAGGCTAAGGAAACACTTGGAAATGGGATGAGGGGCCCTATTGCCATTTGGAACAATACCAGATACCTATATGTGCACAATAATACTGCGTATTCCCTCATCATGTGGCTACGGATAGTGTGCATGTATCTATGACTTAGTCAAAGATTCTTTTTTAAGGAAAGTTCGCAATTCAACTATTTGTTTTTCCCATTCCACTTTACTACTAATGCAGTGAAAGAACAGCAGGCCCCATTTCAGCATAACACATTATTTATTATTAGCAGTCTCACATATGCTGGCCCCTTAGTAAGTGCTAACAACAATCTAAGTCTGGCTTCCAGACAACTGGCTTGTTTGTGGAGAGTCATAGAATTGATGCAGCTCATGCTGATGGGATAGCTCCATCTGGTCTGTTTGTGCAACACATATTGACTATCATTTTTGGATAATCACAGAAGTAGCACTGTAATGCACATTCATTTCTTGATATCAACTTAAAATGCATTTATGCAGTAACAATGACAGACCACGTCTAAAGAAAATGTTTTGAATCATAAAATTTTAGGACCAAAGCACCTAAAATTTACACAAACTAAATTGAATCTCCACTTCAGTCAATTCCATGTGTTCATCTTTTGATCAAAAATACCCAAAAAGTTTCACAGTAGTGTTTCCCCTCCTTTGTGACCATAAAACTGCTACAAATAACCAAAAGCAATCAGTTGACAAAGTAGGCTAGCTAGGCTACCCTGTGTACAGCAGTGGGAATACAGTCATTTTTACTGACATTGTTTAGATTAAAACATACCTCCTTCATATGGTACATTCCTCCACAGATGCTTCAGAAAACACCTCAGATCCTATGCTAGGATACAAATAAGTGGCATATTTATCAAAAATTGATAACAACTACAATAATTAAAAATTTGGTTTATGGAAGTACCACTTTCCCATTATATTTTTTTTTATAACAAAGCATAGATATATGTGCACTACAGGCTCTGGAATTACTTCAAAGCAGGATTCTGAGTTTGACAAAATTCTCTTCATTTACTTTAACAGCAATTGATTGATTTGTTGATAGAAGTCCTCTGAGGGGACCATTGCTTATACAAAAACAAACAGCCTATCACATACTAACACACAGAGGAAATGTCAAAACACGAGCTTGGTTTTTCATAATGAATAATATCATCATTATGGGATGTGTACAGCACGCCAAGCTAATTAAAATGTTTTAGTCCCCCAGGTGATTTCAAACATTCTGAAAGCTCACACTTCGTATGTATATGCTCTCGCTTGGATTGTGTATTTTATCTGAAGCACAGAGATGATCAAGAGTACATCTCTGCTCCCCAGCTGTAGTGTGCAAATACAATTACGAAGTTGGGAATTTGACCAACATTTTCAATAGAAACTGCACTTTTGAAATAAACTTTTTTCTCATGGAGGGAAAAATATCTGGCCTAAATATGAATGATTTTCATGAAAAAACAAGCAATGTGTTGAAGTTACCATTGTGGACATCATTGACTGTTACATGCACAACTGGATCAATATATAACTGATATGTAAGCAATATGTCTTGGTGAAGACCGCTGAATTAGCCCATCTGCCCTCAGTACCACGCCCCATACTTATGCTGAATGTTCAAAACCTCCTCAGTCATCATGAGCTGAATTTATGTGAACAGCAAATATGATTTCAGCCTTGGCAATTAGCCTTATTTCGTGCAATTGTGCCATTTATTTCACACATGTAAAAGTAATGATTTCTGATATTCCATTGTCCTCATTTAGATAGATTATTAATTTTCCAAGCAAGCTCAGAATATTTTATTTGACCAAAAATCAGGTGTATCAGATGTGCATGTTTGCTACCGTATCCTTCATACAGAAATACAGCATGGTTAAATCTGAAATCCTACATTTATGCATTTAATTAGATTAAATTTAAAGAGATTGTTGTTGGATGAAATATGGTCCATCTCTCTCGATAGTGAATATCATAAAAATGACATCTCCACCCTACTGTAGTCCAACTTTATATGTTTATATAGGTACCTGGAAACAGTGAAGTAGGCAAGGAAAGCGGAACAGGGGATTGGAAAGGGATCTTCACAATGCATATAAGATTCCTGTGAAAACCCTGTGCCTCATTATTGCCATGACAGTGACTATAATTCTATCAATCAAGTGTGAATTGTATGAAGAAGTGAAGACGTTGATCAATAAACATGTACTTCTGTAAAGACCGAACAGAGCTTTCCAGGAAGTGTGAGGGTGGGAGGCGGGACACGGGGAAAATTACAGCTGTCAGAAATGCTTGCAATGCCTATTGATCTCTTTGATCTCTTCATTGTCAACTCATGACTTTCCATTGACTTTCTCTTTCCACACGTTTCTGCTACTGAAGCGTTTCGGCAGCTCAGCTTGAATGTTATGAAGGTTTCCATTCTCTCTTGGTTGCAGTATGTTCATTTGATTTTGTGCCTCATGTAGCTGTGCTTTGATTTCTCAGTGGCTCAATGCATTGCTTAAGATCTTTGTCCAGCAACTTATTTTTGAGATCAAGTGGTTTTCTCTCCTTTCTCCTTGCATAGCTCAATTTGCAGTTACAAAAACCTTAAGAAAAATGACATATTTCAAGGACAGACATAAAAGAATATTTCAAAAGGATCAAATTTGGCATAGGACATGTGGTTAAGGTCTGTATTCTAAATATATGATTATTCCCACTGTAATGTCATAAACATTTTCATGGCACAGTAGTTGTACATTGATTAACAAAGGGACAAAAGTTATCAGCAGTTAAATATCCTACATTCATTAATGACTACTTTGAATTGAGAGTTCTCAGGTTGGGTAACAATGTCACTGCATTTTATTTGGCAAATTTTATCAATAAATGTCATTGAAGCAAAACCAGTTGGGTTTCTTTTCCAAGAAACATAATTTCTTTTTTACTCACAGATCAAATCAGAAATTAGGGAAGGTCACTCATTGAAAAGAACATTTTAACTCTGAGGTAAAGTTTAACCTGGGAACGGGTAAAATTGGATACTTATTCAAAGCTATTTTCTGAAATGCAAAATGCAAAACAATGAAGTGTTCAGTAGATAATCTGTCATGAAGAATTACTAATTATCAACTTTTTTCAATTTTTTAAACATTTTCCTGGCAGTACCTATCTCTGTCCTCAAAAACACACTGTAAGAAACATTAAATGTCCTTTTGACTCACCAGTGTTTCCATTGGGTTTTTCTCCCTGTAGATTGAAAGTGTTGCAGTGTGATGATCCACTACATGTCATTGCAAGTGTAAGAATTATAGCTTTAAAAGTAAATGTTTAACTAAATAATTTCCATTCACATCAGTAATATACATAGATCCTTGTATATTACAGTGATGGTGCTGTTCTGTTCAAAAACCTATTGAGAAAGTAAAGCACATCAATTTCAAACTTGTTCCGTAAACTTTTATGTGCCCTCTCTCTGCTTTTATTTTCAGAGTATTTCTTAAAATCAGGAGGTATGTTTAGCTGGAGGCAACCTTTAAGCACCACAATTCAAAATACAACAGTCACATAAATGTATAATATAACTGATGTTATATATAACTGTGGTGGAGCTGAGGAAGGTTGAGCTGCTGCACAGCTTCTGGAAAGAGTTGCGTAATATGTCTCCCTTGGTCCAGTTTGCAACACTGGAACTGTCCAGTGCTGAAAAAGGAGAGATAGCTAGGAATTTCATCAACATTCAGCTGTCTGTCATTTTGCGATTACAGAAGGAACACACTCTGGCGATAGAAACCCCGTCTCCATGCCATAGAGTATTCAGGACCTGGTTTATCATCCACTCTCCCCCCATAAACTGCCCCTGTGGACCCCGACCTGCAACAACCACTCTACTTTTTCAATGTGTGGAGGAAACCCTGTGCCAGCTGGTTCCAGTACCATTACAGCTTACCCCTTCCTAGGGACCAGCCCTGAAGCAGGCAAAGTGAGGAAAACAAAAGCTGGGTATCTCAAGATTGATGAAACCTCACACAATTTTAGTAAATAGTTCAAAATAAAAAAGGAAGCAAATATTCTTTTTCCTGGCTCTCTCATTCAGTTTGGCCCATCTCCTTCTTTGAGCAAGGAGCTATAACACGGCTATCTACATCTACCATTATTGCCCAATATCCTGAGGGTATTACACATTATATATATATATATATATATATATATATATATATATATATATATATATATATATATATATACACATAATATAATATGTTGAATAAAGTGGTAGAACTGCCTTGAAAATATAACCCACTTTTACCCTGGGCTGGTATAAACATTAATGTAATGGTTTAGGAATGTTCTATTACACAACTAACAAAATTATAAATTTCCCTCATTAATTATTATTTATTATTTTGTTATATATATATATATATATATATATATATATATATATATATATATATATATATATATATATATATAATATGTAACTAATCTCAGGGTGCATGCACAGTGTATTACCTTCAGATGCCCCTCTTTTGTTTCATGTATGGTTGTTTTCGGGACTGTCATTTTTTTGCACATTGTCAAAGCACACTTAATGTAAATGGAGAGTAATTGTGCTATATCTGCATTGCTTGCTATAAGTTTGATTTCAGCAATCAAACAAAGTTAAACTGGGCATTCTGACAGTGAGTAGAGAAAAAATGGCATGATGCAAGCTTTGGTAGCTTGGGAACCATTCAAGTGAGTAATTGGGTATCTGGGACAGAGTGATTTTACTTCTTTAAAACATGCCATGCATGTGATATTCTGTAGGCTTAGAAACAGTAAAATTACTGAGTTCTCATGATATTTGATATGCCTGTCCATCATAAAATATCCATAAATATTACAAAGAGATACAAAAGATAGCTATTTTTCAGTTTCAATTTGAATTGGACAATGACTCAGCAAAAAAAAAAAAAAAAAAAATGAGTGATATCCTGACAAGGATATTTGCTTGCAATAAAAAGGAAAACCATATCCTCTTTGACAGGCTGATGAAATTTCAGCTGCGTGCTTGTGGAGCAATTCATGGCTCTGCTAGTTTTTACCTGGGTCCTTGTTCAAACCGGACAGAATAGGGAACCCACCAGGGTTACAGCTAATTTAGCCACGCAAAACGGATCTTAAGTCAGATAAGCAAAGGTCAGCTGCCAGCCTGCAGATTCAATGCACTAAACCTGCAATCAATAAGATTTCACCAGAAAAAGTACAGAAAATACTAGAAGCAATTCACTGCTGCAGTCTTCTCTGCATGCCTGTGAAAGGGGTCCCCTGTCACTCATCCCCTCTGTCACAACACAGATCAGGTCTCCCAGGCACTGTCAGCTGGGCTCACTATGATCTCTCCAGGGTATGTAAGTTAATGACAGAGGCTTTCCCAGTAGTTATGATCTTTTCATATTTCATGTTGCTCGACAATGGCATTTTAATAAAGGGCAAAGGCAGTACCTCCCTGCCATGTTTCTTACCACAAGGGTGTCAAATACTTATGGGTTAAAGATATGAAATTTAATTAATTACAAATAAATGGATGCTAAGTTCACAGTTATAAGAGTGGAAAAAACTGTTAAGTGCAAGATATGTGCAGCTAGTGTTGTGGAAAAAAACAGATGGCTTGATTTGTCTTTATCCATTTGTTGCTTGGTGGTTGAGATTTGCTCATTACCAGCTGTTCTTTTCTGTGCAGCACTGTCCTGATTTAATGTTTCATACTGAAATGTTCCCCTGCATTTCCTTTCTTACCAACAGACTTGCACTATAGAATGCGCTATAAATAGGTAAACACAAACACCCACTCACAGACAGATTCACATATACAACTGTCAGGCTATGCATATGGTATTACAGTATGCTATACTGTCAAATATAACACATATCTGACTTGTTACCGCATATGGTCATTGGTAAACTAACATTTATTACAACATTCTTTTATGCTCTTTTCCCCTTGTCCTTCACAGCTGTAAATGTGATTCATATGGTACTCTAATGGTTTGGCCTAAGCTTTCATGTCTGTTGTGTCAGCTTCAGTTTGTGCAGCAATTGGCTAAGATGGCTGTCACTGCATGCCATAATCCTTGGAACACTGTAGGAAACTTTTATCATTGTGCACCTATACAACATCTTTGCATCAGCAGGTAGAGATGAAAGCTCTGTACTTCATTTAGTTTTGCAGCAAAAAATTGCAATTTTGCAAGCTAGGAGTAAACTAGTGTAATGAAATTTACAATCTTCAATCTAAACAGTTTTGTCCTGTTCTGTGATCACTGTTCTTGTCAGTCCGGAATGAGTACTTTTACTCAACATCATGACATCCCTACAATCATCACATGAATTATGTATGTCAATGGATGGGATAAATCCTTAAATATCCAAGGAAAAGGAACAGGTAGGATGTGATGTGTACTTTAAATATCCATAAATTATATTTTAGTCTTATTGCTGCTGGTGGAAGACTTGTGTCCTCAGTCACCGCATAATCTGTGATTTTCCACTATGTTCAATGCAATATGCACCTCTTGATTGACATGCAGAAATGTCTTTGATTATCAATATAAATTAGATCTGTGTCTCATCAGATGTCTAAAGGGATCAAAGTAGAATTTATTAAAGTCCTAATGATGTTTTGAATTTTAAATAAAAACAGAGGTCTGGAGACTATTTGTTTGAAGTTTTTCAAACAGGAAATATTTACAAACAATTTAGAGCAATCCCATGAAGTATATTTGAAAATGCATCCAATGTGAGGAAAGAGAGAAGATAATTAATTAAATGACTATTCGATTTTAGAGCACCATTTTATTGCACTTATTGCATGGTACAAATAAATTCCAGGTGTTTTTTGGTGCCATGGGTTCGTAGGGTTTGCTAGAAAGGCAGAAGTATGCAGTAACTTATGGGGCTTCTAAGACCCAGCTTGAGCCGTCTCATTACACCTGGCAGAAAGTGAGCACACAGAGACAGCAGAGCTGAAAACCACCAAGGCTCACAGCAGAACAATGCAAGGGAATGCTACAGATCTTCTTTAAATGACAAGCCACTTTTCCTGTCACCCCCTGCTGGCAGTCAGTGAGCACAGCCTGTGTCAGCCTGCAGCAGGGTTTTGGAGCATGTGTTTGATGTACTTTTGTTGATTTATTAAATGATAAAATGACTTGCCATATATGAGAGGAGGGGTTACACTCAATGGAAATTGTTAACAGAGACCTGCCACCTTCCACCACCACTGAATACAGCTGGAGGTAGAATCTTTTGCTGTGTCTGTGTGATACTGAAGGAGCTAGTAGCTGGTTATTCAGCCTGCTCATAGTCTAAGCGTGAGAGACGCGAGTGCAGGCTGTGAATATGACTTGAGGCAGTAATATATATCTGCTGACTGTGCTTTGTTTGTAACTACAAAGGCTAGTTTTTGTAGTTGAACAATTCTTTAGGTGACAACAGTGAAAACCAAACAGCAAATAGGGGCATTCATACTTCAATATATGCCACAGATATTTAACTGATAAAATGTCCAAAAGTTTGCATTTTTGTCAGCATTTTTTGTGCAGTACCCTTTGAAAATGTTTGCGATATACATTTTAGTGTCATAATAGAGAACTTTGTATAGATATACAATTGAATAAACAAGTAGCTGGATTCTGTATAACTGTATGCTGTTTAATCTAAGCAAAACTACATGTAAACTCGGTGCCAAATCTAGATATGTGCTTAAATGCAGAATCCATGTATCTCACTCTTTCATTGATGAGTTACAGGAAAATGCCTGTAAGTGCAGAGTTGGGTTTGGCCCTAGATGAATAACATTTAAATAACATCTTATACTTTTCAACAGCTGCAGGGTTTAAAAGTCACTATTCATCTATTATATGGGCCCATGATTTTCCTGGAAAATATTATATTTGTGAGACTGTCATAATTTTCAATGTTCTTTTCAGCACTAGTACACTGAGAGCAAATAAAAAAGAATTGCTCTACTATGTCAGCCAATAAAAGATGTGCTAGAGAGATGTTTGCAATCTTACTGAAGACAATAGGTGAATAACATTGCCTTGCAATCAAACCTTTTTTCAGATACTTAATTTTCAAGAATATATGACATGAGAGAGGGAGAAACACCTTACTCTAACCATGTACCATGTTAAAGCAGAGAATTTACAGGGTTAAAGGTCAATTTTGATATAGGCTGAACATTCCTATCAACAATTTCTGTTATTTAATCGCTATAACTGCTAATTGCTATTAATATCTTTGATAATAGTCATTGAATTAAATCTAATATTTCACGTTTGTCAAGTGGGGCTTTTACCATTTAATGACACCTGCTTTTGGTATTCGGAGTGCCAGACATTAAATGGGGACATTCATTTCTGAAACCACTTGATTCTGAAGTTTTTGAAATTTTCTTCTCTCCTCTCTGGCATTGTGTAATTTAAAAATTAATAACTTAAATGCAAAACCAAGTGTGATCATGTGAAACAAACTTTAGAACTTTTTTTGGAATACACAAACAAGCCATTCTATGTGGTTAAGCTGGGTTGAAGCAGAACTTTTGGGAACATGCAGGCATGTCCTCTCCACATCTATAGCATCTAACAGAGCAAGGTGGATGAAGTGTTGACTAGCTGGCAAAGCAGACCTATCTAGGGGCAAGAGAGTGGGACTGGATTAATGCACTTACAGGAATTTGGGAGACTGTGATCAGGAGAGTGGACACACAAAGCCTTGTGTCACCAAATGATCACTTTTTCCCTGGATCTGGAAACTTTTTGTTAGACAGTGATCCCATCAGCCACTGCCATATGTGTTTGCTTTGTATACCCTATGATCAAAGGGACAGTCACACCATCACACCACAAGAATGCAGATTTGTGTCTACCCAGCAGCAGGACTTTTGTCATGTATAGCCCTTATGCTCCAGTAAGCAAGAGAAAGTGAGAGGCATTACCATTCACTGAGCACTTTTGTCAGGAGCGGTTGCCACACAACTGATTTTATGAGGGTGTTTATTTGTAACAATATGTCTGGCATGGACTCTAACCTCCATGGGACCTCACCTGTACAAAGATATGACAAGCATATCTGCTTTGTAGCAACTAAGGGCAGGGAGCCTCCACTGCAAACCCCCAAGGGACACAGCCTGAAAGCACAACTGCATTAATAAGAATGCTGTTTGACTGTATTTATTCTCAGAAGTCATGTGCCCTGACCCTGGGCAGATACGGACAGTCCTGGTCTGTTTCTGTCAGCATCAAGCACATTCTCAGAGCCCAGCCGCCTTAGTTAACTTGACAGCTCCATTCTATTATGGCCAGTCTGATACAATCTGATCAAAAACTTCTGTCATGGTAATGTACCCCAGCCCTGGGCAAAAGTAGACACAATAATTGCATGTCAGGGGATATAATATATCAATCAATCAACCAAATTGTATGTAATATTAAACCCTAAAATTATGTTCTGCAGGAGAAAGAGCAACCCCAAACCAAAATAAATGAGGAATTCACGCAAACCTTTACAAAAGCAAACATAGGAAAACATTACGTGATGAAAATTCAGACAAAAAACGTCTTTTCAGCATTGCTTTAATATTCAGGAAAAGCACTGTATATGGGATCACTTCAAATATCCCCTCATTTCACAGACATTATTTTTTGTGTGTTGTCTACGTGGTATAGGGAGAAAAGCCTTAACATAGCCTGGTATAAAGGACATTCCCAGTGTGTGGGAGTAATGGGAATTATTAAGTATGCAGAGCTAGGGCCCGAAGGTTGTACCCATGAGATCCATATGCTTGCATGATATGTGTTTGTGGAACTACAAATATAAAAGCTGTACATTCAAGTAAAGAGTAAGGAACAGTGTTGTCTTTTGAATTTTGTGCATGTTGCGTGGGTGCGTGCATGCTGACAGATAAAGTGTGATCAGCACAGTTTGTACCGTGCTTTATACATTCAGTAATGAAATCGTGTAGTGAGAGGGATTGTCAGGAACACAGAAAGGAGAATTTCTTTTCAAACCATGGAGAGGTGTTGTAGTTGACAGTACTGGTTCTTGTCTTGTATGCTGTTGCATGTCTTTTCTACATCAAGCCAAACTGCTGATATTGACTCAACAAACCTGTGACTCTTCCCCATACTATACTACTTTTGATATCCTTAAGCTATGTTTAGCACCCTGCACTCAAGCCCACTATGCAAATTATACTGTGAGAAAAAAGTACTCCTGCTCCTGACATGACATTTAACATGCTTCAGATTTGTAAAATTATGTCTAATATTGGCTCTGTCAGTAAAACCTGATTTGTGGTCTTTTTCACACTTTCCCTAAGTTTGTTTTGGTAAGAGTATCTGATAACTGATTAAAAGTAAATCTAGGTCAGGTGTTCAGCATGAGGACATATCAGAGGATACAGCATGGCAGTCATAAAGAATATGATTAATTCAGATGAATCATTACTTAACATTACCAGCCATGAAACACCTCCCCCCCCCCATCAACAAGCCCCCCTTGAGCCCAGGTGCCCTAATGGTGTTATTTGATTATCGCAGAATGGCTGTCCATACAGAAGGTCGGAAGACCAGATTTTACTTACAGTTAAGTTTACAACCATGTCAGATACTGACAGCATGTTTCACGGTCAATACACATCACATATCTCCTGTACAGTGCTATTCATACTGGGAGCCAGTGCACACTTCATTTAACATGACAGCCACTAGATTGCCACCTCATAAGAAATCACAAGAAAACAATTTTAGCCTGAATAACAGAAAATAGTGTTTGCTGAATTTTGAGAAGGTCAAGATGATAATGCTCCATAATGGTTTCATTTATTTTCTCCTGCATGCCCATTTATTCACATCTTTGTTTGTTTTAGTCTCACAGATGATATTCAGGATTAGACATATTGCAGAGGAATGTGTATATTTTATCAGGGCTTAACATATGCCAAAAAGAAATCGCATTCTCTTTTCACGCTTCATTTGAAACTCGCCCTTCTCACTTCTATTTCTCATCGAAATCCCTTAATGAATAATGCATAAGTTGTAAGCGTGGAATATTCAGGTTGTATTGTTCTCCAATTGAGACCTCCAAACATTAACATGGGATGAATGCTGAAATGCATATATTAAAAAGGCAGTTACAGTATAGGAGGATATCACAGAAAAAAACTGGGTAAAGGTGAATGAGGATAAAGTACTAAAAAGGCTATTGAAAATAATACTTCTTCATGGTATTATTTAAATTAGTAAAACTTAGATTTTAGTGTTGTTATATCTGTCTTCCATCTTTGGAAAAATCCCACATCTTCCTCTCTAAAACAAAAAAGAAAGATAATACAATTGCTTTAAATTTTGATCAACTAATAAGAGACAAACACAGGTTTTCTAGCAAAGCGGTACAACGCAATTTTCATCAAAAGGAACACAAGACTGAACTTTTGCTTCTGAAAAAATTAAAAATAATAAAACTCCTTGTGCTTTTTCTATCATAATACCACGACTGCTGATGTCTTATCACTTCATTCTCTGCAAGGTACTCTGCAAACTCCCTCGCCATTAGACAGGGACATCCTGAGGGCAGACCAATTTCTTAGTGTTTTCCAAATAGATATGATACAGGTTCCCGGCACTCATATCCATCATTGCAGCATCTGTGCAGTGACAAACTCACCTGCTGTTTTGTCAAGGAGCCCTTACGCCTGCTAGGCCCTATCATTCAAGTTCTGGATGAATTTATATGGGATAGAGAAAAAAGGACACATTTCTTGCCTTTTCCCTGGGATTTATGACATATATTTAATTTTTCTGGCCAAGCTTGTGTTTCAATAATTTGGAGGTGAGTGTCCAAATGGTGATAATTTTCATAATATCAAATGTTTCGTACACCGGGCCTTAAATTCAGACATATACAGTGTGTACAGAAATATGCAATATGAGCAAATTCTCACAGAAGACAGATCTTGATGGTGACTGATCAAAATATGAATGGCAGAATGACTTGTTTGGGAGAACAAGGGAAACTCAGGGCAATACAAAAACAATTATGATGCCGTTAAAGGCTTTTACGGCACATGATTGACTTGAATGATGGATTCATGCATTCTTAGGGCGAAGCTGCAGTAAAGCAGAATACTGGGTGGATTATGGAGACCTGCAGAGACAGGCTAATGGCGGGGAGATGGATTACCTTTCAGATGTAGCGTGGTGCAGGATGAGCTTTAAAACATGTGAGCAGGCCAGGATTAAGATGAAAATGGCATCCAGATAGTGTGGTATAAATCACTGGAGAAAATTCCATTATAATGTGGGATAGGAGCCGCAGAAGAGCAGTGCTGCCATTTTTTAAACTGACACACACTGAAGGGAGATCAGGGGTGAAGAGACAAGCACTTGAGTCTCATTGGCTCCATCAAAATGAAACATAGCCACGAAAACTTGATAAGGTCGGGGGTTTTAACATGCCACAAGATAGCACTCTTTGATTCCACCCAAAGCTCTTAGTTGAAAACCACTGTTTCTGAATACTTTAAGGCCCTCAACCAAAGAGCCTTTTAGGAATGTGTTTGGGTTTGCCTACAATGGTAAAACTTAATTTGCAATTTCCTGTAACAAGAGAGCTCTAGGAAAAAAAACAGCTCTGTCTCTCAGAAGCAAATATTTGCAATTTCTGTATTCTGCTCTATAGTTGATTTAATTATTTGTAATATGATGAATATATGATACTTGTAGACTAAACTGATTCATGCAATTTTAAAAATAATTTATATATTTTTGAAATACATTATTTATTAATCTTGTTTAAACATTCACATATGGTGACAATAGGACATGATTTATTAAGATGTGTGCACATACAGATCCAATTATCAATATCAATCACACATGAAAATATAATTGTTTCCATCTATAAGTTAATGTACTTGAATCCATGCCTCCTTTATTGTGGTATGAGAATAAATTGATTTGATTGAGATATACTGACAGCTTGAAAAATGAATTGCTTATTCATGAAACATTGCTATCTCATCACATGCCATGTCACCTCGTGAAGGCTAAACCAGTTATTTTTAGCCAGGCAAAGCCTGAATATTTATGCCCTCCAGAAATGTCCCACATCAGGTACACACAATGGTAAAACAGGTTTTGTGGAGGTCAACCGATGAGAAATGGCTCAATGCCTTTCTCCTAAGTCTTACTTCAAGCCAGACATCAAAATCAATCAGAGGGACTAGCAGGTGGTCAGTGGGGTTTACCTTTTTGATGAATGGAGCATGCAGTGCTCCGTCCCCCTGTTGATTCGCAGAGTTGTATGGGCCCAGTGGTTGTGATGAACTCCCAGTTGTTGGCGATACATTGTGTCATGCCATTTCAGCCTAGGGCGTGGGATTAATGAGCTGCCCTGAACCATAATTCACTGAGAGCCTCTGCCCTCACTGTCTCCATCAGATGCACAGAGCTGCATGGCTCACTTAAAGAGCAGTGTCTGCAGGAAGAAAGTGACAAGCACACTCTGGAATACTGCAACAATAAAAACTGGCACAACATGGGCAGGCTTGGGTTTCGCCTCAACAATTGTGCCATTCATTTCAAATGGGGGCACATTCATCTTCAGTGTATACACTCTTTAATGAACAATCTTATACTTAAAGTTGTAAAAAAGACTTACAAGTACACCCACAGTGTTATAGTCATATTTTCTGTGAGGAAAAGTTACAGAATGCTAACCTTTGTAGGGACAGTTCCTGTGTGTGTTAATATTATGCTTTCGAAGAAACAAATCACACATTTTAGCCAAATAGCAGGTATTAAACTGTACCTTTTTTGAGAGTACAGGATTTGATATGACAAAACACAAACAGCAATTAAATTCTAAATAAAGATATTCTCGTTCCCAGAACTTCATGAAACATTACAAATAGATTTGTTATTATCTAGATTTCATACAAAAAATGTCAAACAAACCAGTACAATTTGAATCACAATAAAAGTATTTTTCAATATTAGCATGTCATTTATCGGTAGTTTTTTTTCACAGCACATATAGTTAATCTATAGTAACTTTACATTATAAAAAAAAAAAAAAATCATAATAGTAATACTCTACAATATGTACATACACTGGAATTTCCAGAACATGCCATAGACTGCCAGCACCTGCATGCTGAGCTGGTCCTCATCCTGCCCTCCTCAACCCTTCCCATGGCTGGCTCCAGGGCACAGGTGGCCAGGGGGACATATCCCCCTTAGTTTCATAGGGACCCCAATCCGCCCCCACCAACTTTTAAGAAAAAAAATGTATATTGTAAAAGTTTAAAAGTTGAGACCTTTTGCTCATTGATTGGCCCCCTCCACTTTAAAAATCTCTCCTGCATCACTGGCTGGCTCACCTTCCAGGGTTAGCAGGCTCCCCCAGCAAATTATTCCCAAGCATTCTTCTCAAGCCCCTGTCTCACTTTTTCTCTACCACAAACTAAAAAGGAAATGTGGTTGTGAAAAGAGAAAAACAAGAAGAGAAGAAAGATTTTTTCATGCCCAATTTCAATATAGCAACATTACGATAGCCCATTATTTAAACAGGGTACAACTGATTTAAATATAGAGTGCCTTGTTCTGTTTAAAACATGTATTTCTTTTGTCCCAAATGACAATATGCAGAAATCCACTTCCTATTGTGTAATTAGACTCTGTTACATTCTTTCTTTCCTTTTGAGTCTGTAGGTATGTTAACTCCACTATGTATGTAATATGTAATCATACTATGCATTGCATACAGCCTGTTTGATCACACCTCAGATGTATCACTGAGTACCACTTTATATGTGTTAAGATGTTCCTGTATTGTTGTGGATTATTTAATATTCTCGTTGTAAAACTGCTTCAGACATGCAGGCATAGTATATAGTTTATAGAGGTGAATTTTTAATTATTTAATTTTAACTTGTTTATTTTAATTTTCATCAAATTCCCATTTATGCTACTGTAAAAACAGTTAAATAAACCATAAAACATCCAAACTGTGATACAAGAACTTTTCCTGGAGATATAGAATTGTTCATGGAACTAATATTTGGTAAAATACAAGTTCACTGTGTTTCACTCAAGAGCCTCTTTCAACATTCTTTGGACTGGTGGTGAGGTATACAGTTTTTTTATTGCAGGCATTTGTGTGTCAGAGGACTGTCAGGACTTCCTACTGGGTTCACATTGTTGAGTACACACACAATGCAATGTAAAAGAAACAACAAATATGAAAGAAGGCCTTTTTATCTTTGTTTGCCATGTAGTGTACAACGTGGGCAGAAGACTTCTGCGAGATGGAGCGATCCCCCCACATACGCACACAGAACTTGCTGAAATAGATTTTTTAAGGCCATGAAGCACTGGGGCCATTTTTATCCTTTCAGTGATGCGCTGTGCTGCAGTTTCAGGTTTTGCATTACACAAGTTACAAGATGTGTCCTCACTGACTTATGTGTAACACTTTATTAAGGAATGACTAAATTTAGTACTGTAGCTTTTAACTAACAATAAATGAAATTTAGAACATAAGACAGATTATTAATGTCTTTTTTTCCTTTATTTGTATATTTATGGCCTAGCAACTATGCATGCATATCAGCCATACTCATGTTCAACTAGATCAGAATTAAGGGCATTTATTAAACAAATATTTCTTGAAAACATGTTCATTGAAATATTCAACTGCTATGTCTGTCACTATGGCTAAAAGTTCTGTAACTAGAACAAGTCAGGGGGAAATAAATTACATCAGTTGTTTGTTCTAAGAGCAGTGGGAACTCTCAAAGTTGAAACATTGTCATTGATATGAATTGAATTAAAATGTAATTAAAATAAATAATGTGTCCAAAAACATCATTCACTTTTCATGTGCCGAAGAGCCTGTTACTATGCACCCCTCTGTTTTAGATTATGATTCCTCTGAAAAAAATATCTTCTATTTATACCCACTGATTCTGCACTTGTTTCTACAATCCATTATATTAAAGTATTGGGATCTGAATTCATATTACGAAAAGTGAATATATGAAAACCAAGGCCATTGTGAATTCCACGCAATTAAAAAATGAACTGTCCAGAAAAGATTATAGGAACGGAATACCTGGGGCAGGGTAGTCAGAATAGCCCAAGGATTCCTCACAGTTTCTGCAACAATGAGAAAACTAGGCCATTTTTACAAATATTAGCTGCTTTGTATTTGCAAAAGGCAGGCAATGCTGACACAAAGCATTTTAGGGGAACCTCAAAGGGCAGATGAGGAGAGTAAGAAAGTTTATCAAACAAGCTTATTCAGCAGTAAAGTGTGCTTTATTATGTTCCAGTTGATACTCTGGACAAAAGAAAATGTTTTTCTGTATTTGGAAAAAAAGTATTGATTTTTTTTTTTTTTTTACATTTGACCACTGTAGCTGTAAATCTTGTATTAACAATCCCTATACAGTAACTATTACAAAGGCCCCAAGGTACCTTATTAAGGTCATATTGTCATATTAGAAGTGTGTTTAATTGAAATAAAGTGTCCTATTTTTTCATTTTTGTTATCTACATGCTATGTGTCTCTTGTAGAATTTTACAAAATTGAATGTATGACATTTTCCAACATTTTCTTTAAAAAAGAGTTTAGAAACAATCTTGACAAACTTAAACCGCATTGGTTTGCAAGTTTGGAAAAAAAACTGGATGTAAACTTTTCATTATTTATTATTTATTTATTTCCAAGCATCCGGGCTTAACAATGCCATGTTTCACCTTATCCAAAACATTTAAACAGGTTCTACTTTTCTCCAAAGTTACACAGACCATAATGAAAGTGGTCACACCCTATTTCCACAGATTTTAGCATAAATATCATAGAACACAACAAGCATGATTGCTAGCCTACATGATGAGAACACATTTTGTTACAACAGGTATGTGACATGCCTGATGCCACAAGTTATAATCTACATCAGACCTCAAAAGTCTCTTTTTCATTTCAAGAGGTACATTTCATCATAACTCTTCAGGGTCCTGTTTAAAATAGCTCTTTTAATTTTACCCTGAAATGTTGAAAGACATCTGGCAGTGTCTACAATTTACAGCAACTCCAGGATTGAGATGTAGTCATAGAGTATAAATAGTAACAGAAGCTTTATTTCAAAATAATTATGCCTCTACTTCACTTGAAAGAACCCACTTAAACCTCAGAAGAACTTTCAGTATCACTGATCTCATCAGTGACATAGAAAATGAGAACGCAAACCATTTTGACAGAGTAAGGAAAACAGAATCCATAGCTGAAATTGAGGACATTCCCTGCAAAGTCATCGTACACTGGTATAAATCCAGATAAACTGTGGTCAGTTGGATCCATAAATTGCCGCTCTATCCAAGAAATGCCTGAAAAAGATTGAATGGCCCCTAATTGTTTTGTCACCCTTCTCATGTAGCCCTCTTTTTTCAGCCAATAATTCACCAAGGAAGCTAAATGGATGTCTTGATATCTTTCCAGAGGCAAGTTTCATTGCTTCTGATCTATTCCATTTGGCTTTGCTGTGTACTCGGTCTACAGCTGGCAGTCCATAAGAGCAATAATGATTCCTATGGCCAAAAACCAAAACATTTTAATGACAGGAATATAAGCGATTACATCAGATCAGAGAATCCTATTAGAATAGGGCCAGTAAGATGACATTCATACATACCATTTCAGGGACAGGAGGAAGATGTAGAGAACTGTTCCCATACTATCAGTAGTTGTACATGGGTTTCAGCACAAAAGTATTTTTTTAATTCACAATGTTGCAAAGGGAATTATTTCCCAGTACCCTCACTACAAGTGAAACTATGGCTAAATAGGGGAGCTAGGGAGAGAAGGAGAGAAGTGCATCCTGAAGAGGTGAGTCTTCAGTCTGCGCTTTAAGGTGGACAGACTATCTGCTGTTCTGACCTCTGATGGGGTTTGATGATCTTCTGAAGATAGGATGGGGCCATCCCCTTGACAGCCTGTGAGGCAAGCACCAATGTTTTGGATGTGATGCATGATAAGAGAGGTAGCCAGTGGAGGGGGGTGATGTGCGAGCATCTGGGAAGGTTGAAGACAAGCAGCAGCATTCTGGATGAGCTGCAAGGGTCTGATGGTAGATGCTGTAAGGCCAGCAAAGAGGGAGTTGCAGTAGTCCAGGCGGGAGAGAAGGTCAGTTTGTTGTTGATCACCACTCTGAGGTTCTTGATGCGGGATGATGTGACAGGATGGTGTCACCCAGGGAGATATGGAGGTCCAGCAGAAGAGAGGATGGGCCAGAAACAAGAGGAGTTCTGAATTGTCTGGGCTTAGCTTAAGATGGTGGGTTTCCATCCAGCTCTGGATATCTCTCAGACAAACAGAGATCCGAGCAGAGACCTGTGAGTCAGAGGGAGAGAATGAGAAAAAGAGTTGGGTGTCATCGACATAACAATGGTCGGACATGCCATGGACAGAGATAATAGGTCCAAGAGAACGAGTATAAAGAGAGAAGAGAAGTGGGCCCCAGACAGAGCCTTGGGGGACTCCCTGCAAGCAGTTGGGGTGCCAATACTGCACCATCCCAGGCAACCTGACAGGAGCAACTGGAGAAATAGGACTCAGTCCAGGCAAGGGTGGTGCCACAGATCCCCATAGCAGCCAAGGAGGACAGAAGGATGGAGTGGTCAACAGTGTCAAAGGCAGCCGATAGGTCCAGGAGGATCAGGATGGAGGAGAGTAAAGCTACCCGTACAGTTTGGAGAGATTCACAGACCAAAACAAGTGCAGGCTCAGTTGAGTGACCGGGTCTGAAGTCAGACTGATTGGGGTCCAGCAGATTATTCTGAAAGACTTGAATAGAGGCAGCGTGCTCTGGAGTTTTGGAGAGGAAGAGGAGTAGGTATACAGGGCGATAGTTATGGATGACAGAGGGGTCCATGGTGGGTTTCTTCAGTAGTGGGAGGATGTGAGCCCCCTTGAAGGAGGAGAAGAAGCAACCAGTGGACAAGGAGGAGTTTTCAAGGTGGGCAATGACTGGGCTGATAGACTGGAGGGAGGATGAAGGAATGGGATCAAGAGCACATCTGGCAAAATAACATGACATAATTGTTGCTAACAATAGTAATTTCATCTGTTTGAGTTGTCTGTTATGGTAGGTCTGGCTGCACAGTCGGGGTGGTGAGTGGCGAGGTGAGCAAATTAGCTTGCACCCAGAGCAATTGTACATTATTATTAGTTTCCATATTATTAGTTTCCATATTACTTTTTTTAATTGCTATTTTGGAAAATAAGCTCAAATACAGAAAGAGTTGAAAAAACATTTGCCAGATCTGATAATGTACAGTATCAGTTTGTTACACAAAAACAGGTCATAGACTGATAGACATTCATAACCATGATCTGATTTCAGTGATAAGACATGCATATCAGTGCATAAAATCATAGGCAAGGTTTTGCAGTGGGCAGGTTTGGATAGCTCAGTTTGGGTGGGGAAAACTGTTTGTGTGTACCTGTGTGTGTATGGGGGTATTTTACAGTGTTGTCATACAGTACTTTGACATTTACCCTGAAAAAATCCAAATTACTAAGGATCATTATAGCAAACAGTTTGTGGCTGACATTATGTTGGGGTATTTTAAGGAACATGCAGCATTTGGACAGCCCCAAGCACTGGGGACAGCTGACACATTTCACACAATCAACAGTCAGGAGATCAGTAACTCCCTGTCACTTTGACAAAACATTTAATTGATAGTTAATTTCATGGGACTTTGCTTCGCTTGCTTCATTCCTCAAATGAAGACTTCATCAAGATCAAAGCAGCGGGTTGGGACAGACAAGCTTCAATGAGTTTTAATTAACAATGCCCTGCCTCATAAAGGCCCTGTTTCTCAAACTGTGTGCAAAGGTACAAAGGCAACACAAGCTGGAGAGGGATCAATGAAACCCCCAAACTGAGTAATAAATATTGTTTCGGTCTGGCATGTGTTTTATCAGATCGAAAATGTATAACATTCTTAACGTTTAAAGCAAAGTTTATTCATTCACATAAGTACATCTTAGGCAGATCTCATCATGACTACCTTTTGTAAGGTGAAATTAGCCAGAATTTCATCATGGTAGAAGCCATTCTGAGAATGTTTATACAGCTTCTTACATGTTTGGATTTTTGTGCGCTACTGAAGATTTCGGTGAGAGTTGTGCATAAATGTTGAGGTTAATTGCTTCTGCAGTGAGGTGTGGTAAATATATTTCCAAATCAATTTTAAATAAATATTCTATTTTCATGTCGGCATTGTCTTACCAACATTTTTCAGACTTTTTTATGCTATTTATACATAACAATGAGGATGGTCAAGGATGTTTACCTTTTGTTTGTACAATGTGTCCAGAGTTTGTTACTTTCTCAGCAAAATGAGATGCTTCAGGCGAGCCTAATGATTTCATGGTAATACATGAAGGAAGTGCAAATACATATTAAGGTACTTTTTTGTGTGTTGATATTGATTCTATGTGTGAATGCAGTAGAATGATACATTTGTCAAGTATCCCGATTAATTATTTTCAGAGGCAGAACATGAGATTTGGACCAATTCGCATATTTTCCAGAGACAGAACAAAAGTTTCTGATAAGTTTGACAGAGAGAAGTGGAGCTGAAGGCTTCTGAATGTGAAAAAAATCCTTCAGGGAAGCCATCTGCTCCGGGGGCTCTATTACTCAGTACAGAAAGCATTGCTTTGCAGAGTTTGTTGAGAGAGGAGTGTTGTAGCTATGGTCTTAGCTTGCTGCTCTGATAGTTTGGGAAAGATGCCATTGATTTTTATATTTTGTTCTGGTTTGCAAAAGGATGGGAATATTTAAATGCTTTGCTTCAGTTATCAGAGGCTGATATTGTTTTATGTTATTTTTCATGTCAGGAAATTTTTCTCTTAAATAGGTTTGACAGTGTCTCTTGTCACCTAATGTAAAAGATCTTTTATAGAATATTTTATATTTCAATTTTAATAACTGTAGTGTCGAATTATTAGGTATTGTATGGATTATGTTGAGAGTTGTTACATTTATAAAAATATTATAAATGCTGGTAAGTAACCAGGTCAGTAAATCCCACTCTTGTAGTGATCTAAGTATTTGAACATCTATTTAACCCTTAGAATTTGAAGGATGCCAATTGGTCTGAAAATCGCTCCATGTAGTATCATTGTAATGCACAGCTCATTTCAATCAACAGTATCATAAAGAGATTTATCACAGTTCATCAGTTTGATTTGAATTTTTAAATGGTACAAAGCTGAATCAATTCAATTTTTAGTGCAACATTTATTCCTCTTGAGTAGGGGTTTGTACTGTGAGCAGAATGCATTTTTCAATATAATATGCACCCCAACATTCTTTATTATAGCAACAGATCAACAGAAACAGAAATGGCACACTCAGTGTGGCATGTTGTATCCCCCCTACACCAGTCCAACACTGTATATTGCTTAGGGGGAAGAGAAAGAGCTTTTACGTAGATTGAGATGTTCACTGCTCTGCCCTGAGTATATCAGTATGAGTACTGACAAAAAAGGCCAAAAATAGATTTATAGCAAATGACAAAAAACACATCTACATGGATGCTGAGGTGTGTCTTGACAGCCTGGGACTTCAGGCATTATAAAACCAATCGTGTCTCTGAAACTCTTGCTCACTTGACCATTAAGAACTTACCCACAGAGCAATTAGTGGTGGCATGGACTTTCATGACATAGAAGGACATCTAATATGCCACTGCTGTGAAGAAGCCAGAGATTCATGCGACATTGTGTCTCATTGTTCAATTGCCTTTTGGTAGGTGAATGACTAAGCATGACAGTCTATGACCCATAATTCCCTTGTTCATGGCATTTTGGCCCACAGTCTCATTAACAGCTAAATTACCTCAGATTGAACTTTATTAAATTAGTGGAACTTTCATATTTAAAGAGGTTAAGAGTGCTGATATGTTTCCACTGCATAGTCACATGGGATTATATTTACATATTATATATACTCAATTTCATAAATTAGCTGTTGATTAGATGGCATTTCTGTTTCACAGAATAAATGTTAAATGAATTTGTATGACACCGGGAAGCTAATGCTGAATCTGAACAAGCAATGAAACTAAACCCATTTAATATGGCTCACAAGAAAAATCATATTCTTACCAGTTTAATGAAATACAAATTCCCTTTATCAAAAAAACATATGAACCTATTATTATATTCTGAAATAAAGTTGCCTGACATTTGGGTGTCATTGTTTAAAGTAACCAATCAAATTATGTTTTAGGATAAAATGAATTATGCCACAGAATAACCCCTAACAGTGAACGTGTTTATTGTATAAATTCATCAAAATGACTGATATGAATAAAATGGTTGCTCTTCCAAAACCACAGCTCATGATGTAGACACAGGCAATCTGAGGACAAAGAAAACTCTAACCGATAAAAAGATTATTACATACTGATCATCCCCTGAAGTGGTATTCCAGTTTTCATACAATTAATAAAAAGCTTCAAATGAACGACATAGCTTGCTATAGTGTCTATTTTAAATAATGTTTATCAAAACGTATGTATTTTTAAATGATTGAATAAATCAAATGTATCATTAATAGCTCAGTTATACAAGCTGATTTTAGGAGATCTACATTTCAGTCTAAATGGAAAGTGATGAGTTTGGCAGCTTAGAATCATTATTTCTTGAAGAATTAGACATGCCTTGTTATTACTACTATGGGAATTATTTCTATGGGATAGAAAGTCACCTCTCATTGTTGCAACAAGGGTCACTCACACTGAAATACACAAGGATTTGATTGCAAAATATTAAAAGGTCACAATAGTAAAATGTAATAATTATATTATATTACACAGGAAATAGAGAAAGATTCCTGTGAAAAGATTGCCTGTTACTGTTTTGTGAGTCCTGTGTTCTAATAAGATGCACAATTCTCCACCCTCCTGACAGCACAGCAAGTTGCTGGCAACACTTCTCTCTTTTTGCCAGCAGTCGCTTCTCATAGTCTCAGTGGCCCCTTAGATAACCTTTCACTGCACTCGATGGCTTCTGACTCCATAACTTTTGTACTGTCCCCCACAGCTTCACCTTGATATTGCAAATCATAATTTCAGGAGGACAGTGAGAGTGCAGCACCTCCATGGTGTGTATTGACAATATTCCCTACTACTTCAGGTGTCCTGTATGTGTGATGCGAGCTGACTTTTGCAAAGTACTGTACACATACGGATGATCTGTAATTTTTAGTATTCAGTGACGAAAGGCTAAAAAACCAATAAAGCCATACAGTTAGCATCCACTTCTGACCAATGGACTAACGATTTCAAAAGTGCCAGCAGCATCATTTATAAAACCTTAAATTTTTACCTAAATAGTATCATACTATTATACAGACAGAATTAGAGCTCAAGAGTAACAAATGAATTCTCCTGCATAGCAAGGGGTATGGCAGCTATGATTATTGCTGACTGAACAAATGGTCCAAAATTAAACATTAAAATGCATAATGCATAAAATAATAATATTTGTATTCTTTCTATATTCCATATTGGTTACCCCTTTACTGGCCGTACATTCTATAAATGATGACATAGTTGAATGTCAACATATGCAACAATTTATGTTCACAAATCTTAGTCCACTGATGATAAACTTTTTTGCAATATCAGTGCAGGAAATGTTATGAAATCTATCAGTACAAATAGTTTTTTATTACATTTGCTTGCTCAGTGAGTGTAACAGGAATCTGCTGTAGGCTACCCTGGCTTTGGATGGATGATGTATATAATGCTCTGCACCCAGCCATTCAGCTATTTTGTGTTATAAAGTCCCAGTTTTTTGCAAAAAGAAAACAAAGTGACCCAAGAGGACAGCTTGTGTAAATCAAGTCCGAATGATGAACCAGTCACTAAAAACACTTGTTCTCGTCACACCATGCAATTCACATCATATTATGAATAATAGAGTGAGACCACCAATGAACCCATTGTTACACTTTCTTAATGAACACACATTAGGTCTATATGTATGAGCAGAGGAAAATATGCCTGCTAATCGCAGCTGTATGTAGTCCCATTTAACTACAAGGAATGATGAGACAGCAGTGCAAATTTACATTGCCCTCTATGGTGTGGTGTGCAATGCAGATAGATGCCCTATATGTGTGTGTGTACATGTTTTTAGCTTGTGTGCAGGTACATTCATTTTCACATCCAGAGAAAGTTTTATAAATCATGATTTGTGCGTGAAAACTGACATGTGACGATTCTGGAGTGTTTTTATGCATACACAGCTCCAGCCTCAGTCAGTGAATGGTAATCACTATCAACCATTAATATGAATGAAACATTAATTGTGTGTTGCTTGTAATCTTCACAAAAGAAAGGCAGATCACATTATGAAATGTAAGATTTTGGGAATTTGTTGAGCTCCTTGACATTAATAAATGCAGCTCTTGTATCTTTTGTCTATTTTAGTACAGTACATAATTTTGAATAAATAATAATAATAATAATACAAGTTTTAGCATCACATAATATATCCTAAAAGCAAAAACCAGAGGATCAGCGTTATCAAGCTTTCTTCAAGGTCAGAAATATTTCTGATTTTATGATCAAAATATAAATGTAATAGTGGGTTACTGAATACTCCTGCATATGCACAAATGCACACACAGATATACAATACACATTCAATTTTAATTTGCAATATCTCTGTGTGAGTCACTATGTAACACAATATAACACAACTGTGTGCTTGCAAATGGTCTCTTTGATCAAAATATCCATGTAATTATAATGGTGAAATAATGATTTTCTATTGTTACTGGTTTTAGTATGAGACTTTTCAGGATTTTAAGACCAGAGACATGATACCCTCTTAGATGGAAAAGGAGCAGAAAATGTTGTAATTTAATGACAGCTTTGCTGTGAAAAGTAGCAACAGTTGTTTTCATATCCCATTATGACAAACCCCTCCACCTGTAGACCAAGTACACCACTGTGCTTAGTAAAGTAAACCATTTACAAAGGACAAATACAAAGGCACCCACCTCACAGTCAGGGAATCATGGAATTTAAAGCAATCATTTTGCCACTCTCTAAAATTCCTTTGATTGGTCCTTGTGCATTTGGCTCATCTTTACTAATGTAATCCCTCATGGTCAATTAACCACTCCAGGCACATGTGAGAGGGACCTCATTATGCAAATGTAAATTTTAATGAATGAATGAATGAATGATTTTGGAAACCAGATAGTTGTTACTGACACTGCATAAACCTTTTTAAACTCCAGGCCCTCATTTTCAGTTTATTCTCTTCTTTGGAAATCCCAGTTACAATTGCACATGTGTTGCACCATTTCAGTGTCAACCCACATTTCAGGAATGCACATGTATCTAGGTGGTACTTCCTTTTACTCTGCAGTTCATCAAGTGTGACAAAGCACTGCAAAACCAAGTGGTGCAAGCAAAATACAGGTTCCCAAAAGAGTAGAGAAGTGTGCAATACAGGGATAAGCTGCTGACTGAAGCCCTCCCTGTTCTGTAGTCATTTATTTGAATGATTCGGATTTGATCTTGCGATGAATCACTTCACTCAAAGATTGAGCTTCACATGAATGTACACCTGGGAGCCCTACTAAAACCATTTTAATGAAACAAAAATACATGAAGCATTGTATATTTTCCACACATCACTTCCAGTGGTATCTTCAATTACCGGAATCAAACAAACATTTGTACTCCACTGCATTCTCTCTCACACACTGCTACAGTATGATGGGGGTAAACTTCACTCTGAGACCACAGTGTTTCCATACGTTCCCTCTGGCCCAGCCATCCAGTTACCGGCAGCAGTTTGATCCCTCTCTCCCACAACGGTTCAAACACAGCCACAAACTTATGAGACCTCTATTTCACTGAGGCATATCTTGGAAAAACAAAAGAGCAGTTCCCCTAAGCCTTGATCTTAGGCCAAAGGCATTCTCTGGGCACAGTTTTTGACAGGGTGTGTTAAATACTGCAATGCTCTTCAGTTAACCTAAAATTGAGTTCATCTTAACCATGTGGGTGAAAAAGGATATTCCCCTTATTATAAGCTCACAGTGGGGATTTTGAAATACCAGCACTGAAATACTTTAAGCAGTGCAATAATTAGATAAATAAAAATGGTTTGTATTATTGTTTGAGAAGTTACAGCTGTTTTTAACTTTATGACTGTCACATTGCCACAACATCCTCCATCAATTCCAGAGGGCCCTGCCATGTGAAATCAGCAGATTTTCCTTTTTACGCCACAGGCTGCCAGCTAAGTCACTGCAGATACTGCACCAGAGGGCCACAGCTGAAGCAGGCTCCTCACAGGCCTCTGCATGATAACAGCAGACAGAGAGAAATGAGGCAGAGGTTGTGCTGCCTGTCTTTCCTTGCTGATGCTTTGGCTGACTCACAGTCCACAGACAGCACTGAGATAACATGGAGATGGTCCATATTTGATCCTTCCTCTAAAATGTGTCACCGCTGAATTCTCAAGATCCCTAACTAAACGTTCCATTCAAATGAAACTCCCAGTTAAGGCTGATTTATTTAACAATGCCATATACCTGAGGTACAGATGACAATTAATGCACAGGCTGGCCTAGGCTGCAGCATGTGTGCAAGGGCCCCGGATTGACCTGACTATTTTTTTATTTTAATTTACTTCATAGAAAGTAACTAACCTTGACCCCTATTGGCCTATAAGAAACATTTGAAAAATTAAGCAGCTGATTGGGTAGATGTGGTCAGGTTAATAAGATCAGTTTGGTTTTCAAAATGTACTATTATTAATATTTATAATATGTCAATGCTACTGGACAGTGGTGAAATGTCAGAAAGAAAATATGATAGTGGGGGACAAAAACGAGAAGCATAACAGCTGAAAGAACACCGAGACCAAGATCTACTAAAGAAAATCTCTAAAATGAATGGATATTTCAATATGGATATATCTTCACCAAGTCAACTGCATAATGAAGATCCACAACAGGAAGACTGCCAGCTGGTGCGGCTGAAACAACCGCAACAGGATCCTTAGCTGTAGCTGTAGCTAGCTCTAGCCATGGCAAAAACACAAGCCAGGCTAACTGCAACCATGCCCCAAAACCATCTCACACAGATAAGGAGTCTGAGACACAGGGACTGACACTTCAACCACCTGAAACACCAGTATGTTGTACCACCAACACCCTTGGAATTAGCCATGTCCCAACCACCATGAATCCCTCTATGTAGAGGGCACAAGTGGCTCGCAAATCCCACTATCTATAGTTTGGATCCTGCATGCTGGGATAAAATTAATGAACACATGAGGACATACTGGGTTAAAATCAGACCTGAAACTTGTTAGCGCAAAGACGCAGATGTCAGTGCCTCAGAAGGGCAACACAAACACGAAAAGAGGAACTTTTCCAAAACCCTGTTGAAAAAGAAACTGGCAAATGTGCCAGGCACTGTGTTTTGTTTCTCAGAGATCTTCAGTCCGCACTCACGGCAGGCTATAGTGACTAGAAAAATGCAGCCACATGATTGGCTGAACATGAAGGATCGGAGAGTCACAGAAATGCTATGGTTGTTTATGTTATGTGCTGTGCTGATTTTGGCCGTATAGATTCAGTACTAAAAAGGCATCTGAGAGATTTTGATAATGCAAACTTTATGGATGTGCTGGAAGTTATGAACAAGTTCGATCCATTCTTGAATTCACATATAGAAAAATATGGCAATGCTGGCAAGGGATCATACCTCTCATCAACAACATGTTTATTTATTTTTATTGGACTGATGGGAGAGCAATAATCAATCAGACAAAAATGGCCAAGGACTTTTCGATCAGTGTCTATTCCACTCCAGATGTTATACACACAGACCAGGTAACATTCATTACGTGATATGTGTCACTTGATGGCTGCATCGTGGAGCATTTTTTCAGGTTTCTGCCAATTCAAAGTCATTCAGGAGAGTCCCTTTGCCAGTGTGTTCTTGGTGTTTTACAAGACATGGGCACTGATATCAAAAACTGCAGAGGCCAGTGTTATGAAAATGCAGCCAACATGTCCGGTATTTACAGTGGCCCGCAAACACGCATTAAACACATTAACCCTTTGATCGAGTGGGTACCGTGCACTGCTCACACATTCAATTAAGTAGGGTTTAACAGTGTTAACTGCTGCCTTGAGATGGAGGAATTTTTCTTTTTAATTTCACTTTTTAATTTTTCTGCCAAATCCTCATCCCATTGGCAGAGAATTACAGTGGGTTTGGAGCCTAATGACAACCACAGGACAGAGACTTTGAAAAGTCTTTCAGACACTAGATGGTCACACATGCAAGCAACAGAAGCACCGCACCAGAATTATGCCACAATACAAGAGTCACTGCAAAAGTTAAGTGATGATTTGAGCCAAAATCTTACTGCTCGCGATGAAGTCAAGACACTGCAGGATTTTGTGGATGAAATTGGACAATTCAGAGAATTTATTCAAGAAAACAAGAACACCTCAGCAAGGTCACTGCTGCACCTTATAACTGGGACTTGTTAAGAATAGACTGAGATCCACAATGGACCAAAACAGAGACACCCGTCTCTGATGTCTATTGAAAGTAAATGTTATAAAATGCATCTCAAGATATCTGCATGAACAAGGAATTTCACAAGTATTACAACTGTTTTGGAAATGAAGTAACTGCCCTTTCTGAATGAAGAAATATGAGTAGAAAAATATGTAGGCTGCTACATTATGACTAGACATTGCTCTAATTAGCCCATTGACTGCCCTCTCCCTTATTCAAAAAATAAGGGAGAGGGCAGATATTTTACCACTCAAATATAAAGCAGCCAGACTATTATTGCCATATAGGCCTATAATGTATGTAAATATGTGTTGGTAGTCCGAAGTGTGTGTTTAAAATGTGAAAATAGGATATTTAATCTGAGAGCCATTGGCAGCTCATGGACTTCGAATACCGATGCAGACAGAGCGTTAGCAAGACAGCTGTACAGGCGTAGGTTGGGTTAGATGATGATCCAGAAAAGTGTGGGGGACACGTCCCCTGCGTCCCCTATGGCTGCAACGCCCGTGGTGCCTGCTAAATACCTTTCACCATGAATAAAAGTTTAAGAGCCATTTTCTCCTGCTCCCTTAACTTTCAGAAATCAGTGTTCTAATTGAATTTAAATTTAAGTGAGGCAAAAAGGCTGGAAAACAAGAACTTCTAAATGATTAAATGTGCAATATTTGTGAATTTAGTGAAAATGAAAACTTAGTGTAAAAAGGCTAATAACAAAAGGATTTATTTTGCAGACTGCAATTAAATTCTGTAACTTAACATTTAAATATGTTAATTTATAGATGAGGCCAGTACAAAACAAAATATGGAATGGGGGAATACAATTGAACAGATACCTAGATTTGATGTTCCTTCTTTGTAATTTGTTTCGGCAGAAAATGCATAATTGCATTTAAGTTTGATGAACTATCTCAAGATGGATGAGTTTTTACTAATGTGAAAATGGATTTGTAAAAAAGTGAACTCCCCACTGTGTCAAAACCCATAGCAGCACAGACAGAAAATGAATCACAAAGCAATCCATGGCCACAACAGTCTAATCAGTAGTATGGAACTATCAAGCTAGAGATTCATCTTGAGAATTAATCAGCTCCAAAGTCCTATTAGTATAACTATATTTAAATTATAACCATAGACCGTGTACCCACAATTCAGCGACATAAATAGAATTATTTGTTGTTTCATTATTCCTCAGGGCATCTTCATAAGATTATTCAGTGTATGGCATGAGTTTTTTTAAATTATTTACAGAAATCAATCAGGAATCACATTTTCAAGCTCTTCAAATGACTGTACCATGCAACTCCTCACCAAGATGTATCATTTCCATGGATGGTTGAGTCTGATTGAAAGTCAATTTATCTTCTCCTTTGGTATGCTCAGATATGACACTGTGCCTGTCTTGTGAGCTTTGCCTCTTTCCTTCTCCTCATTATGCAAATGGCATGGATGAGGAGGATAATTTATTTTTTTATTTTTATTTATTATTATTATTATTATTATTATTATTATTGGCAGTATGTAACTCGTGGTGCATCTGCAGTGTGGACAGAAGCCAGGGCATGTCTCCACATGAATCAGAGGAGTTAACAGCTGCCTCCTCCTAAATCAGGGGAAAAGGGCTTCTGCATGAGGTTAAATACTATATAAAATAACATTTTATGCACACCCCAATAAATGGCATATGGTGTTTCTTTTACATTTATTTCATGTTCATGCAATGCAATGTGATACTTAAATACTATGATGATTTTTAAAATGTTTTGCCAGTACTGAACATGACTTCAGGAAATCGATTTCTTGCTGACATAATCACAAGAAATGTGTTTGTTGCAAAGGCAGTCTTTGTGAATTATTGTGTCATCACAAAGATGAGCTTGAAAAAGCAGTTTTAAAAGTGCTGGATTAATATTCTGCTGATCCAGACATACCTGTGAATCCTCTGACATCCCCAGTGCTGGATTAAAAATGACAGATGCCTCCTTTTCAGTGGACTGTAACTTTGCACTTTGCTGACAGTTATACAAATCTGTGATTTGTATGAAAGTCATCTCAGAGTGGAGAGGGAAAGCTGTACATCATTTGCCAGAATATAGTTTACACATATTTATTTCATCTGGAAGTGAACTGGCAGAATAACCCATGGCTGTCAATAACAGTACGATAAAAATGAGATGACTTTCTAAAATTAAGTGTAAGTTTTGTTCTGTGAATCTTACTATTGAAATTATAATGATTTGTAGAACGTTTTAGGAATATTCATTGAACTTGCTGCGGTTATAAATACTTGAGGCTTTCCAGAAAACCCTTCTTTTGTTGCACTTGTGTCATTGTGCACTTATTTATCTTTGAAGTAATGAATTAATGAACTAATTAAATATTTTCAGTTTTATTTGCATCATAATTAACCAGAGAACGAAACACATGTCATATAAACCATAAACAGACACTATCTTATGAAGTCTTGTTAAACTGCTAAACATGTAGGAAGTGGAACAAAACCCCACAATCTACAACACATAAGATTTGCCCATAGCGTTGTTTGACTTTTTCACATGCCTGGTTCCTTCACAAAAGCGTTAAACAGAAAGATTCACAGAACATTACTGGGCCTTCAGGACACAAGCCTGTCTTTGAATCCTTATCTTTTGTCCCCAGAAGTGCTTAAAATATTCTCAAGTCCCGTCCCGTCCCCCTACCCATGCATCTTATCAGTAAAAATATGCTTGCCGTTTTAAACTTGAAGTATACTTGTAAGCCATGCTGAATAACAATCAAAATGCTTTTCCCTATAAAATATCCCTTCTACCTGCAGCATCATAAGACTTGCCATGCAATTTAAAGCTCACAAAGAATGAACACAATTTCCCCCTGCAGTTAATGCTCAGCACTTCCACTATGCTGGGCAGTAAGAGACAGTTCAATGATCACAGCTTTGCACCACACAATGGCAATGAATGTCTTTGTTTTTTTTTACTGTAAGACTGTGTGTTATAGTACAACCTCATGAACATTTTGTGTATTCATGCAAAAGTAAATGGCACAGGGAGTGTGGCCTAAATTCTAACGAATAAACACTGAATAAACAGGGTTGGAGTTTTTTAAAGGCCACACTGGCTTTACACAACTTTATTAAGTACAAAATCCCCATTATATAGAAATGCTGCTCCATTTCAGTGTACAAGGGTTTCTTTTCATAACAAGAATGTTGTTCTGGTGTAGCATTATTGTCAAGGTATGTGTTCATTAGCCATGGCTTATTATTATGCAGTGCTTTCCTCCTTACATTCTGTCAATAAAAAGCTCAGACATGGTATCAGCAGACACAGAACTCTACCAGTGTGACTGCATTTTATGAGCCAATCAGAAAGCTCTGTTATCTGACATTGGCAGCATGAGATTAATAGGGAAGCTGAAGCAGATGTGTTTTTTACTTTCCCTGTTAAAGTACAGCATGCATATGTTTAATTCATATCAGATTATCTGAAAAATGAGACAGTGAATATGTGATAAATTGCAGAATATTGTCTGTCATTGGTCAGGTCAATGCCACTAGGCCACAGTTGCAAGTATCACTGAATGTCTAGAGGAGAAAGCCTAAAATTGATACAATACACAACATAATATAATTTTTAAATCCATGTCTCTGTGAACAGACATAACTATTTCCATCATCTGCCTTAGGTATTCCCAATTATTTCTATGTCATAATAGCCATAAGTAAATCCCCCTCTATTGTGCCCGTATGGCATGCTGAGCATTCACATTTATATTATTATAGAGTACCAGAGACAATGATTATTTTGTAAAATAAATTACTTTTTACAAATTGAACTTAAGATTAAAAAAGTTTTTGGATGGGATGACAATATTACAGATGTATGAAGCCAAAATATTAGTAAATCATGATTTTTTTTCTTCTTGAGCAGGACACTGGGGGAGATAATTAAGCAATAGATTGGTGAAGGCCAGTCTAATTCCAGCCAATGCTGCTTTGTCAAACAAAGGTGTTCCAGTTTGTCAATTCTAGCTCCCAGTTAAGTGCTTGTGAAAAATGGAGGCTGTCACTTGTCCCAGTTATTGGACACTGGAATTAGAACAGCAAGTGTTTAGAGACTCTGGACTGCCAGCATTCTCTGCTTAATTTGGGCTGTTTAACAGCATGCCTATGCCGATGGGTTCAGATGCAACTTCACACATTTTCTTCCTTCTTATACTTGTTGATTTTTTAAATCACAGAAAAAATTTTCAAAAGTAACCAAATACAACCAACCTTACTACATATTTTTTCAAGGTTATTGATAGTTCAAGGAGCAGTATTGCACCACACAATGTAATTAGCCATGCAGATAAAATAAAATTTAAAAAGATTAAATATCTGACCATTTAGGTGACTGTATGCTAAAAAATTTTGTATGTCAGCCTTAATTTTTGTGCTTTTAAAATTGTTCCATTCATGTCAGCTTTAGCATTTTGCACTGTTCCATGACAAAAAAACAAGCTGTATGATTTTGTCACAGTTTAGGTAGCGACATTAGCAACATCATACATCACAACTTGCCTCTCAGTTTCTTGTACAACTCAGAAAATGATGGATTTTTCACTCTAGGCAATCTGTGAATATATCCTGTGCAATCTGCCTGGGAATGTCATTTGGAGAAAATGTTCCCCTCAAAGGCACTATGGTCTTAATCCCATATGGTTGACAGTGATGAAAAATTGTACATTGAGGCAATGAACAAGGAGGCAGTTTGTTATAATGGCCTTTCCTGTATCTCTCTATAAAACCCTACAAGTGTTATGCCATCAGTTACACCTGATCAGCTTGTGATCAGTGATGACTCACGGCTCTGGTCATATTGAGAACACATGAGCCCCATTTCTACAGTCAGGCAAAAACAGTGTGTGCCAAGGCTTGTGGCATTTACACTGTCATTTCTAGGCTTAGTTAGGGCTTGTGCTGGATTTTTAAAGTGATTAAACCTCAGGCTTTCGGCCCCTACCATGGTCCATGGTTCTCCTTGATAGTGTGATAGAGGTCATGGTTGGGCTAGTGTGGTTATTTTCAGAGCATACATACATAGAGCATCACATCCTGTAAATTGTCAGGAAGCTACGATTTCTTCTCACTTTCTCAAAGTGGCATGTTATATAGACAGATGTGCACTCATTCCTTCCCAACATTTTTGACAGCACAATATGTTTTGGTAGATGGTGTCCATTCTGAAGTATTATCAAACTCGGTTCTGGGGACCCCCTGTGTAAGCCGGTGTCCTGACCATTATGGTTGTTGACCATTATGGTTGTCTTTTTTCTTCAAATCTTCAAACAATGCTGGTCTAGTATTGTGTCTTTTGCTGTGATTGAACTGTTCATTTTATCTTCATGATGTCACCTCTAACCTTGTTTAGGTGAAAAAAAATAACTGCTTGTTAAAATTTAAAGTTTGCAGTTATGACTGGAATGAGATATACCATGCATAGTGGACCAAGATTGAAAACACCTGAACTAATTTACATTTGTCATAACAGCTAACTTCCATTCCTGTACAGATAAATGTTCTGTGGTAATAACCATGCACATTATACATTATGATATTCAGGTTTAGTGTGGGAAATTGCAGTATCTTTACGCTGACGTTTTATGAGTGCCCTTTCTCAATGAGCATACACTCAAATATGCACACACAACATCAAGTATGAGATGCTAAAAAAATAGACAATGATGCAATCACTGAAATGACAGCTGTTTGGTCCACCTGAACTGAACTAAGGTGACCTCTTCAACACTACGTCTGCTGGTTTTATCTTTGCATTGGCAAGCATCAAATGAGGCTTGAAGAGAGGACCGAGTCTCCACCATTTCTTTCCCACCTTTCTGAATTCGGGTGGAAAATTAACTGTGAATCGCTGAGGGCTAGGTAAGGTCCCACACAGTTGGATGGCCTGACAGAGTCATTTCCACATTGTGGCAATGCAAGCTATCAAGTATACACGTCAGGAAAATGCACAGCAGTGTGTTCTTGCTTTAGCCTTTACTTAATGACCCAAAGAGGAATTAACGACCCAGAGAGGAGGAATACACCTTGTGGAGCTGGAGATTCTTTTTATTAATGTCACCAAAGTAATTACAGTGCAATCCCAGCCAGCACTGCTGTTTTCTGTAGTGCTTATTTAAAAGATATTATGATCATTAAGCAAAACAAGGAACATGATATCATTGCTAGAATAAAGCCCTGAAATATTAGTGATACCATTGATTACAATGAAAGAAAACAATTGCCTGTGCTTTCTCAATGTTTATTTTTTTTCCTGATATAATATTGTTTCAACATAACAGGCCTCTGGAATGTACTAAAATTGAAGTTCATCAGTGAGTGAAAAAAAATCATGTTTATGAATTCACTTACCAAAGTATCAAAATACTTGTAATACTGTGTTATTTTTTAATTGTATGCTATCCCTATGTGACAGTTTTACACAGTGAATCTATACATTTATGTATCATAAGAAAATACAACAAACAAGATGAGCCAGGTTGATATGTGGCCCTTTCATCAACAAGCTTTAGATTGTTCTAAAGATTAATGAGGTTATTTGCAACCAGTAAATTGTTCATAGGATTGATGAGGCTATCTAAAAACTTTAAATTGTTCTTAGGAGCATGTGTATAAAAATTTAACTTTAACAGGGCAGTGTAAACCTTCATCTTCCTAAATTATTAACATTGGATGAATTGAGTAGCAGAGACCTGCTTGATTGTTGCAATTAAACTGTGATTGTGTCATCTGTAAGGTCAATAAGGAGTGTGTGCCTGGTGCGAGCATAGATTAGTGCAGTTTGTGTTGGAAGGCTGCATTCAGACTTGCCTGTTTTATTAAGACCGTTTAAGAGGCATGGTAAAACTCACATTCAGAAAACATAAGCATACATTAAACCCTGCATAAGTGTGGTTTAGAAGAACAGTTTTACTTCAGTAACACAGCACTGTAATTTCAGTGTGTACTATAATTACAGTTTTTTCTTCAAATTTGTGGACACAGTTTTTGTAACATGCTTTTTTAAGCAAGTAACGAAAACACTCAGAACTCAGTTGCATTTTCAAACCAGTAAATACAATTCAAACATACACATACAATTCAAATGTCAAATACATTTTCATAAAGCAAAGAATACAAATCACTATACTTGCTGCAGAAGTAATTTAACTAAATCTGTCTCAATAAAACTAAATGAAATGAATATGTTAAGAAAAGAATGCATCCATTACCATATGTCTTCATCAACACCATGCTGAGGTAAGAGGAAGGTGCAACTTAAATATTTGAAATAAAATAATTGCAATTATTATTGACAATGTGATAAATCAATGACATGCTGAGTAGAGGGTGTGATCAAACTGTGGCAGAGCTACTGGCATTAAGCACATTAATGATTCAGTAATGGCAACAATTATGTGGCATGTATTTCATACATATATATCAAAATGCATTTTATTTGCAGAATTAGTTTTGACAATGGCACTTTACAATGTAAATTCCAATGACACTTCACAATGTAAATAATGTCTTTACACTGTTTTGGGTTGTGCATACCATTGTTCCTGTACCTTCCGGCCTTCTACACCATGTGGAGTTCTTACATGTATTTTCTTTTTTCTTTGTAAGTTTTTAATTGTAAATCGATGCATTGGAGGTGTGTATCTGTATGGCGTTGTGGCTCATTATCTGGCCTACTCCGACTTTAACCTGGTTTAGAACCTCTGTGGTTAATTGTCTGAACACTGAGCAATCCTTTCCTGTAAATAGGAACCCTGTAACCTGTAATACCCTCCATTGGTTTTGAGGTTCAGTAGTCCTACCAAACTATTTGTATGACAAGGGCCTACAATGGTATGCTTGTGTACTTGTTGCCAATGTTGGGAGAGTTGACCTGTAATGCTCAATGGACGTTGCAACATTAAAACAGTCCAAACAATAAAATAACTTATAAAAACAGAGAAATTCATTCTGTCAAGGGGTTTAAGGCTAAGATTATATGGAGAGCTGGTATTTTACTGCAGTGTATCATTCAGAATATTAGATTTTGTTCAAGATTTCAGGAAATGGTGAAAGCCAATATGTGCTCAGTACAATTTCATTGAAGGCAGTTTGGACATTTTTGGAAGACATAAATAAATGAGGAAATGCCTCTCTGTCTTGGTTCACAAAATGACAAGAGCATGATTTACTTTATCCATTGGTTTGGGAGTTGAGAACAGAGGTGAATTTGGAGCCTGTTGGAGCCCTAGCCAGAAAATGCCATGGAGCCCTTCGTACTGTCATTGCCAGTTTGTTCATAGCCATTATCATAACTCAGCCCTTGGGTGCCCCAAGTAGTAGCTTGTTCATCTTGTCTGTAAAATCTGCCTATGTTTTGGAGGCAGAATTTATGAAAGTACACTAAACTCAAACAGCTGAATGCACACTGAACACTGCTGCAACAGGTTTACACAACAAGTGGTACATTATGCCAACAATGTAAAACAGAACTAACTGAAAAGCTAACAGGATATCACAATCCTGATCAACTGAAAAAGAAGCTATGGTTCAGTCTACCAGCTCAAATATTCCTGAAGGCTGTTAGGATTTTCACAAGCTTTGAAAATACCTGTCACTCTGAACTTCAAAATGACAAACAACATGCAAAGGAAAACACCAACATGCCTCTGGATCAATCTCTGGGATTCAGCCCATAGCTGTTTTCATGAAGTCTAATGCTGAGAAAATGGTGTATGCTTATAGGCAAGGTTCTACACATCAATGTTTATTCATCCTTAAAGAAGATGCACACTGTAATCCCACTAACATTCAGAAATTGTCCATGCATTTCTCTGGATATCCTACATGACCATTTCCTTTGTCCAGATATCCAGATGACTAGGGCAGTTTTCAGAAGTCTGGTTTAATCAGTGAAGAAATGACCCGATCGCAGAATTTAAAAGGCTCTGTGTATGAAATGAAAGCCTCTGTTCAGAACGTGGAACAGTCCTGTCTTTCGTTGGATGGACTCCAACCTTTTCCTGCCAGATGTGTTCAATGCAGTGTGAAAAGAAGCAGCATCACATGTTCCAGGGGGAAGAGATTCATTTATTTTACATCACTGATTTAACAGTATAGATATTTAGAGCTTGTATCATTTGAAAAGAATCATGAGATTGTTTCAACCACTTTGAAAAACTGAATAATGTTTTGAGAAATGTGTGTAAGCAATTGATAAATCAATGGGGATGAGGGTTCTGTTTGCAGAGAGTAACTATTAAATGTATTTATTCAGATGTACAGATGATATATTAATACAAATGAAACAAGTCTAGGATTAGAAAAGGCAATGTCTGTGATACTGATGTCTGAATGACTTCAAACTGTGAAGATTGATGGTTCTACTTCACAACTCTGATGAACTCTATCAGTCTGTTTGTAGAGAGTTAATATTTCCCTTTCAATAGTGAGTGCAAGACTTTTAAACTAAAAAGCCAATTTGTGTATCTGCCAACAGCACATGTGCCAGCAGTGGTTTGCATCAGATACCGATCCAAGAACTAAGGGCGCTGTGTTATTACAGCTTCTCCTCTAATTTTTCAAAGGCCTCACTTTTCTATTTAGCCCCCCCTGAGGAGGGGATGCAGCACTGCAGTTCTGATGTATTATTTGGAGCAGGCAATTTTTTGGAGCAGTAAGCAAACCTGAAGATGGTCACCATCCCTTGTCCTGGATACCATGTCACTCCTTAAGGCCATATTAGCCATACTTCTGGATCCATGGCCAGTGGGTCACTTTCCCTTCCTGGTTGCACCTTCAGGCATGCCACTTCCCTTGTGATTTATTAGTCAAATTATCAGCTTAATAACTAAAGGCCTGCTACTTTATCAAATTGAATGAGTTGTCAAATCTAGAGCATGGCAGTGTGTGAGGAGTCGTTATCAATATTGCTATTGTATGGAAATACGAAAAATTAAAGGATCAATGATGTTTAGATATACTGCTTGGGGAGGCCATGAAAGATATTTGACATCATCCTAGTGTTCATAAAATTGGTCTTGAATCCATTTAGCAGTGTTTATGATTTTAGAATATGACAGCATCTTGACAAAATGTGTACATTATAGGGTTCAACCTGGCCACCCTAGTTTGTATTCCTTTGCCATAATTCTACCATAAAAAGTAATAACAGAATGCAGTGTCCATCTGTTGTAGGGAGGCTGAAATGTTTGGCAGGGCATCAATGTACTGAAGAATGACAGCTCAGACTGAGGGACAATGACAATGATAAGGGTTCTAAACACACCTCAGTGGAAGACTTTCTCCGAACCTTATGAGAATCTCACTGAACATACATATGATTATGTACAGGCAAAATATACATTTAATTGTGAACTGGTTACTGTGACCCCTTATAATAAAATGGTTATTCCAATCACTACTTCATGTTTTATGAATTAGCATGTTTTTATACAACCTGTTTTTATACCAAACATTTATACCTCTCACACTAGCCTGGGCCTACCACTGGCCTTTGCTTTTCTCAGACAACTCAAGGGCACACAATCTGAATGAATAATTCTGCTATTTCTGAATACCAGCACACAGAAATGAAATAACACACAAGGGTGCATAAAGATTATTTAAGGTTTTTAATGCAGATACAATGCCACAACCTTCACTATAGCATGCCACCATGTTTAACACCTCAGGACAGGCAGGTTGAAGACTTCAGTTGACTTGGTCCAAATATAAATCTATCCATAAGTAGGAATAATGGTAACAGATGTGCCACTACATCATACTGATTACACCAGATTATATGTTGTTGCAGGTTACATTAGTTACAAGCAGGCCATTAGGTATATATTAATTTCTGTGCTCATTTTAAGGCTGCTAATTTGTGTTTGTTTGTAACCATGTTTGGGTGAGCTACTTTTCGTCTTTCGTGATGTGTTTTCCTTGTGTGTTTCTTGTTGTCGTGATTTTCAGCACTACTTCTTTTGACAAGTTTTAAATCATTTTTCTGTTTCTGTGACTGATGGTCCCACAATTTGAAAATCTGTTAGATCGTGCATAGAAACTAAAATATTAAAGTGTTGATTTGAAAAATACATTCATATTTACATCAGCCAATTTTGTCATTGGTATTTATATAAATATGAACACATTGAGCATCATTATATAATAACAAATTCTTGTCACATTTAAAAAATGAAGAATTGTAGATTCTAACAAAAAAATTTACATTTGTGTCTCTATATTCAACTAAATTTTATCTGTTTACCAAGAAAATCAAGAGGTGGAAAGATACACAGACCAGTATATGAGTTATTGAAGGGTAATTCTTGTTGTGTTATAAAACAGAAAATAACATCAATGAGTAGACCTTGAAAGGAGAGTTGTGGTTGCCTGCCAAGCAAGCAGTTTTGGAGTATCCAAGTCAACTTGAATTTCTTCTAGCACCCTGCTGTACAAATTCACTCATAATATGTCAGACAGCATGTTACTAACAAGTGTTTTATGGTACATGAGCAGGTGTAGTCCTTGCAAGGGGAAAAAAGGTCCTAAGTATACAGGGCCCAAGGGTTTGAAGGGGCCCACGAAAATCTGGGAGTTTTTTCTAGCTACGGCCCTGAGTCCTTGTTTTGGTTTTAACACAGAGGTCCCTTTCAAATGTTCTGCTCTGGGAAACTTCTTTTCAAATAGTCCTAACACACATGATTTTGGCAGGGGAGGGGGGCCTGGCACCTTTAGAAAAGCAAAATAAGGAAGAAATTATTCCATATATGATATATGTTATTTAAGTCTAGAAGACTTCTGGTTGGATTAAAACTATTTATAGCAACAATATTTATTTAGATATTTTTTTTATGTGCAGCTGATCCATCTAGTCCAAACAGCTTCATTTTGTTTATGAATCTCTAAGGACAAAGTCCAAATCTCCTGTTTAATTTCTTCAGCTCAGAACAGATGCTTTTGCAGAGCTGTTTTTATTTGTCCCTCATCTGACAGCCAGACTGGCAGAAGGCCAGGTGAGGTTCAGGCTCCCCCGCTAGATTGTGACTGCACTGAATCCTCACATGGCCTCTGCTGATCTGGAGGAAATGAGACTGAAGCAATGTGGGAAGGAGGATATTCTTCAACCGTTCAGTGGGGCGGACAAGGGAAAAGTGGGGTCATCTAAATTTACGACCCCCTAACCTTCCCTCTGATCACCAGTGAAGAGTGTTGTTCCCTTGATTACAGAGCATTTTTCAGATGGAGAGGTTTGAAGCAGTGTAATTGATTTCAGCAATAGTATGGTGTTGTATTTATGACACCACATGCAGAGGATGTGGGAGATGGACTCAGCTGAATCAATTTCACACTAAATCTTTCAGTGATGCCTCATCATTTTTAATATATTCGCAAACAGAGGATGAATGAGATGAGATCTGCTTTGTTCCCAAACTCTCTGGAGTTAGCAAACTCGGCTCTGCTTCTGACCTTTTTTGTTTGCAATGTAGTTGTGTAACTAGAAGCAAAGACAATGAAAACAGAAGCAGAAATAGATTGGACTTATTGTATGTGCACATGTAAGTCCGTGATCATGATAAGAGGTACATTGGAAGCAGAAAAACGGACAGGTTTTTTGTTACTGCAATGAATGTGTCTCATAAAGAGCAGATTGTGTTTAATGAAGAACAAAGAATGCTAATCAGTAGCATATTGAAAAGCCCATTATGAGTCATTTTATTTTGGTATAGCTAAAATATCACTAAAACAACTTTTACATTCTTATTTAGGATCGTTAGACAATAAAATTAAATGAAGATAGCTAACTATAAGAGTGAACCACACATATGTAGCTTCTTGTTATATCAGTTATCACCAATGCAAGAACCAACATGAAACTAAAACAAATCATAACTTCCATTGACATAAAAATTGTGAAATATTTTTTTCCTTTCCAGTTAGCAGCCTCCAAAACACATGCGCATTTAAGATATGTGCCTATTATATCACTCTGGTTGAAGAACTGGCTTGAGTGTTTACAGCTGCAAACAAGAGTAGCCTATTGAAAAATAAGGTGACAATTATGCAATTACCTACATCACTAAAGAATCTAAATCTGTTTTATTGTTTTTTTTTCCAGGAGCCACATTATCTGTATGTAGGGAGGGGGAGTGTGGGGTTAGAACATGCCTAGTGCCTGTGATCTGACTTTCTAAGATGACTGCAGCAGAAGTATTGTGGCAAAGGTATTTTAATGTTTGAAAAAGGAAAGGTTAATTGGCAGAACTGGAAAATGTCACTTACAGTATGTTGCCATGGTAACAGTAGGCACTTGATGGCCCAAGCACAGAAAGGGGAAAAACATGATTTCATAGACAGACAAGCCTACACACACACACACACACACACACACACACACACACACACACACACACACACACACACACACACACACACACACACACACACACACACACACACACACACACACAACTGAGAGCCATGTTGAAATCCACCTCCTGTGACAAGTACATTTCTTCATGAGGTCTTCATGAATGACAGCATTTGCAATTTTATATTAAAGTTATATGGAATAAGAACCAGCCTTATATGATGAATATATCCACAAGTTGTGGGTGTTTGATTAACCACAGTAAGCAGAATGTTACATAAAAATGAGAGAAAAGATTAAACAAAAAATATTTTTTATGGGAGAGCTGGTTCAGGAAAGCCAGGTTTACAGTAAATGCAGAAAGAGTTAAAACCAGAGGTGGCACATTCAATAAAAAGCCATAATTACCACTGTTTTATCATACTTTTAGGAGACAATTACTTTCTTAAAAAACAATGGCCTGTACAAGTCTTTTAAAATGACTCAGTGGAATAAGTATTTATAATTGTGGAAGGTTTTGTAGGTTATACTATCCAAATAGCACATAAAAGGAAAATGGAGCTTGCCCTAGCACTGAATACAACACTGGAACATTAAATAACACCAATGAGTTGAGTGTAGCTGATACATACACAGATTACATAAAACATATACAAAGATACAAATGGAAGTATATCCAGAATAGTCTTGTAGACATACAGTAGGTATACAATTATTGCTGTCTACAAAGAGACAAAGAAGTCCAACATAAAAGCTACATAAGGTATACTGATGTATGAGGGACTTTTCAGTGAATACTAAATACATGTTGGGCTGAGTCCAGTCAATGCAGTACTGAGAAGGTTGCGTACATATGTGATAAATCACCATAATCCATGATGGACAGAAAGGCGAGAAGTTTGAGAAGTTATTTTCCATGCTACAAAGGAAAAATAACTGCTTACAGTATTATAGAAATAAAATAACAAATTACAGTTTTTAGCTTCCTAACAAGAGTAGCAATATCACCCAGCCACATCCAACAATTTGTAGGTGGAAATCCTTTAGATTTTTTCCTCCAGGCATGGCAACACTGTGGTCAAGGTGTAATTTTGGATGAAAGATTCCTTAATGAAAATTTACAAGGTCAGGGCCTGACCAGCTTTAAAAATCAGAGTGTTTTTAAAAATATAGCAAGGTGGTATGAGGCCAAGGTTTGGGCAGCAAATTCCCTGATAAAAACAATAATACCATTAACACACATCTCAGCTTTCCAGCATTTGTTCTTCTCTAAGGCAACCACTGCTAATGTTTTCATGAATCCTCTGACACTGCAAGGTCAAAGTTATTCATTAAAACTTCCATTACAATTGATATTATAGTGATCTCAGGTTTGCCATTTGCAGGTTACATACCACATTTTATATCTGGTTGTGGGAAAAGTAAACCAGTGCTCATGGTGTAGAGGTAACCCTACCAGATATCAGGCTTTATTCAGCCCAAGAGTAGCTAATCACATTCAGCCAAAAAGGCATGCAAATTAATTACTTCCTGGCTGACATCTTGGATCTCACTGCAATAGAAAACATTACCAGTAGAATCACCAGGTTTATACACCTACCTACCAGCTGGAGAACTTCACTCTTTTAAAGCAGCTATTTAGCCATCACATTCCAATATTAATGAAGTATTTATTAAGTATTATTTTCATACAGATGTTTTTAATGCCATAAGTATAAACATATGGACAAGCTAGCCATTTAAACTGGATTAATTTAGAGATTGTGTAAATTCTCTACAATGCACCAAGAATCTACCCCTACAAACAATGAATTAACCCAGAGTGCAGGTCCATACCACAATAAGGCTGTCAAAGATGATTTGGTGGAAAAAAAGAAATATAGTGGTTCATAATACTTATTCTAGGTGTTTTTTTTACAGGAATGCAAAAACATGGCTTTTTAATGTGTGTCTGGTTACACATTTTGTATTCACCCAACAAGCTTTCAATAAATGTTCATTGCACCTGCACTAACATGGAATAATATCATTACAGATAATTCATAACCTTATTCAGTTCTTGGAGGATAGCAAAACAAGGAATATACAACCATTGCATACAAAGGCGCTTGGGTTAAGGTCAACAATCCGACTAAAAATCCTATACTTCTTTTCAATTAATAATTCATAAATATAATATTCTCATGTTGCAATGAATTTCTAATATGTGCTTAATAATGTTTACAAATACAATAGTTATGTTAGTTATGACTTTTCATAATTACCTTTCATAGCAGGGGGTGTCCAACTGAAGTGGAAGTATCATTCCCCTTGCTGACAACTTTTCATTTCCCTATTTTTAGCATGTTCTATTTTTTAAACTGCTCTGACATCAGAATGCTCTACGTTCCATTCGCCAATTAATTAGAAGTTGAGACTTCTTAAACTTCCTTGTGACAAGTCAGCACTTGTGTAATCTTACTGTGATCCTGATCACAGTAAGATGGGTGACATCATCTGCCCAGGTAACTGTCCTAAACAAATGACGCAATGCATATTTTTACCACATTTTTAATTTGTGCAATTTCGGTTCAAGATTGTTGATCTGAGAAATAGGGTGAATGCATTTTGGGGTTTATATGAGCCTTTGATTGCTTTGGATTTGATTTCAGAACCACTAGAGAATTTCAAATGAGCTTGTTTTATTGCTTCATTAAAAAGGATGCTTTGATGTAGATCCCTGCTTTGGTACAGTTGAGGAATAGTATATGCATCTATACAGTTATGGCCAAACCCTATTTTTGATATACCACCATTTATAAGGAAAGAATAACGCTTCAACCCAGTAATATGATATTGTTACAATACACGTTTTAAACCTGTTTTATGCCTTTGACCTCATTTTTGCTTTTAGATGTTTTGGGCTTTTTAAAGACACTCAGAATAAGAACTATCCATATAGGCGACATGCCATTTTGTTCAGACACAGTTTGAGAATGTCACAATTTGTCATCTTAAGTTGTCAAATTGAAAATGTAACCATGAGCCATGGACAAGATATGATAAATTTAATTTTGTGATTGTGCCTGATTTAATTTATTTACTTGTGGCAACCATGTCTTATTCATCTGTAATGTACTTGTAATGTAATGTAATGTAATGTAATGTACACATGTACATCCTAGCCCAATGCTTCAACTATTAAACCATATTCTACATCAGACTTCATACCAATGCACCATTTCTGGTAAATCCAAGTAGAGAAACTATTTTCTTTGCTTTAACTAGCTAGGCTGGAGTATATCAAAATTTCATTGAGGAGTGCTGTGATGAGAGCACAGCTGAAGTCAGAGAAAATTTATAATGAGCTCGAGAAGGGACAAAAGAGCAAGGAAGACGAGGCTTGTTGGCACTTACTTTGAATAATTACAGTCCAATGCAGATGAAAAAAGACAGCTATACATGCTATAAACAGGGAGCCAATTAAAGCTGTTTTTACACTGTTTACACTTTGCAGTACAGATTCTGGCAGAGGGTTTTGAAAAGGCAGGACCCTTGCAGAACAGGCAAGCTCAGGAATGGATTAGCATCTACACAACAGCAGGTGGGCTTTCCTCTCAGATTCCAGTGAGCAATGTTAACTATAACCCATCTTACCCTTGTAAGGCAGGGAGACTATATCAAACTGTATCAGGTTTAAAGGATGCTGCTCCGTCCTTGCCTTTTCCTCTCAAACAAAAGAGTCCAATGAACTTTCACAAAGTGAAAATGGAGCTTTTGTTTACAATGAATCCCATTTAAGAGACAGACAGACAGACAGACAGACAGACACACAGACAGACTGAGACTGAGACTGACAGACAGACAGACAGACACACAGACAGACTGACTGACTGACTGACTGACTGACTGACAGACAGACAGACAGACAGACAGACAGACTTTCAAGTTTCCTTTACTGCACAAAAATCAGATCAACACAGCAAAGCAATTAGCATAACAAAATGAGAACTAGCATAACATAGAGATAGATAGATAGATAGATAGATAGATAGATAGATAGATAGATAGATAGATAGATAGATAGATAGATAGATAGATAGATAGATAGATAGATAGATAGATAGATAGATATAGAGAGAGAGAGAATTTAAAGATGGACATCAGTGGACTTCAGTTGACAGTTACAGGCATAATTTCTAAACCTAATATTCATTATTAATTATGATGCAACTTTGCTGCAGTCCAGTAATGTCAGTTACAGAAAAGAGTGGACTTGCGATGGACAGCCTTCCTTAGCAGAAGGAAGCAGTGTGTGTATGTGTGTTTGTGAATGCTATGTTTCTTGTTGTTTCTTACCATTTTTAACCCTTGTTCTACTGTATTACACCTCTAATGGGGTTTCATGCAATGAAATGGCTCTCATTCAATCTCTATCCCCCTCAGCCTCTACATTCCTCTCATCAATGTCAGGAACCTGTCTAAACAGTGCTTTTTGAGGAAATACTAGGGGAGAGCTGCCAGCTATGCACATAGATGGCAAAGTGCTTCACCAACAAATAACACACTGAAGTCCAAGAAGACCTTGGGAATTCAATACAATGCAGATGGTATTTTTCTCATTAAATATTTATTGGTTGCACAGACAGGCAAGGTTTCACTGAACATGGTAACAATATTAGCTCACATATGTGAGTAAATGTAGCTGCAGAGGGAATAGGGGAAAATAGATATCATTAAAACATGTACCTCTTAGCTTACTACATGTTCTGTACAATGAAAGTTCATGAAACATATATCATCACCATTGTGTATGATTTGTTGAAAGAAAAGTCAGTCTCATCAACAGTAGGAACACCTTATTCACATAATAGACAGTGTTCCCAAGAATCGAAAAGAGAAAGCGATTTTGAGCTTGACAGTAGGTGTTCCACTATGAAATAACATAAGTATACTATAGGATTTATGTATCTTATGGTTTGTTTGATACTGCCATGGGAATTCCTACCTGTCATGAGAATTCCTTTTTTCCATTTGTTTCAAAAAATATTGTGCACATTATAATTCTTGCAGTGTACCTCCCAGTACCAGGCATATTGAAAAAGCAATGATAAAACTTTTAATTAATACCATCCAAAATTCAAAGTCTTTATTTAATAACAAAACTAAACATTTAAAATAGTAGTATATTATGACATTAAAAAGTTAGATGTACATCCAGGAAACCAGAGAAATATATGAACCAATTAGTTAGAAAGGGAAAATAAGATGTTAGTGATTTATTATTTGACAAATTTCCATATCCATAATGGCAGTCTCATAAGAAAGCAAGTAAATGTGGGAATAAGAGAAAAAATGCCATAATACAATTAATAATGGCATACATTGAAGCAACTTCAGTTTATATGAAGCAGGGTTTTCCTGCTACAGCAGTGATACCCATCCCAGGACCAGGAGAGCCTGCATGGTAGGTTTCAGTGTTACCCAGAACATATGACCAAACCAACCAGTTGATTGCACATCTACCCTCCCCTGGTTTTGTAGGTATGAACTTCATGTGGAATTTCAGGTTTAACAAAAACAACACCTCTTCAGCACCTGGAATGATGACTGTTGTGTTATTGTACCACTTGTAAATGAAGCTTCCTGGAAATAATCAAGATTGTCTTTGTGAATGTAATATCGATCATGTGTTTCATTATGTTTTGATAATTATCACATGGAAGATGCATGGAGTCATCACAATTATTACATATTATTTTCACCCAAATTTTGCTGTGTTCTTATTTTGAAACTTTGGTATACAACCAAAGACAATTTAAACAACCATTATACTTAGCTTTCTAGCTTTAACTTTACAGTGATGCATAGTAACATATTTCATGTCTGTCTGCAACAAAGTAGTAGTGTTTATTAGGACCAGGTTCTGGTGGGACATTGTTTGCACTTATTAAATATTTTAAAATTTGTACACTGCTTGATTTGCACCGCTCCATTCCCCAGAGCACAATAAATGCTCAGAAAGCAAAATTTCCAGCCCACCTAACCAGCATGTTCAAGGCATATGTTTAAAATACAACAAAAAAAATCTTTTCCAAATATAAAACAGCCCTGTTTTTCCATATTGTTACCCTTGTCTTGGGTCTGCCAATGAACAACAACAACAAGCTCAGGAAGGATCCATCTAGGATCAAATGATGTGTCGTAGATATGATGCTTTGTTGCTGATAGCTTACACAATTTGGCACCGTACCTCAAGCTGCTGCCTTCAAGGTAAGCATGTAACTCGCTGGAGTTCAGCAATAATAGGTGTATTGGAAGTTTTAGCCCTCTAGCCATATGGATCCTGAATAACTAGGGCATGTGCTGCAATATTTAATACAGTGGCACTAATAGTTTAACTGGTGTACAATAGGGCAGTAGTGTAGTACATAATTTCTTCAATATTCTATATGACTATCACTCAAGGCAGACAGTCAGTATAGCAGCATAACAATGCCCTGAATCTCACCAATAGAATATGCAAGATAATTATCAAGCACTGAAAATCACCTCTGTAGAAATGCTTTTTTGAGGACTTTTAAGGGCTTATAAGGGGGAGAGCTGCTGATAAGAGACCTGCCAGCGATTTTTATCTTGGGAAGAGCTAACAAATTAACTTCAGATATTTTACCACTGGGTCCACCAGTCACTTCACTAATAACAGTACTTTGGACTACATTATTTTGGAGATGAAAAACTACAATTATTTTTTCCCCCTCATACTTCACTTGTTGAATCAGTTACATTTGAGATTAAATGTTTTGATTTCATTATATTTTTTGGAATGCCATATGTAAGTTTCATGTGACACTACACTTGGTACCATGTGACTGTAGGCAAAGATAGCCAGTTGATTGAAATGGCTGCGTTGCTGCATTTTATCTCTCTGCTGTGTTTGGTCTGAGAAAACTTGCCTGTCAAAGGTTGGTGGGCATAAGGGGGCGGGGGCATGTCCAGTATAACTGGACTGAGCTGGGAACAAACATGGAGGATTTGTTCGCAAATGTATCAGGACTACAACTGAATTCCAAAATGAAATCCCCATACCTTTTTTTTCAATATCCAAACCTGATTACAAAATGCAGTAATTTCAGTAATTACACTAAAAGTGTGAGTCTACATGTTACATTGCAGAGGGAGTAGTAGATATAATGACAGGATGTCCTTTACAACCCTTTAAATAGTGGTTATTGTTTACTTTTATTTCATATGATGATTTGCAAGCTTTCCATTGATGAGGAAAAGCTATTTTTACATAAACAGGGAAATAATCTTTTAAAATTTTTGATGGACAGTAGGGCATATTTCATATGAATTTTAGTTTTCCAGCCCGCCTACCTATATACCTGTTAATAAATTATCAGCCCCTACCTGGATAAACATTAATGTACACGCAAGCACAACACAAAGCAGTGATGCTCATCTGAGGGTAATAACATTGATGTTTCTGCAAGCGGCTCATGTAACCCCCTGTGTCAACAAAACAAAAGTGATGCTTGGATACTCTCTAAACTTAAGACCCTCTGGTTCCTTCCAAATGAGGAGGGGTGTGAGGATTAGCAGGTAATAATGAGAATTAGAATAATGCGGGTCATGTCCGTTTGAGAAAACTTGAGTGATGCCATGTAAACAGCTCAGTGGAAATGTAATCACATGTGGGAAGCAGAGATAAGGGATTTATGGCAATATGAATTTGGTAATCCTTTTAATTTGCAGTTCCCACCCGTACCTGAATGATAAATGGGAGGAAAGGTCAAGCAGTGCAGAATTAGAATCGGCAAGGCTCAAGGCTGGGGTGAGCCTGGGGAAATTACTTTTCTAGCCAGGGTCTTTTCACAGGATCACACCAAGGGTTAGCTGCCTTCAGACTGGTGCAACTGCTGAATGAGAGGCATACAGTGGAAAGGGCTAATCAGTTAGCAAGGTTGTCTCATCTGAAAATTTTTCACTCACCACCCGTGGTGGGAAGAGCTGTATGACCTACACACTATCACTTTTCAAGATAAAGGACAAATGCCATGACCCCAACTTGCTCATGGTACCTTATATTTAGACACACAGACTATTTGATCCCTATATCATATGTGAGGAACTGTTTGTCCGTTACATAAACTTCCCATAAATGCATGGGATAAACTGGGTTATTTCTGTCTCTGTATGATATTTTTCCATTTGTTTGATTTTCTAAGGACAGCCTGTCACTCATCTTGACTCTCCACTTCCTTGCATACCAGCATTCTCTTTCCCTATTGGCTTGATGCCAGCATAACCACTTTCTTTTGGCTTGTTGCCTGGAGAAGACAAGTGTTGAAGCTCGTTTAGTGCTCCTAAGTGCAGGTGTAAGCCATTCTGTGTTGTTCTTCAGTTCTTGATGTTATTGCACACTGGTTATTTAATACCCTATAAACGTTCACCTTTGTGAGAGAAAGGGTGAGCTCTCTCATTGTTAGATTCAGCTGAAGCTTCCAGTAAATGCAATGTAGGGCATTGTTTTATACTCTCTTTAGAAGTTGCAAACGCTTGTGACCTCCTCTTAACAGGATCATTACCTGTATAACCTTGTTAAATTGGTTGAGCTTTCTATCACATGTAACTACTTGTCTTTCCTCTTAAGTATAAAACATTTACACCCACTTTGGAGCTGTGAAATGAGCTAGTCAGAACAGGAGTAATTCAAAGCTTGGATGCTGATTGGTCATTCAGCCTTCACAGTAGTGGAAATATTCATGATGTAACACAATTAATAAAATGTTTATACATCATTTCAATATCATTGTTCTTTTCAATAACATAAACCTTCTTGCTATTGAAACATTTGTCAAGTAGCCAGCTTTAATAAAAACTATTTTTGTTCTATTATTATAAAAATGTGTGACAGGATACACCTCATATATTAAAGTTTTATAAAATCAATATGGACAGACAACATGGATCATATCTTGAATATCATCATGGCTGTTGGCCAGCCAGCACTTCATATGAAGATGAGTCCATATCACATTAGTAGTTATTATTTGATTAAGGAAAATGTTGTACATGCATTTATTTTATATCCACAATAATTTATGCAATTTGATTCAGCATAATAAATGACAAACTAGCAATAAAGCAATAAATTGGAGGAGCTACAACCATGACCATGATTTAATGTTGTTTTTGAACATATTGAAGGATCTGTTCTGATCTGGTGTGATCTGGTGTGATTAATGTATTTTACTTCAATATTTTACATTTCCACAAGAGGAAGGGGGATGCGTGTTAGGTTGTGTTCATAACAGTCTTGACAACAATATGTGTGGTATCTATGGAAAACAAACACATTTTCATACTTCTAGTCATTTCTTGTTCACATTCAAACATTTCATTTTCTGTCAACAAAGAATATTGAATGTACTGAGCTTTTTCCTTGCATGCAGGTAAGGGCATTTATAATTAGTCACTGATAAAACCTGAAATACGATTACTTTGACTCTGCTGAATTATGCATTCAACAGTACATGCAGAATAAATTATTTCAAGTCTGTAAATGTAAAGGATGCTATTTTAAACTTTTTGCTTTACCGATAAAAGATTATTGTTTTTGTTGAGATATTGCTAGGGGAACATAATTTCAATGCCAAAGTGAGTGAAACAAATACAAATATGAGAAATACCAAGCCATAGCAATATCTCTGATGTATACTAAGGAAACCAATTTACAAAAAGAAAAACAAAAATGTTTTATTCCTGCAGAATTATGATTTTTAATTTTTATTTGTTTTACCAGTGATCCCAACCCTGGTCATAAGGTTTGCTAGTTTTTGTTGTTGCTTAGCACTCAAAGTAGTTTACAAAGTTAACACACTTCATGTGATTTCTAGGACCTAGATTGGTTGTTGATTTTCAGGTTAAAACAAAAGCCAGTAGACTGTGTTGCTTTTCAGGACAAAGGCTGATACAGAATCATTTACTATGACTATAGTATTCCAACATTTGGAAGCTAAAGATGATGGAATGAAGTCACTGTGCTCACAATAATGTAATTTCAGTTGAAACTAGCAAACTATTGAAATTGGCTCAACAACATTAGTGAATTATGGATGATTACAATGAGCTACTGTAACTCCATCCATTATTGATATCCTAATATCTCCATTTACTGTTGTGTATTCCAGTAGACATAAGCTTGCTCTATGTATGAAACTATAGTTTGAGTAAAAGTAACATATGTGCTCATCCAAGTATGTGGGGTGTAATAGTAATGTCTTTCCTTCCAATTTTCATTCTGAAGATGGAGAGTAAGTTGAAGGCAAAAAAGGCAATCAGCGAGACAATGAAGAGGATTTTGATTACTAAATTCTATAATCTTAAATGTTTTAATCAGAATCCAAGGTTTAAAAAACTAAAATGAACCAGCTGTAAACATACTTGAAAGGTACCTTTCACATTTTTGAGTAACACCATATAAGGAGGTTGGGAAATTGCCATAGAAAATATGTTCTGCACAAATAAATATGTCAATACACAAAGGCTTCGCACCTACTGTAAGGTCCTTGAAACTTTTATGAGACAAGCTTCTGTATTTGATTGCTGACATTATTTGCTGAGATCTGGCTTTGAAAGAATTCACCTTTGGCTTGTTAGTCATAGAATAATGGGAATAAAGTGTATGGGCATGAACTTGGTATGGACAGCTTAGAGGCATGTGCATATCCCCAGTGGTGGAACATTAGGAACTCAAATCTCTGAAAAAAAAAAACAAAAACAAAAGCATCAGTTTCAAGAGAATAATAGATCTCTCACAGAATTATTTGGAATTAGTCCACAAGATGGAAAAAAGGAATCTAACACTAGAAACCCGACTACTCTCCGACCCAGGTTCCTCAGACCCACGCACCACGGACACCCATGACACAGGAGTTAGGGAAGGCTTTATTCCCCCACCCAAATATGCAGACAGCACAAGCAAATACCTCACCCTCAGCCCGCTCCTCTGGCTCACCCTACCATTCTCCCCGGGAAATACCCCCACAGCATGTCGATAATGCACGCGCGCGCGCACACACACACACACACACACACACACACACACCACACAGTGACCACTGAACTCTCCCCCGGGACCGCAGACAGCACTGGCAAGGACCCACATTGGCCACCCAAGAGGGAATTTTCATGCTGGGGAAGGACACACACACACACACACACACACACACACACACACACACACACACACACACACACACACACACACACACACACACACACACACACCAAAAAAGAAAAAGGGTGGGACACAGAGGAGGCTCTGCAAGCCATGGCTGAGTGCGACCAGCTCTTCTCCCAGAACGTTACTGCTGGACGCCTCCTCCACCATTTTCTGTAGCAGAGACCACTGGGGAGATAAAGGGAGCATGGCACAAGACACCAATCGTTTCAGGCAGGAGAGACTGAAAGGTGAGGCACACCCTCACACACCGCACCTTCTGCCTAGCCCAGGGTTCTGCTGCCTGCTGCTCTTCCATGTCCACTCCTCAGCTTCTACAGCCGGCCCCCTCTCCAGCCTGCAGCGTCGTATTTTCCATCTGCACGGGGGATCCCAAACCCCCATGGATCCCAATCCAACCAAAAATCAAGAAACAAATAAACCGAAATAATCCAAAAAAGGAAAGAAAACAAATTAAAACAAATTTCAAACAAATAATGCCAGTGAACATAAAGTTCAAAATGAAAGCAAACCAAACAAATAAATAAACTCACCAACTAAACGTAATAATTAAAACATTTGAGCCTTGTCTCTGGCCTCACTGTTTTCCCTAAACCATCCACCTGAAACTGAGCCCTGCTCATATACCTGACCCCCGTGCCTGAAAAGCAGAATGACTACAGCTGCACAATGATTTTCTTGGCGAAACAGGCAATCATCCAATTCCCGGTCCACACAATCCAGTTACCAATTTCCCAAACAAGGAAACACACCCAAGATGTCAATAGACAGGTTCACCTTACACCACCACTATCATCAATGGGCCCTATAGATGATAGATGTTCTGAGTGTTAACATTTGAGAGCTCAAACCTATTACTGCAGCTGCCTCGACGTAAGGGGCAAAAACTCTGCTCTGACGCTTGTCAGCTGTTTAGACTGAGCTTCAAAAATAGTATCAAAAGAGAATCAAAAACAGCAACCTACTCAGTGTTTGTCATGACAAAATTAGAAGCTAAATAAAACAATGAGACTTGGATTAATATCATTCAAAAACCTCCCTCTGAGAACTGAGATTTACATCATGGGTATTATATATTCGCCAGAATTTATATTTGGCTGTTAACATATTCTATATTGTTCCAAAAAAGGAAAAAATCCAGCAAACTGTCTTTGCACCTAGTTCCTCTGAAGCTAAGCTGTATCAGATATTTCAGTATTATCAGGACAGTAGCATGGTCACATACACAGAGGAAAAGATGCTGGAAATTATGATACAATTGGCATTTCCATGATGAGATGAGCATGTTAAAGCATGTTAGGATTTCTGAGGCACCACACATTAATGTTTAGATCACTCAAAAAGATTTTGAAGTAAATTGAGGGGGAAACAGCTATTTGAAGATAACATTTTTGCCAGATCTTTCAATTCTGATCTACAGCCAAATTTCCCTAAAAATGGAGCAGCCTTGATTTCCTGCTGTTTGGGTATTATTCTGGAATGAATGATGGTGCTATCAACGGCCCACAAAAAACCCCCTCATATAACCTTACCAGCAAAAGACTAAACTCACGCTTAAGATTCATGTTTGGACTTAAAACTAAGTATTGTTTTCATGGTTTTCAAAAAAATCTATTTTTTAAATTCATTTTTATGATGGCAGGACCTGCAGCTCAGTGTTTGTGAAGGAAAAAAAATAGGAAAATCTGAATTGAGTTTACAGCCAGTGCTCAGGTCAGATGCTGATTGAATCAAAGGGTCGGTCTCCTAGGCTTTCTGTAGCAGAGGTGTTGATCACTTGTGTGTATGAAACAATTTTGTGGTCAGTAAGCCACAGCAATGTCTTACTTCTGATGATGCAGGGTCTTGGGTTTGTGCTTGCTTTCTGTGCCAGTGCCTTGGTAGAAACAGCAGACCTTGGGAGTTCACTGTGTTCTATTTATCACACTGACGGCAGAGTGCAGCATGCAAGCACAGTGACTTGATTTAAAGCTAAACCACCTCAGCCGGCTTATATTTCCTGCACCTGGCAAATATTGTTACACATCTCATTTAAAGGAGATATAAATGTGTCTATGCCTAGTAGATTTAATTAGATTTTGAAAAATAGTTCCCACATTATAACTATAGAATTTGATTTATTAAGTGATTTGCAAGTTTAGTGGCATGTTTAAAAGTAGATTTATTTGGAGATATAAAGGCCTATAATTAATGCAATATAACTGCCATCTATATTACATTGCTTATACAAATATATTCAAAAAACTGTTAGGATAAAATGAGTACTATTAAAGAATCCATCCTGATACTCTTTGCTTCTTCAGAATGTTTAATCTTATTCTGAACTCAGTGAGGCATAGAAATGCACAAGGAATTTCTTCAAAGACTAATGTTGGCAATGTACTCAGAATGATTCCTTTTTGTCATCACAGACAATAGTTGGACAGACTATATTTGTTGTTCATGCGATACAAGTTGTGGTAATGACACATTATGAATGAAAGATTAACTATATAATGTATAGCATTGTACTACATTACATGTTGACATGAAATATCTTTTAAGTATTCAACAGATCTTTTCATAGTCTCTGAAATGTTTTTTTTTTTTTTTTTGCATGGATAGCATTTGGGGCTTGGGTTACTGAGTAATGTTATTGAATGACAAACTTTGCAAGTTTAATTACGAGGTGAATACAAACGTATCTGTGACTTTGATCATATGTAGGCAAGACAAGCTTTTGCTTCTGAATTTCATGTTTATGTCTGCCCTTTGATATGTGTAAATGTTAATCACACTATATTTTGCCTATTTTACATGTGCCTCAATTTAAAACTAGTACACATGATAATAGATCAAAACAACAAGCAAACCAGTCATGTCACTGAACCTTTTTGTGGTTTTTGTTTATATTTGTTTAGTATATATTAATATTGTGGCCTATACAACATGTTATTGTCAGGCCTGCCATTTGTTTTTCAATTAAAGTTTAAATAATTCAGCTACAAGTGAGGAACACAGGCAACTCAGTCATCAATTTCCACCACCCAGCAAGACATTTTGTTAACAACGACAGGCTTGTGAACCCATAAGACCTCAGTAGTTGATTTGTTGAAGAAAAACTAGAGCTGTATGCTATCAGCAAATGGTAGGTATTGCAACAGGAAAAACAAAACCAAATGTAAATGTTCATGTCTAAAGATAACATGATATGTATTTACATGCCAAAATGATTAGTGATACATAACACACTACATAATAAAAAAACTAGTCATTATGGATTATTAAGCAAATGAGAGATCCCCACCTATGGTCATAAAATAAATTTTCTCTAAATGGAGAGGTTCTGATACAATACCAGAGGGTCTATGACAGTGTAATCTGGTGAATGGATGTAACAGAAGGGCAATGCCAGTATCTGTGGACATGTGTCTGTAAATACATTTTTGCAATTCATTCTCAATAGTGTATATAATAAGCATGACACAGCTATCAAAGACACAAGTTAATAACACAAAGTATAGTCCCACCCAACATGGTGCAATATGAAAGACTCTTTCAAAACAGAGCTCAAAATCAAAGATCAAACTCAACAACTTGGTTAACTTGGTTAGAATATAAAAGCCAAGGCAGGGACAGTCAGCCTCCAACCTCAAAAATTCATGGTCTGTTTGGTTTCCTTCACCCCTGACGACCTGTTTTCCCCCTAGAGGTATAAACCCACTCCATCCAAAAGACCAGGACAAGCTAAATGAACTAAACAATGATTAATGATGTCAAATGCTCTGGAGATCAGTGGGACACATGCCACTGGCCCTACAGCATGCTCACCCATGTCAGACTGATTACAAAAGTGAATAGAGACACCCAAATCAGACTGCCACACACAATGCTTCACCAAATAATACCTCAGAGCCATGTAAGAGCCCACAACTGTGCTCTAGAGGGGAGGGGAAGACAACTCAACAGCGGTCATCACACCCACACACACACGCTTCTCACCCTACCACAGACAGCAAAAAAAGAGCGTGGATGGAGGTCTGCTGTGTGCCACAAAGCTGAGCTGTCTTCACGTTCAAAACAAAAAACAAACATCCTCTTTGAGCTATTCCTGGAGTGGATTCGTCATTCCCCCACCGTGTCAGCCTTTGATTTCTGCCTTTGTGACCCCTTTGCTGCAGGTCACATTAATTAAGTTGGGACTACAAACTGGCCTGCACCAATCTGAGCATTGTAGAGCATTGTCCTCTGACTGTGTCCAATGATGAGTCATCTTTCCTAGTGAAAAAAAGAGTTTTCCCCAGACATGACCTTTGAACTGGTGGCACAGTCTGTTACTTACTGCCTCTACAAAACTAGCTACAGGGGCACACCCTGATTCTGTCAATAAGTGTGAAGTCAACTATTAACTATCTACATGTACATACCGAAGTATGTAACACAAGTTAATCAGGTGTGTTTGCCTACTGGCAGTTGCCTGTGGCTGCTGACATAGACATAGGGAAAAGGTGTGAACTCTTCAGTACTTCCTCTCTCTTCTGTACAGTAAGTATTCAACAATGTCATCACAATTTCCTCTGAAATCATCCAAGGTTTGTAATTTGACAGGTTAAAAATTAAGACTGCCTGATGACATTCTTTCCTGGATACTGAGGCTGCACACTGTAAAGAACAGCTCAAAGTTCATTGCTCATGTGTATTTATAACTGTTGTCTTGATAACAGGTACTCTTCACTTCAGCAGAAAGTGTTCTGTGCCCCAAAAAATACTGTCATCCCCATGGACTGTAGGAAAATCCACCTTTTTTCTTTGGGATATTTTTAAGGTCTTCTGTGGGATATACTTACTAAGAAAACAGGCCAGGCCATTATGGCTTCACAGCATTATTTTATTTTTTAAAAAATTATATCGGCATTAATCTACTTATTTTATTCATAAAGCACTTAAAATGTCCACATAACTTTTCCTCCCCAGAGCATTTAACACTATTAATCAAGGACAACTATTAAAAGAACATAACTTAGACTTTGGTGTTTCCTGCCCTCTTACTCATTATGAAGGGCTACTTAGAACATTGCAAGCAAACTATGAAATGGTAAACTCTTTTCCAAACTACAGGCAGTTGTTGCAGTTGAGCCCCAGGGAGGTGTGCTGTCTGCTTATGTAGAACTCTGTGCTTGTAGTGTTCTCCAAGGAGTGTGTGCATACAATGATGACCTCATTCTCACGGTCACATCTCCTCCTTTTATGGTCAAGTCAACCAATAGCTGATGCTGTGATAGAATGGAATGATACCCAGCAGGCGCTCATTGAAAACAAAGGAAGGCAAATATATGGTAAAGTGAAGCAATGATATGATTTCAGTCATATCCAATAGTGATCATTGGGATTTGATAAGTAAATTAGAATACATACACAGACACAGACATATGGGCATAATTTATAAATTAACCATTTATAATTGCATGAGGTCTCCAGGTAGTTGTAGTCCAGTCCAAATAAGGCTTATGTTTTATTCATACATATTTTAAAACATGCATTGAATATCTTCTGTCAATAAACAGGTTTTTGTTAATGATGTTTTGCTGATTGACCTCAGCAAACCACTATTGTCTCGACAGTTGTCTCTGCAGTACATTGTGTCTTCAGGAAAATCTGCATTATTCACCTCTTTGTTTAGCTGTTTTTCTTCGTCAAGGCAGCGGAATTCTGGAATCCATTCATTACTGGAATGCGTCAATGCAGTGGACAAGTTTAGGGTTTAGCACTAAAATGAAGCAATTCTTCCACTGCAAAATGAAACCACCAGTCCATTAGACCATAGGCTGGAATTTGGAGGAATCAGTAGTTTGCATGATTTTAACCATCATTTCCATTAATTAATAATGGGTATCATATGCAGGTTTGGGAGATCATTTAGACTGTTTGGTGATTCATTCTGTCACACAGGTTATTTCCAACTAGTTTGTTAAAATAGGTAAGACATAAGGAAAAAATGGAAATAAGGTTTCTTATTTCAATAACCAGACAGTTTTATTTCAATTATAATTTACATTTAATTATACTTCCAATTGTAAAGGCATACATCCCCTTTGTCTATGCTTAGACATTATTGCCTCAATGGCAGCTCACTGGCAGCACACTGAACTAGAGATGGCACTATCACCTCCCACATCACACTTTACTCAGAGGAAAACAATGTCCTGGCTTTTACAAGGATGGAGAGCCATAGAAACATTTTCTTTTAAAACTGAACACTGTATTATTCATCATCTTTCAATAACTGTTTTGTTTATTCATTGTCATTCATTGTTATCTTTTTGTTGTTATGTGCAGCTGCTATTACAATGCAGATTTAAAGCTACATTGTCTTCTAGTGGCATACATTTGATATATAATTCCTTTCAGAATAAGTATTGTGCAATCTGTCATAGCTGTATGGACCATATGAACAAGCTTGTTCATTGAAAGGTGCAGTTGTTATAACCACTTTTATTTAAACATATACAGATTTAATCCATTAGCAGACAGTAGACACAATAACATACATGATATCTCTTTGTCTAGTCATCATGTACTCATAGATAATTACCCTGGTATGTGCTCAGCATGAACAGCAATAGGGCCACATAGCAGATCTGAAATTAATTACAAGCTCCAAATTTTGAAAATTAAGGCCCTCTCTTCAGACCAAGAGAAGACATAAGAACCACTTAAGTAAGTAGAATTGGAACCTGATAAGTGATATTAAAATGCAATAATCAAAGTGGTAGATTCAAGCAAACTCACATTTGTCAAAAGGTTAACACAATTCAATCAAAACAGCCTTTGCATTACAGAGTGCAATAAGAGTCAACACTTGAAGTGTTGCTGTTATAAATGTGGTTAAAATATGGGGTACTGACAGGTTTCCCATTTCATTTTTGGAGAGCCCACAAATTGTCATCAGTGTTTACAAGGAGCTTCCTAAGATCACACCCAATCTAGTGTTCTATCAAACACATTAACCTGAATATATATTGGGAGGTAAGAGTTCAAAATGTACCTTCTTACTATACGCTCAATCTCAAGTGATACATATGAGAAAGTACCCATAAAGACTTTCATCTTCTTTGGAGTTGTAACATGTCTCAATATCTTGCTCCACTAGTCTACAAAATATACCTAGGGAGATGTTGTGACCAGAGAGCAAGAGTCATGTAGAATGTAGTTGAAATCTGTTGAGTGCCTCTGTGAGTATCATCATTGTGAGTGTGCCACTAGGGGCCTCAAAATAAGAAAATGGTTGCAGTTTTTTCTTAAATTTCACCTGAAAAAGAATGATTGGCTTTGTACTGACATTACATTGGTAAGGTTTTATCATGTGATGTTAAGTTAGTTCAATGTAGAATTGAATCAAACCACAATGTAGGATTAGTACTGACTCCAAAAACCTGATTTAATTTAAATCCTGACTCATAGTCCCCACTAATATTCAACAGTGGAACACCTGACCACTGATGACATCTGTGGATTAAGTAACAGCACATATTTCCTAGGAACACCGAAAATGATGACAGAACAATACAGAGCAAAACAATGTTATACTGTAAGCTCTAATGAGACACAATTTAATGGGGCCAGGGTTCAGAGTGACAGGAGAGCACAAGATTGCTAATGAAAAGTTAATCACAGCAGCTGTCAGACAGGGTGGCATTTCTGGCTCTGAGCAGGGCCTCCTTGGGTTCTCCTGGGCATTTTAATCTCACAGTGATTGTGAGGAAATTAGATGCAGCAGGGTGGTCGGACCTGAGCCTGATTCAACCCATATCTGATTGTTGCAAGCCTTCTCAGAGGCATCTGGATTCATCCATTTTTAAATAATCTACAAGAACAACTACTAAACTGAAAAAAATCGACATGTGAATTTCTAAGAGGGAACTTGTTAAGCAGCTTAATTATGAGTGTAATAATGAAGCCTCTATTTGTATCACAATTAAAACACGAGAGCTTGCAGTGTTTATCCTGGAAATAATTGGAAATTGCTAAATGTGTAATGTATTTGGATGTTTATTAGTTAAAAGGTCTGTATGTAAATTATATTGGTTCTGTTTTACATAGCATCAATTTCCACTGCATTTACAGAATGTGTATGGAATTTAGGTACCTTGCTCAAGGGTATTATGACATCACTGAACTTGAGAATTGAACTGCAACCTTTTGGTTACAAGCCCAATACCTTCACCAGTATGCCACATTGCTGGCTTCAGTGTCATACTGACACAGCAAAATGCATAAAGTCATTTATTTTGCATCATACTGACACAGCAAAATGCACAAAGGCAGTGGGTGAGCCATCTTTACTCTCACAAAGATTAAAATAAGCTCCATTGTAGTTTAATACAATTCTGTGAAATACATTTGAAGGACAGTCTATTTGTACATTATTCAAAATGGGTTACTCTGCTTTTTTAGTTTTTCGACACTATTGATCAGGCAAATATAATAATGATGCATTGCTTGAAAATATGAAATTTGTGTATCAAGATGTATCATCTTTTATAACACTGTGTATGACAAGCTTTTACTTTCAAATCCTTTTGATTTGGGTACCATCTGAGGCCATGTTGGGTAGCTCATGCTATAAGTGAATGACATGCAATATGAAAAAGGTATGCAAAGACACACAGATGAATAAATTTTATCCAGATTTTTCAAATCTAAAAAGATTTGATCCATATTACTATTATAATGGATATGCATTCCCCATCTCTATTTCTTTTGGGGACTTATTATTTCATCTTATTCTGGAGCTACATTTCATATTTTAACTTTTAAATGACTCAGTGTCAGTGCTTAATCCCTCAGTAATAACATTTAATGCATAGTAATTGCAGTGCAAATGACACATTTCTGCTGTGCAGGTTGACCTTCAAAGCCACAAATATAGTGACACGCTCAAACCTGCGTACGCATTCATTCCATTTTCACAGTGGGTCATGCACGTACAAGGCCATGATTATACTGACACCCTTGAGAAAATAGCTATGCATGTCTAATTGTCCATTTTTTCAGTCTAATATGGGTGTGGCGATGTGCTACACGCAATTGGAAAAATTACAGTTTTCCAAGAATGGGGAATGTGGAATGGTGGCCATAATCCTCCTAAATTAGTTTACAAACACTGAAAATGAAAAGAGTATATGTTCGAAAATTATGATTATTTGATATTACAGTGCTTTATCAGCAATTTTACTTTACTCGCATACATGTTTTACCCAGAAACAGACACAGCAATTTTTGCTTGTCAGACTTTCCCATTTTCAGCTGTGAAAAATACAGTTAACAAATGAACTCAAAAGTTAATCAAATGCTAATATTCAGTTGCACAGTAAACCACCAACCAATCCCAGGACTTTATATGGCCATGGAAACAGGTGGGAAAAGAAAAGTATTCAAGCTTGGTTTGACTTAAATTAAAGAGACAGAACATTTCTCTTCTGTTCTGAAGGACTTAGGTAAAACCATATTGTTTCTGCCACACATTGTCCACCTTAGCTACATTCAGGATCTGGATAAACCAGACTTGTCTGGTCATGTTTATTTAATACTGTTGTATGTCTCTGAAACACACAAATATATTATTCACGAGTGCTCAGCTGCTACAATCATTGTGTCCTTTCAGACACTGGTCTCTCCATCGATTGAGTCAGCTGCTACTTAATTTTGTTAGCTTGATTGGCTTATTGGGCTGTTTGGGAGTCTTCACTTACTTTCTCTGCTTTGGCTTTTGGGGTGGGTCTGTAGTGTACAAAAAACCAGCTGGGGAATCAGAGGACTTATCATTGTTATAGAGGGACACAGACATCTCTACATACTAAACAGCTTTCACCTCTGACGACAACAAGCAACAGGAAATCAGAGCTGAGTTAATCTGACTGCTCCTTGAGAGAATCAGAGGAAATAATTATAATTGGTGACTCTATGACTCTATTGTACACAACGTCAACTCAACAAACATAAACAGTCAGAAAGCTAAAGAGCAATGTTTCCTTGTGCCTGGTTTCAGGACATTAATTGCAAAATGAAAGGCATTATTTATAAGAAAAAAACATCTGCTGTCACTGTGTATATAGAGATAAATAAATCTAAATTGAGGGAGTCATAAATGCTTTGAGGACCTATGTGAAAAGCTCTGGCAGCTTAAAAACATCATTGTTATTGCTAGAGAACAGAATATTGGTTTATCTGAAAACAGGAGTGACATTTTGGAGAAAGCCTGGTTTGGTCTGTAAAGATGGACTCCATTCCTGCAAAAGAGCTGCAGTCATTTTATCTGAATTGCATGCATGAATAACTGTCTAAATCAGAACTCTGGACAAAAATCTTTTGTCTGTGATGCCATATTGGTACTTGCAGATGGGAATCAGTCACAAAAAGGCCCAAGTTACTGAAAATATCTGTGCCTTAATGCTGGAAACATTATAAATTGTATTCAGAGGTCTGGGTGGAAATAGTGGCAATGATATTGTCAGCATCACTGAGGCCTGGCTCAATAAAGAGAAAAGGGATGAGCAGAATACACAGCGATCTAAATTTCTCAGGAAAGATATGTCAAACAAAAGAAATGGAGGGAAGGGGGAGGAGAAGCCCTATGCATAAATGAAAGTTTTAAGGTGAAGAATCTGCAGTTTGTAATCCTAGAGACTCATTTGAAGAGATTTGGCTTAAAAGGCAGGGAGAGAAGAGAGGGGCTTTATCACCATGATAGGCTACAACCCACCAGGATCAGATAACAACTTTAAACTAATCTCTATGACAATATCAGAAACCCTGTACCAAAATGAAATCATTAATAAAATGTGACATAAGAGCTCTGCTACTGCCTGGGATGATGTGTTGGGGAAATGGAAATGTGAGATTTGCTGGTTGTGGTGAATGACTTAAATCACATTTTACTTGTTACTACTAGCAGTCATTCTGGGGTCTGTTCTGTGCTCAGTGTGACTTATAGACTTTTTTGATATTTCTGAGGAAAAAGCTCTCATGTTAGAATCCTCCTCTGTTTTTACTTCAGTTAATTCTAAAGATGTCATAATTCTTATAACTTTTCTGCAGGGGTTAAATTATCTAATTTGAGATTTGAGAAACAATACACGCTGAATCTGCTGAGTCTGCAGAATCAATGAATAAATCTCAATTAAAGAATTTGTGAAAGAAGAAACAACTTCATAACAAGGTAATGCTACAGTTAGAGAGCAGAAATTAACCCACAGTTAGAATACACTTTGGGGCATGTACATATGCCAAAATTAAGTGTTCATGCTTCAAGTGTAGGACAACTGAACAACCAAGCACAGGTGATCTGTAATCTAATCAATGAAACAGAACAGTGTCACAGTCTCCTTAGCAAGTGCTAATATTGTATAGCCTCTTTTAGAGGATGTCTCCAAATCATTTCTAAAATGTTAAAAATGTTAAAAGTATACTGAAAATCACTTGCAACATTTTCAATTAGTGTCGAAAAATTTCAGTATTTCAGTATCGCTTTCCATTACATTTTCTCCATTTGAAACACAATGTAAAATTCATGAAATGATTTTCCACTTGGTTGCCCAAGGTGTTATATTTTGTTTAGAGTTTGAACAAGAACAAATAATATGTTTTAGATATTTTACTCAGATAAACCAATAAAATTACCATATCTTTTATCCTTTATACTCATTTTAGTCACTCAGATTTTTGTGGATAGCAATTCACTCTCTTGGAAATGCAATCTTACAAAATTACAGCCCTCAGCAACAGTTTATTAAGAGGTGTTTTTCCTATATTTGAACTTGTTCAATTATTATTACAGCTGTTATGCTGTCTTTTTCCACATCTGATTTACACCTGAGCTGTTAAATGTATTGTATAATAGGTTCCTAAATGTAGATTCTGTAGACATGTAGTGGTTGACATGCTGTTCCACTGCACTCTGTGGAAACATATTATTTCTCTTTCAAGTTCCTGTCAACAGACATGGCATTTTTTCTTTCAAAAAGTTTTCATCTTGCTTTGTTGCTGTTGTCCATTGGCCCATTTCTTCAGATGTAGAGATGTGATATGAAATTCAAATCACCACACCAAAAGCATAACACTAATATAATCTTTCACTGTTTCTTCCAGTGGTAATGTACCCTCTTCTTGGTATTCCTCTACCTAAGCTGCCAGTGCCTTGAACTCAAGACATAGTGAAGTGTAGAGGTGTTGTTCCCAGTTAGAATATGGCTCATTTGAAGCATTGAACAGGTGGATCTAATCAATATTTCCTAGCCACCATGCTATTTTGTATCTACATTTCCAAGAAAAACATGTATGAAAAGTGCTATCCAAATAAAGTTTATTATTATTATTACTCATAATACTACCTTACGAAAGTTGGAGGTGTGATCAAAGAGGATATTTTGTATTTAAAGCGATGTATTTAAAGTGCACCAAAAGATGCAAATGAATATACCGTATTTCTAATTAAGACATATTGGAAATGCATGATCTAAAATATTATCTTTTGGTTAGAAAGTTATACATTTGTCCACTTGATTGCAATTGATAGCAATTTCTTTAGTTACTATGTTCAGATTTAGAAAAAAAATACAAAATTCAAACAAAACTATGCAACACAATCTGAATTTACAAAGGAAGTACAACGGTATTACAGTACAGCCAAAATAAATAAATAAATAAATTTACACTGTGCAATTTAGTTTTAAACCTTGAATTTGAATTTCCCATATTTAAGCCAATAATTTTATCAAATTGTGTTTATGGCAGTTTATAATTATCTGTTATCACAAGACTGTCAATGGCAGTAAAATGATAATAAATCAATGTTTATAGTGGTAATTTGTGTTAATCTTTAACTACATCACTGACAGTAAAAAAATACTCTGCTCATGTGAAAAGATAGCATGCCATTTCTTCAATGCAGATTAATTCTGCCTTGGAGGCCTCTGTTAGTGAATTCCTCTCTGAGAGAAGGTGTAGTCTAAAATCAAGAACATTTTCAGTATAATATTGGAACAACTTTCTCTCTCTCCATACCAATTTACCCAGTGAATGCAATCTATGACATTATTACAGTTGTGTGTAATTAAGTTGGAAAAGACTATTGTGAAAAGAATATTGCCTCAGGTTGGATCATTCCCCTACACCTAAACCAACTGTGGTAGTTAAGGGTGAAATAATCACATTACAACTATTACAATTATATTAAAGTGGCTGAATGAAAGGTAACTTATGAAGAAATACGGAAGAAACTTAATAAAATTTGAATAATCGTTTAGTCTCTTCAAGGACTCTTCAAGGACTGATTCCAAGCCTGTTCCTTTTGCAATGCAGACAGGAACAAATAAAGCTGAAATGAATGAAATGTTATGGCTCAACTGATTAAAGGATGAATATGCTCACACTTTGTTATCCAAAGTGTTTTTATTGCTGTGGGTTCATGAAAAATGTTTCAGAGAACATAGGTCATAATCTATTTTTGCGTTGTCTAATGTCCAGGGCCTTTCACCTCATTATTAGTACAAAACAAAAAATAATTTTATTTTTTCATCTCAGGAAAAATTGCCCTTAAATTCTTTTCTTTTATTTGTTTTTTTTCTCTTCATTTTCAGAGATGCATTTACTGGGCAGACAGGGCGAGATGACTTTCTGGGGCCATTCAGTGGAAGCTTATTATAACAGGATGTCTCTTCCCTGCAGAATCCATTTCACTGTGAATCAATAGATGGCACTGTTTTCATTTGCTCAAGTGTGATCCGAATATTGAGTTTTCCATGACGACTGTGCCATTAGAATTAATATGTAAATGCAGCTTTTTATAGCAGGGATAGTAATTTTTAAACATAATCAGAAATATTTCTTATAATAGTTTGTTTTATAAAAAGCTGTATCAAGAGGATATTCATTCTATCTTTGGTATAATTCTGTACATATTTCTTTGGTAACTTCTACATGTTGTCTCTGTCTGAGGATACAATAGGTGTCCTTACATCGAGGTAACTGAATACAGCTATGCTTCTCAGAATTTATACAAATCTATGCACAGGTATTGTATCAAAGTGAAATATTTGACACAGTCAGTGGTGGGTGTGTTGCTGTGTAGATCAATCTTTGCTACATCCTAGAGCAATGCAATGTGTTTGTATTATTTATGTGTTGTAGCTCTACAAATGCCTTGGTTAAGCACCAATAAAGTAGTACTGCATGCAAATTAAGTAGAGTATTATAGAGAGAGATCAGCTACCAATGATGTCAGTTTCTATTGCTGTAGCTCCCCACACTTCCTATTACATTTCATTTTTTTAGGGAACATTATGTCATCACTCCCTCACAACTCTTCTGGCTGACAAGGAACCTGCAGGTTTATATAATGAGCATATGTTGACTTTGTGCTCCTAACACAGAGCAGGGAATGTGCGATTGGTGTATTGGTGCCCCTTTCTTTAGATAAAAAGCAAATGGTGCTTGTCACCATGTGTATTACAGGAAGTGACATTTGTGGTCACCCCTTACTTGTCCTGTCAGACAATGTCACCAAAGTGGGCTGATAGCACAAGTGAACATGTTAGAAGAAGTAAAAGGGTGGGGGGATCATTAATAATGAGTTCAGATTTATTTTTTAAATGTAATGAGAAACTGTGCCACTCAGTTGGAAGATATATACAGTTGTAGTAGATATAGAGTAATATTTACAACTACAAATGTATTGATAGTTATGTTGAGTAATAAAAGTAGACAGATATTATTGGTTTATGTAGTAATACTTTTACTCTACAAATGCTGCACTCAATCAGATATTTTTGTCATGGTGGTACATCTAAATTTTGATGTATTCTTGTACCCACTATCTGATTTATGAAGGTCAGTAACATTTCTCTCTTTTGCTGGTGTATGACAAAGGAATGCACTGGCTTGTTGCCTCAGTTGTAGAACCTCTGCTTTTGGGAAAGCAGGAATAAATGAGTGAAGCTTTTAAGTGTTTAAGTTCAGGCTGGAACCTGAAGTCAGAATCTACATCAGCTGACAGCCAGCTGAGTCTGTTCACATGCTGTGTGTCATCAGTGGAGTTTACACTAATTAGATGGTGACAACACATTTCACCGTGCATGCAGCAGTCTATTTAAATACCAGTTCAAGCATCCCTGAAATCTACTGCTGCACAAATCCTGCCATTGCTACGCTAAATAATGTTTTATTTATGGTTGCTGTTTGTTCCTTCCCAGACTCACACTCACCTGCTCATGCATTCTGTCTGTTGTTAGGGTGATGTGAGAGATTTCTGCTCACTGCTTATCATTTTATTTGGTCATGCTGTAATTGCTGTGTTTCCTCTCACAGGGAGCACCCCAAAAAGCACAGCCATCCTCAAAATTTAATGTAATCACATTCACATGTCAATAAATACTTACATTACCCACAGTCAATGCAAAGAATAAGCTAGATATTTTATAAGCATTTTGAAAGGCTAACTAATGTAGCTTCATCAACACAATATTTTGTGGGGTGAAAAAACACTTAGAAAAAAAATTTAGCATTTAGGAATAACACAAATTTACTTGCCTTCTGAATCTGATATTGTCTCACCATAACATTTGTATACCAAAGTGCAATGTTGCTGGCTCAGGGTGATGATTTCTTTCTGCAAGACACTCCAGAATGTCTTTGTGTGCACAGCCATGATGCTCTCCATGCACCCTGTAAAGGTCAGTGCACACATTCTTCAATTTCTATGAGCACACCTATTTTGAGCATCAAGATAGCCTAGTGGCTGTCTTTCACATAGAACAAGGTTACTTATTTAACCTTATGTCCCCTTGCTTATAAAGACAGCCACTGGGTAGTTTAACAAAATAAAGATGTCAGCACACTGCTAAGCATACTAAAATTATTGAGGTTAAAATTTCACAAGACAGGAACAAACGCACTATTCATAACATCAGTATGTTGATAAGTTAATACTAAAAGTTCAGGCTCAGGGATTCTACACATACATTCTACATGTAACCAGATGGTGATGTACAGATTGTAATGTCCTGAGGTTGACAAGTTAATTGTATCCATATGTACCCCTAGCTTGAGGTAACTAGGTAGCTACTGTGCTAATGTACTGGTGGAGAATTTACACAACACAACCCACACACAACTGCCAGTGGATGATGAATTTAAACTCAAATGTAACCAACTATTCAACTAAGAAACACAAATGTAATAGGTGATATGTGTTTCTGCTGACTGTAGACCTATGGGGCATTAAGATCATCTCAGAAGGCAGCAATAAAGGAGGAGAAGAGCTAACAAGCTTTTAAGAGATCTGATATTTTCATCAGGATATGGTTCTTGAGAATACAGTCTTGTTTATGAATGTGTCTTGAATATCATTCTAGTCTTAAAAACAAACTCACTTTGCATTCCAGGTACCAAGATAGAGATAAATGAAAGTAGGGGCTCCATAATTTGACAATGGGCAGTGTCCCTTGGGAAGTAGAATCAACTAGAGTGCTGCATAATTTCTGAACTGTAATTAATAATGTAAGCTATTTGGGGACATTCATGGAGTTGCATGTAAGTATCATGTAATGGAATCAGGATTTAATGGCTGTCTCAGGTTAGTGCATGTCAGAGTTGTGTTACATCACTGTTGGGTGAATGTTGGGGTGGGGGTTTCTTGTGGGTGGGAAGTATTTGGGCTGATTGCTTTCAAGGTCTGTGATACATACATGTTAGAATTATAATCTCCTCCATAACACATCATGGGCCAGATTCCTGAAAAAGGAATAAGCCTAGTCATAAACTAACAACTTTTTTCAGTGGAGAATCGTTCAAATTTTCTTTTAGCCTTGGAGCGCACTTAATACATGCCAAGGAAACCCATTCAATATGTTTGTGAGACAACTGGTTGCGTTTTAAGAATGGATTCTTCTTTGGATGCAAATTCAACAATTCACAGTGCACACAGTTTACATAACATAAAACAAACAATATCCATACAAATACGTTACATAAATAATACAAGCACTTCCCAACATGTTTGGATTAATTTGCCTTGAGCAACCATAGTCGGCAGCTTAAATATTCACAGAAGTACTTCCAAACAAAGCAATAGCTTCAAGGGAAACATATTTGAAATGTCAATATTCTTGAATGCAATTCCTTATCTGGTTCAGTTTGGACCAGTTTTTCAATATTGGGGTTTTCAATTGTGGTCAAGGGCTGCGTTTGGTTGAAAGGGTCCAAATTTACCGCTATATACAAGCACCTTTTATTTCCTCCAAAAGTAATAACAGTGCAAAAAAAGGGGACATGCCTTTGGGCGCTGGGTTGAATTTGCTGAGTGCACTCAACAAAGAATATCTGCAGCCGGTCTCTGCCATTAGCTGTGACAGCATGATCAGTGTTCATTGCTTCACATGAATAAACCCAATCACAAAACTAAGAGAAATCGTGCCTCTCATTCATTGTGAGGAGACCAAATTTATTTATATTTACGGTATAATAATACCCTAGCAAGTAATTTCCGAGACAAGGATACAATGTTGTACTACACCCAACATCACGCTGTGTTACATTTAAGCACTGGTGTGAGACTGGAGTATATTACTGTCGTGACATGCATGCAGACTACTTTTATGACTCAACATCAACAGGGAAGCAGTTCAGACTATCAGTTTATTGGATAATCAATTCCAAACTGAAAGTATACTCTTCATTACTGAAGAACAAAACTTTGAAATTATTTGATAGGTGTAATATTGCATGGAGAGCCTTACATCTAGAAAGTCCACAGCACATGCTGCATCCAGCCTAAGGCCTCTCTAACCTTCTGCCAGAGTGTAGGGAGGGTGTTATTATATACAGAGTTATGTGATATTATCATGTTCTCAGCATTTAAGCTGCCAAAATTCTACATATTGAAGGGATGATTTCAAAGATCATCATTCATTAGGAAGTTTATTTATGGCTTATAATTAAACAGAACAAAGGGTTTTACTCCATCTTTCCTTTAACTCATTCTCTCATTACTATATTTTCTATGTTGTTTGATTATTGTACAAATACATTTCCAACGTTCATGACATGGAGTTTTCATAACAGTTGCTTAGAAATGAGGCTAGTACCGAGCCCTAACAACAATTAGTGTGCCTCAGCCTGTATTTTAAGAGGTTTTACTTTTGAGCCACACCCTAGAGCACCTCATTTTTATTCTCAAAGCCCTTCCATTCCTTATGATTTACTTAAAGCCAACTGTTTAAATTCCTCTCCCATTCATGCCAGAGGCCTTTTATTGATTCTGTCACTTCAAAGAGAATGTAAAAAGTGACTGAATTATTCACAAATGTGAGGATAGCATCATAGAAACAAAAATGAACCTGGTTAACATGCCATCAGTTACCATGAACACCTGCACTGACACCATTTATTATGCCTTATGAAATTAAATGTAAAGCGGAAAATGAGTTTTATAACTTGGAAACAGAATTATCAGATTTTGAATTCCATAATCTGCAGAAATATTAAAGATACTTATTTCAGGATTAAAACTATACAGTAAACAGAACTGATGCAGTCTATTAACTCCATGTGGCCAGTATGTGCCCTGTTTCACAAGATTTGGCATCCAGATGTCCACTATAATACTCATGTAACACACGTGAGTCACCAGTAGGACAGGTACTCAGTGGGCCTTCTGTCCTTTAAGCAATAAGGTCAAGCTTTTGCTGAAAAACTGAAACTTCTTTTCTCCTCCTGAATGTTTGGCACTATTCCAAAATCAGGTTAGTCACTGTTTAGTGCCTTCCATTTAGCATTAATGACAAGTTCCTTGGTGGTTTTATTATGCAATGAATTATTAAATGCAATCCTGCCATTTAAAATGAATACATTCAGATCATAATGCAACATAAATGCATCTACATGTATTAACATATATTTACAAAAGCACTATACGAACATGTTTATATATAACAATATTTTGTCTTCTGTAAATCCAACGTTTGACTTGGAAAAAATGCATATCAATTTTGTAAGTACATTAAAAATTTATGAGTAAATTCAATAATGACATTTTCTGTGTATTCATTTTCTCAGTGTCTGATATGCCAAAATGATACCATTGGGTACCTTTGGGTTTCATATCAATGTGCTAAAGGTATGTATTGAAGTTTGATTTCCATTAGAACTTTGTATGAGGCCTAAATTAACTGCTTACAACCATTTTTACAGTAAACTAACTATATTAAGGGACCAGCAGGAAGAGGGGTGATGCAGACACATAGGGTAAGCATTAGATGAGACTGGATCATTTTCAGTGTTATTTTATCAGTGATGTGGGTGATGATGCATGTGACCAGCATCAAGAATATTATTAATAATGCACTTACATATGTAAGATATAAATCACTCCATAAAATGTGTAATGCATATATAAGAATGTGTGGCCCAGCTGCAGTGCCTTGCCTCACACCATTAACCACCTCCAGAAGTGCCATATATTTATTGTGTGTGCACTGGCAAGTGATGCTTTTATCTATATACCCTGCCTCTGACTAAAATAACTAACATTTTAAGACCTGTGTAATGACCCAAACCCAGACCTGAATTACTGTATGTCCCACTTAGTGCATTTTCCACATAAGGATAGACCTGCGTAATGATAGACTTGTGTGGAGAATGCACTTCAGTGGCTCATAACTTAGGCCAGGGTTTGGTCCAATGTAAAGTTTTGGTTCTTATAACTTAAGAACCAGATAGCTGCTACTAGATGTTGGGTTCAGGTCAGTTCAAGTGTATTAGCTTTTATCTGGAAATGACAATATGATTGTGACAGCTTTGGAGCTAGCTAAACACATTTCAAGGTACAATCCAATTATATTGTTGTTCAGTGATCCTCCTCTCTTGCCATTAGTTAACAAGACAGTATTTCAATAAACAATCACATCCGCTCCAGACTTTGCAGTTGTAAGAAAAAAAAACAGGCTTCAGGGTGGTTTATTTTATTCATCCCCATTTATTACTGCTGAGAAAAAGGTTATTTTGTTTTATTTATTTTCACCTCAGGACTGAAAAGCACCTTGCTGTCATTTGGTTTATTTTCACAGAACTGCGAGAAGATTGTGTGAAATGGGGAAATGTTACATCCCATTGTCACTTTGAAAGTTTATTCTTTACATACAAATGAATATTTAAATAAATTGGATTTCATTGTTATCTGACTGATCTGGTTCAAATTATACATGACTTGTCAAGGCCAGATTCTAATTTTACTTCAAATGGGCAGTACAATTAAAATTTTAATATTCACTTTTGTGAAAGTGGACAAAGTAGCACCTTGTGAACAAATTTGGATAGTTTCTTCTAAAATAAGTGGCTTTTACATGACTTATCATCTAGATATAAGAGCAATTGTTATCTGACTGCTGGATATTGAATGTACAATTAAAATTTTAATATTCAAGTGGCAGTAGAACGAACATGACTTATCACCAATTGCTGCATATTTTAAATCTCTCATATTTAGCTTTTATCAGCCTCTCAGTCCATCCAGTTAATCTATCCAATAAACAAACAGTTGTGCTGAAAGATTATATTCATTCATTTGAGTCGAATCAGGTACTCATTTTGTGTATGCACTCTGTCCTGCTGAGAGCACCTGGGTAATTTCACTTGGCAAATCAGAGCTTGGCAGAGTATAGGAAAAGTGACATGAATAGCTATGTACTGTCTACCACATCTCCTGCCAGTCTTTAAAATTGGTCAAGACAGAAAGGTCACGGTTATGTTTTCATGTGAAGCAAACTGCTTATCTTGTAAGTTGATAAATCCACTGTAACCCATGTTTATCCTCCTGAAGGCTTGTTGCTGGAGACTGCAGTTTAACCTATAGTACAGGGAGGCGATATACATTTTCACCGCCAAGTTGCCAGTGTTTTAAATGATTAACTTATGTAACCCCATTGCATTTATGTTTTGTGTCACCTTTCTTGATTAAATTGAGTTTCACCCCAGCTTCTTACTTTAGGTTAGCATAATGTTTAATTCGAATTTAGGTGAATGATGTAAATAAAATCACTGAGGTTGGATAAACAAGGTTTAATTAATTGGCTTGCAATTTTTACAGTGTGATTTCTCCTTGAACGATAAATACAGCTTGATATCATATTTTATAATTTATTGAGATAGCAAAATTCTCATGTGACTCCTGTGAGTTATTGTCCATATGTTCATTGTGTTAAAAGAAAAACACAACATCCAAAACGTTAATGAGATTTTTTTAGATGAGAACATTGAAACACAGCTGTTAAACTCAACTCACTTCATAATGACTCTGTGATTCATTACAGAGATATAAATGAGTAGACTTAATGTGAAGCAAATGCCTGGAGATAGCTTCACCATGGACTTATTGACAACATAATTTAAATTTTAAAGATTTTGATTCATTACAGAGATATAAAGGGTCAATGCAATTTAAATTTGAAAGATTTTACATTCAGGGTCAATGCCTGTCAAGAGTATGAGTGAAATCACTGATACCAGGTATGTCAGACTGTGTAGTTGATTTAAAAAATCACATAATTCATTTTAGGATTTAAAATAATTGATGTCATCACCTTCTCTATTGATACAATCAGAAAAATATATATGATAGCATGTTGATTGTTCTCAATGGGCCAATAACATTTTGAGTCAGCTACCTGCAGTTATTGGTGTGTACTCTTGTAAAGTTAACTATACCTAAATGAGTATTTTAACATTTACTTAATATATTTTAATGTCTTTGTTAATCTGTAAATATACTTGCATTTATACAACACTCATCCTGAACTCTTTTAACTTTCTTATTTACCAATGTATGAAGAATGGTCTTCTGTACAACAGAACACATTTTCAGTGTCTATGTCCATGTAATTGATGTACTTGTAATAACAGTAATATTCAACTTAAACAGAGCTTCATATCTAGAACTCCTCCTTCCATCAATGGTGTGTAAAGACGTAAGCAGACACTCTGCATCCTCTCTCACTACACGTCATCATGGCCTGATTGCCTGAATGACTGTAACATTTGATACAATGACATATTTATGGGCCAAAATATTTTCACACACACACACACACGCACGCACGCACGCACGCACGCACACACGTACGCACGTACGCACGCATGCACGCACGTATAGTATTTAGTTCATAACTCTAAAAGTGATGTCAATGATTCTCAAATTGAAACAAGCTATGAAAAAAAGTTATTTCCAATGATCTAAGACCCAAACTTCAGTACAACAGACCATCTGAAGGTAATACAGAAATGTTTTACACCTCATATTTAAATTTGTATATCATGACATCACTTCTGGAGTTAGGAACGTCTCGTAATTCTGAAAGACCTCCATTTCCATCCCTGAGGTCATTGTCATTTTTGCTGGTGGTTTTGGTATAACTCAAATGAGACAACCTTCACAGTTAGTTAGGCTCCCAGAATTGAACATTAATTCAGTACTTAGGAAGACTTAGCCTTCGGTGGCCATCCACCATTACACTAACCAGCCAACCATCTGAATCAATTGCAAAAGCATTACCATCAGACCAGCACTCTCAGATCTTAGATGCATGCACAACTTGTGTCTGTGGCAAAATACAACTTCTCAATACAACTGCTCTTATAAAACTGCTCTGTCTTTCAATATGAGCATATAAGCTCCATACTTTAGCCTAGAATTGAGAAGAGACATTTTAGTGATTTTCGGGTTAGATGTATACTTCATGCAGGTCTATCAATGAGTTTTCTGAGGGCCCCATTCATTTTTCTAAGTCCCTTTGGTTGTCAGTGCTAGATTATTAGTACAAATGAAGAGTGGCAATCCATAATCTCCACAGCTGCTGCCTTAATCATCTCACTCTGAAAGGACCTTTGTGTAATTGCATGCTGAGTTTTGCCTTTCATTTATCAATAAGCTTGACCTGTCTCTGTGTGACGCACAGAGCTTTAACAGCATAGCAAGTACTGTGGCTGCTCAAGCTCTTATTTGAGATTTACCCAAGTTTTGTTCAAGCATTAATTGTTTGTACATGTCATCATTGGAAAATTCTCAACAACTGCATTTTCTCATTCAATATATCAGTGAAATTCATCAACATGGCACTGTCAGTCTCTTAATAGATGTATGATACACACAGGAGCAGAATGACACGTGATATTTATTCCGCTGCAAGCTGCATAGTCATTTCATCTCCACTGCAAAGCCTTTTTATACATGCTCGCTTTCTCATTTATGGAACATACATTAGATTGTATTGTGTTAAATAAACTCACCTGGAAGTGATTGATTTCATTTCATGTAAATTGTATCAAATAGTTTCTGCATTTTTGCAACTTCTAATGCAATGTTCAACATACAGATAATGTATGTTACTCACTCTGTTCTGTCACTACTATCACAAACAATTGAAATGACCATAGCACAATTACATATGACACTAATCTGCATTTCATTTGTGCGCAAATAAATAAGTAAAAATGTCTAGATCTTACAAATCCAGGTGATTAACACAACTATGGAAAAAAAACTGAATGATAAATTAAAAGGAAAAAGCCCTTTGTCTCTGTGCTACAAGGCAGCATGCTATGCACATTTCTGATATGGTGCAACAAAATATGTGTCAGTTACCATTTTACGCTCCTTGATTTATACAGCTAGAGGAATAAAAACTGACAAAATACTGAAATTCTGCCTCATGACCTCTCACAGATCATTGGATCAAAGCATCTAAAGAAAGAGGAGGTACCTGGATCACTGAATTCTGCAGAGGTCTTTAATATGAATATCTGGTTCCCAGATCTAAATGTTGTACAGCAGACAGACAGGACTGCAGGAAGACCCTGGGAAAATTGGGCCCAGGCATAAATACAGTAAGACAGAGATCCTGTTGTGCTGGATCAAAATTACTTTAGTAAAATAGATACATCTCAAGAACAGCAGCATAGAATGTATGTTATACAGAATGGATGATTTATACCTCTGTGATATCTACAACGTTTACATAATATAGTTTATTATTTCATTTTGACATGCTTTAAAGTGTTTTTCTTTATGGAGTGTAAGGTTAAAAAATGGGTGCAGCAGTATTAAATTACACCATTCTGATTAAATCAGTGGCGACTGGCAAGGTAAATGAAAAAGACTGAATACAAGAGAATACAATGGTTGTCAGGAAAGGTTTTCAGAACTGCTGATTCACACACACACACACACACACACACACACACACACACACACACACACACACACACACACACACACACACACACACACACACACACACACACACACACACCAAGGCTTCCATTTTCCCCATGTTGCTTTTTAGAAGCATTTTAATTTACTGTGATCCAAATACTGTTAATTAAAGATTAAAGCTTGAGCAGGAGGTTTTGAGACTGACTCTTATTTTATCTGCTGTTAAGGACCAAATCCCACACAATTGTTCCAACAGACACTGAAAATGTGATATCTTCACATATCAGATCACTTTGTGTTTATCTTTGATAAACTATAATTCATCATTGTAAAATTATTACAGAATTAAAGTTATGAGTACAAATACTATTAAGCAGAGACCTCCACATAAACCATATAAAACAATGAATAACACCAATCTGCTTCACTGTGAATGGAGAAATATATAGTAAATCTGTATATGACATATCAAAAGGAAAAGATTCTTTCTGTTAACATCAGTGAGGCCCTTTGTGACGACAACACTTATGTTCTTGTCTCATTCCATTGAAAGCTACTTGACATACAATTTCTTCTGAACCAGATCATTTGCCTCTCGTTAAAAAAAATGTTTATAAAATCACCCTGAGAGTTGCTCTTGGGTGTCTGGAACCTTACAAAGTGCCAATTTCATTTGTCTGTAAGATTTCTTTGTGAAATGACCTCCATGATCTTCAAAAAAGAGGCAGCTTTAATTACCTAATTAAGAAAGAGGGATTTAAAGCTAGACTGTGTCACTAGTATTCTTCTGTTTCTCATAAGTAATGAGGATGCCAGCCTGAGGGGTATTATCAGGATTTTCACATTTATCCCTGAACTTTGCTTCTTCATAGAATTACCCACTCCCTTTCTTTTTCATTCTTCATCAATGCATAAGACATTGGAAAGTAACTATAATCTTTTGTAAAAGTTGCTCAATTCCATGAATAAATGAGTGGCTGCGATCAGTATTGGTATTTCTACTGAAATTCATAAAACACCAATAATAGGAATGTATAATTCAAAGTGCTTTGTCTACATGTATAAGCAGTGAGATACTTTATTATTGGAACAAAAAAAACACCATATTTATCACTTTACACTGGTACATTTATTGTTCCAAGTATATGCTGTAGACTAGATTATTGTCATAGACTGGTGAAGCCAAATGTACTTCCTGGTTTTCTAAAAAGAAAATACCATAAAGTATAAAACCATTGTTTCATTGTATAACACCATTGGCAAAGTACAGGATGTGATGTATCAGCTAAAAAAATGATCAATGTCAAAATAAGTCAATTTAGTCAGTCCCCAAAACCAGGCATTACAGTAAACCCCCGTTATATCGCGGTTCAGTTTTCGTAGTCCTGGTATTTTGTGGTTTTTTTCTGTAATATTAATTTTAATATCGTTTAGCACTTCTCTTTTACTTAACATTTATGTGCATTTAACTGATTTTTTTATAATGTTGCTGTCATGTAGAATAAGGAAAGCTAATGGTGGTCAAGTGGAGTCTGAACTTGTCTGCATTTCAAGTTTCATATCCAGCCTCAGATTTAGACTCATGTTTGTATTCTACTCCTGTTTTGATCTGCTTGCTTGTTCAAAGAAATTTTCTTTGTATTTGAATGTGTCCCATACAATCCTTTGTGCTACAATCCTCTTGCTGGCATATAAAAAATGGAAAGGATTATATACCCTGTTGGAATGTTAGCAATTAAGGTGCATTAAGCAATACAAATATTCCCATTTGTATCATTGTACAGTAGCTATTTAACACTTTAAACAATACATTTGTAAAACTGCAAACAGTGGGGTTGTCTCAAAATAAAATGTTTGTGAAGTCAACAAAAGAGGTATTAGTATTGTCAACCTACCATTGCATTCTCGTTGCTCTGAGAGTGAAAGACAGGCACATGTCTCCTGCAAATTCTCTCTCTGCAGTCCAGCAGCTCAGCAATGCAGTCATTTGATTGGAACAGGACACTTCAGGAGCAGAATGTAAGTGTCTGATTGACCAAAGGAGTCACTCTTGCATGATCAAACACTGAATTCTGTAGTGTCTGAATCTTACACTGCCAGGGGAATAATACATCCACACATAGGCTGCTCTGCAGGGCTGCCTGCCTCTGTCAGCACTGGCCAAATGGTGCATTATACCATTTATTCAAGCTATATCATTGTATTGAACAGTATATATTGCTCTTTAGGTAGCTAGCTAAAACATAATGATTAAACATTAGTTAATATAAGCATTTGTTACAGATTTTATTCGAGATGATTAGGAGCCTTATTACTTGTAAATGTACTGGGTGTACTAATCATTTCAATAAAGTCCTTCAAATGTAACTGCTTTTCCCACGGCATTACATAAGGGTAAAGGCTAGACTGCAGAGCATCATTAAGCCACTGATCGCCCATTTTTTACAGTTATACATGGTGGAGTGCTGTGTACAATGTTTCATGTAATTCCTTTGTGTGCAAGTTCAATGGGTAGTAATAGTCTACTTGAACTTGGGAGTAACTACATACAGTCTTTGTACCCCTGTGCCAGGTTATGACAATGCATTGGGCTGGCCATACCTTCCCTTCATACAGTGTGAAGTATATCTGTTAGAATATGAATGTGACCCTCAGCTCTCCATTTTGTATTCTGACAGACCATATGAATGTGATTGAATGATTGCTCATATTTTTCATGGCTGGATGCTCAATCACAGTCCTTTAGACTGTGACTCAATCAAACGCATTTTAAAGAGGCAATATTAATTTTTTAAAGACTTGAGCTCGACAGCTTACTTATCTGTGATGTGAGTTCATCAATGAGGAAGAAACATTTTCCAACACATTTTTATAATTGACACACAGCTGTACTCTAAATGAATAGAAATTGGGATCAATGGAAGAATTATGATGCTAGTGAACTGTAGGCTATTGTTATAGATAACTGTTAATATTGTTTTTCTGGAAAACCATAAAATACAACTGAACAGTTCCCCAGTGAGTTTCTGCTCTGAAGCAAATATTTTTCAATGGGCAAAACTTTTAATTACTCAGCTGTTATTTTGTATTCTTTTTGTATGTCATTATTTTTTAAATATGCCAGCAGTGTTAGTGCAGCATATAAATAGCTTTTGTTGACTTTTCCTGTAATTTCCCGTTTAGGCATATCTATTTTACATAATTATACAGTATATTCATCATTTTTAAAATGAATTTTCTATAAGTTGTGTTGTATATGGGTGTATAAGTATAACTGTGTTTTAATACAGTTAAATTTTAGAATGCAAAATTGAAGTACATGTATTGATATCTCAGTTTTATATTCCTTGTTTGCAATATGCAAGCAGCAGCAGAGGCAAATGGTTGGAACACGTTGTTTTTATTCTGTATGTAACACCCAAACCTGCACATATTCTGAGATTCAAATGAAATCAACCATTTGGATTAAAGCAGCAGTTTGAGCCAATATTCAATTTTACCAATAGAGGTCTAGCCTAAAGCAAGTATTCAATGAAGTTTACTGCTGATGTATTTAGAATAAATGTGCCAAAGCAGAGTTCTCTTCAAAATTCAATGGAAGGGGCCAGGTGGCGTGTTCTAATGATGCATACAGGCTCATCCTAGGTAAACATGGAAGAGAAACTGACTAAACAAAAACACCCTGAACATATACAATTGGAGCAACGATCACAGAGACCATCCTCTTTGCTTTTGTAACTATCTTTCTAACACATCATAGCAGTTAAACAAGACTCTTCCACCATGTGCATAGATTGCAAGATTCATCTGTGATAAACATGCAAGCACTGGTCAGGAATACACAAACAGTGCTGTAGGTAGGGATGATTCAGGATTCAGTTTTATTCATTTTACAGGATCATTCATGATATTCAATATCCATTTCACATTCTGACCTAACCTCACATAACCAAGTGCCCTTGATTTATGTTAACTTTAAAGGTAAGTAAAGTGTATTTGGATATTTGTAATGATAGGGTTAAATAAAACTTTGAATTAAATTAGTGGGCTCATGAATGGTGCCATCTCCCTTGCAGCAACTTGACAATCACAGCCCTGATTGAGGCTTTGCAGTTGTTTCCACAGAGCATAGGATACATGAGACTTGCATGATCTGTTCACTTATATAAACCCCTTGAGGGCGCGGGAGTGACCTGATCTTATCATCACATGTATCATTACGGTAGAGCCTGATTCTCCCAGGACCCAATGAACCATTTCATAGATGGTATGGTGATCAGTCAGGAGGAGGAATGCTCCTAATGGTCCTTTCTCTATCTGGACTTATGCCAAAAAAAGAAACTAAGGCTCTAATAATTAATTGAGTCAGTTCTCCAGATTTTGGTGTAGGCATGGGATACCAGTTTTTTGCACTTGTCTTTTCTCTGTCTCAATGGTAGTCCTGCATCATATACCTTAACTGAAAATATTGGGTGAGGCCAAATCGATACACCAGATTACACAGTGAAGCTATTGATCAAGGGAATGAGGATAATTGAAACAAACTGCTTGTCTGGACTGCAAGGTGTCAGCCCGTGGCTGTGGGGTTTCAGGTTGGAAAAGTGACATGCAGTACGTCATTGTTTGCACAACAAGATGGAATGCAGACGCTGTTTCCCCCTGTCCACCCTTGAGCGAGATGGAGGAAGGGAATGTCATCAGTCAAGCAGTCTGCATGGGAAGCTGAGTGCTGTCTGCTCAAAGTGCCTCTGGCTCATGTTGGATTAATGCCGAAAAGGCCGCAAAATCAAGCCTACAGGGAGCGAGGCTGGCTCACTCCATTTCACTCTGTCTCCCCCCTAGTGAGATGTATTGGGTTTTTAATCAGCTGAGCAGGATTCACTCCAAACAGACCCAGTGCCTCGCGCAACCATTTTCTTCTCTTCTTCACATCACCTTTGCTGTTGGCTACTTGCAAACACCTTCGTCTCTGTGTGGAGTACACACTCTCAGTTCTGATTTCTTAACTCCGTGCTCCCAATGCCAGGTTCCCTCTCCACTCTACCAAATCCTATTGCTTTTGTTCCACCTGAATCTACAAAACCTAAGGAAATAAAATTGCTCCAAATGAAAATTTCCATTTTAATTGCCACTTCAGTCCCTTGCATTAATTACCAACATGAGCTTTAACCAACCATGTTTGCTGAACAAGCGGTGCAAAGGATTAAGCTTTTATCTGTAGATGATATTCTTCAATGAATGTAATATGTGTCATTTGGCATTGACAAAGTGGGCAGTACTGTGGGATGAATGCACTAAACACTGGAACAGGGTGGCATATTGGATTAAGACAGCAATTTAAAGTGCTTAAAGAATGCAATTATGAAAACAGTTTTCATTTCACACTGCTGTTGGTTTCTATGGGCAGACTTCTATTTATTTATTCATTTGCCCAGCAGCCAACATCTATTGATTTACCATGATAACTACATGTTTTAACTTGTCCCATAACATAGTTTCAAACTATTATGTCTGTAACGTTGAAGATAACAGTGTTATAATGATGTGCATGGCTAATTTCATGTTTGAAAAATAACACCTTCAAGAGTCAATGAGAGGTGTAATATTTGTTCCTATTTCACAATTATTGCTCAACTAGTATTCCAAGAAATTTCTGCATAGTGAGAATCACAACTCTTCTTTTGTGTTACAACCAGAAGATCTTTGTGATTTGGTTAATCACTACAGAGTAACTGTTACATTTGGACATATCGATAGACTGAATGAATGAATGAATGAATGAATGAATGAATGAATGAATGAATGAATGAATGAATGAATGAATGAACGGAATCTTTCCTATCCCTAAATGAGTTCTTAAGTTATAATCATCTCCTCTACCACAACATTAAATCAGATTTAGAGTCAGTCCATGCAATGTATCTGGGTATGAAACTCCTATTATTTGACATCATCTTTGAGTTGTATACATGTGTAAATACTGTATGTATCATTGATGGCAGCACCTTCAAACTAGATACACGCATCAACAAACCCGACACAGAAAAAACAACACAGCTGTGACACAAGGATGACGCATCCAAACTATAAGGGATTGCAAACCCCACTTCTGTTGAACTTTTAAGGTGTGTTCCATATACCTGTAGCTCATAAAAATAAACTTTAACAAACTTCTTTACTCCATTATCATCTCTTAACGGTGGTCTCTATTCAAGAAATATAATACTTCAATAACAAAGCTATGATTTGATTAAATTCAACTGTATACCTGCCTGCTCGCCTATTTAACTATAGGAGAAGGTGAATGCATTACTTAGAGGAAATGCCATCTCATGCTACACAGGGACATAAATAAAATATGAAAGCAATATTCTTAATTCATGCATTATCATCTAACATCTAGGTTACACTATGTGTGAAGTTACATTATCTCACATTACTGACATGGCAAATACAAAAGGTTACATACATTTTTCACCAACAAAGATTCTGCATTAGGTTTACACTTGGCAACATTAAAGCACATCAGACTGAAGCCAACATAACTCTTGTATGATTCTACTTTAAACAATAAATGGTGGTTTAGTAGCAAAAAACAAAGGTATGCTATTAAACATCAGTTACTAGTGTGCAATAAGCAATGTTATACATGTATATGGGTGGGATTTTGTCTGGAAAAGGTATAATTGTATGCCTAAGCAAGCCTGGAGAACTGATTTGAAAACATCACAAAATTTGATTATACTAGTATTTATGCTATCTGACCCAACATTATTGTATACATAATCCATTTCAAAGTTCTTTTTAAAGTTATCTGCCAGGAAACCCATATATTTCCTGACAAGTTCTCCTCAGTTCCTATTGTGTACTGTTGCTTGGCATTCCTGAAATTTCACAATAAAGAAATTCTGAAAACACATTTTATTATGTTATGAGTATGGAGAGAATACTCCATATAGGTAAAGTAGCCTAATTCTGCTATTTGTATAATTGACATGTCTGTCAGTCAGTGTGCTGAATCAAAATTGTAAAAAATGCAATAAATGTAATACATATTCATATTTCATGTGAAACACAGCTCAAAAACCACAAAAATGACAACACATATTTATGCCTCAGCATGGGTCATTTAGTCAGATGCTGGGAATGAAAACATCTCCCTTTTCAAAGAAGAACTTCAGTTTACTCATAAACTTAAGCTCTCCCTCTCTCCAATGGGCAAACATACCTCAATTCACATTCAAATGTATTCCAAATTTGACAGAAATTGGAGTATGAGAGTGCCTACATCAGAAAGTGGAGCTGTGTGTTTATTTTGCACTGTATATATTCTGTCAACATGTTTTTCATTTACAATCTCAACTTAATGTTTTTTCCAGAGAAAATAGAAAACAAATCTCTATTAGCCACAGCAGTTGTCTTTACCTCACTGGACTCTTTTTACTCACTTTTTGCTTTGAATTATACTTCCATCAATTACATTTATGATTATGTTCATTTCATACATAAACCGAATCAAACTGCTTGTGTGACAGGCCTCAAAGCATAGGGCGAGACTGCAATGTCTCAGTGACACACAGTGATTGCCACGATCATAATCCACATTCTCTGAGAATATGGTTACATTTTAACTGAAAAGCCAATGATAGATAAAACATATGATGAATAAAATATTAAACAAGTTATATACACATGTTCAATTACTTTCACAGATAAAGACATTGTCTGTAATAAAAGCCGGCATACACATAGCTCCCCCAGGACAAATGGTGAGAACCATTAGCATACACAGGGGGACCTCTTTCAAGCTTAAGTGTTGTCTCAGAGGAACATCACTGTATATTTTGTGGTTCTTATGCTCCTAAGATGTAGCTGCTTTACAATGCAAGTAAAACATTTGGTTTTTCCAACCTTTTTGTTACAGAAATGCAGTGAACAGAAGTGATGTTTTTATATACATCCAATTGACTTTTCAGTTTGTGTCCATCACATATTTTAAGTCACTAGTGCATGCAACATTTTGGCTAGGTGGGAAATTACCTGAATCGGTTTTACCTGGAAAAGTATAGAAGAGCATACAAGTTGCTGTCAGACTGGCAGGTAGTCTTCAAGTGAACAATGCAAGAGGTATGTCCTGCTCTAAAACAACATTCTGTTCATTTGATTTCACAAACAAGAGTTCTCGGAGAATGCAGTTCCATGTATTATTCAGCATGTGCTATTAGAAAAATCTTCAATATAAATAATTTACCAACTGTTGTATGAGTTACAGTCAGCACATTGCTACCATTGTATGAAAGAGATAGCCTTAATGCTGCTTCATTTTCACTGGATTAAATGTAAATATCCATTTTTATATCCAAATAACTAAATATAACTGGATTAAATGGTGCTCAAGTGGTAATTTCCAATGAAATATATATTAATTCTAATGAAAAGGAAACATCTTTAAGAATGTTAAAAGGTCACAAAACATCCATGTTTATTCTAGACAGGACTGAAGTAAAACACTGTCATTTACAACACCACATATCTCAGCAGCATTTGGGAAGGAGATTAACACTTGAATAGATGATGGTAAGAAATCTATGTACAATTTTCCAACTAAATAGCCTGAAATTCAACTTTCTTCTGACAAAATATGCTTGTACATTTCAGGATTTAAGAATTTTATGGTCACTATAATTTATATTCATGTATATATTTAGTCATATTATTTGTGTGTGTGTGTGTGTGTGTGTGTGTGTGTGTGTGTGTGTTAGTAGGTTAATTGGGCACACTGAATTGTCCTGCACTGGGTTTGCACATCTCTGCAGACAGGCAGTCTGTGCAGGGATTAGCCCATGCTTTTTGAATCCAAAATGTATGTGGGAATACTCCCCATGCAATACACTGCTTCAAAAACAAATCATTGTCTAATTGTATTGCGCTGCCTTGTTGTAATTAAACCGTGCAGCCCATTCATTTGGGAAAGGGTACTGCTGCTCTCTGAAAGCTGTCAGAGATTATGCCTTAGTACAGCATAGCTGCTCTGAGAGGAATGAAGAGTGATCGTGTCTGGGAGTCATTTTTCACTGCCCAGGAAATTGTGCCGACTTGGACAGATGTGCAGCTCCAGCAGATCTCACTACTGTGGTGCAGCAGCCTGATTCACAAGGATATTCATTTTCTTTTGTTCTTTTTATTTTACATGTGTTCCCCAGAATTATTGTTGCTAATTAACATTAAAATAATGAATATGCCACTTTATCAGAAGTAAGGAATTCACAGCTTTTGCAGCATCTCTGATAAGTGTGGTCTGATACAGGTAAAGGATGTATTTTTGGGATGTATTCTGTTCATGTAAAATTTGTGCCCCAAAATATATCTTGATTGAATGATATGGGATGTTGCAATACATTAATTTAAACGAGTCACCCACATCACTTCATTATTGGACCCATACAGGCTGCAAGTTACATCACGTGAACATAGAACAATGTGAATAAAGTATTGTCTGTCCTCATTTTTTGTTTGTATTGATTTAGGTACTCCTTTACAAATACTTCAATGAATGGTACCCCCATGGAGAATGATCAGTTACCTCAGTAATGCACTCATATAGTGCTTCTAGCAGAGAACTACAGCCTTAGGGAAATAGGAAGAGCCCAAATGGAAATACCAAATTGGCAGTGGAAGCTGATAGCACTTTCTGGTGGCCATGTCCATGGAGAATGATTCTGAAATATATCTACTCCAGACTGAATGTAAAGTTGTACTGCACTCCTCAGAGATCAAATTGAAACTACTTTATATGTATAGCGTTTAATATATGTTCCTCAGTTTAGGGCAGTATTTTGTGGCAATGAAGTGACTGCACAGCTTTGAGTAGTTTATTCTGTGTATACCAAATCTACTTGCAAAAGAAATAATTCTAAAATCAAACACTATTCAACAAAAGTTATTTATTACTGTCGCAGTTGCTTTTTTATATTATGTTCATCTGAAGCAAAATCATGGGAGGGTTAAAGACCCAGAATGGTATAAGGCCACTTTTGCTGGATATATTTCTTAACCAGTTGGCAATTCTCAATTCAAACAAGAAAATACAAAAATAAGAGTGAAACTCAAAGTAAAATGAAATCTTTACAAATATTTATAAATCTTTAAATAGCAAGCTTGCTATTTCTTTCATTCCATATCAGATATACCGGAGTATCATTATATGCCCAAAAGGTCAGCCGTCTGCGAATATTCCCACTTTGTAGAGCATTTTAACGGGGGTACCATGAGTACTTGTTCATTGTAAAAAAAAAAACAACATGACACATCATTCAAATGTCATGAGTCTAGTACCTTCCCAGTACAACACTGCTATCATCACTGATTTGATATCTGCACTGCATTTTACAGATATTTGTTTCTTGAGTGAGACAAAAATATCATGAAGAAAAATAGCCTTGGTGACTTTATGTTATGTCTAGTGAGCGAACTGAGACTTGACTAATGCATGTTACACAACATTGCACGAGAGCATCAAGTTCATTATAACAGGAAAGAGGTTCACCTATTTGAACAGATTTATTTTCTATCCCTAACATGTATGAAAACCTTTAAAATTCAGTGCATTAATCTTAATATTAAATGATGAAATGTTATACTATTAATCTTAATTCGGAGAGTTAAATAAGCATGGCCACATAATTACCAGACAACAGACTGTTAAATACATAAATTACTACAGATAAACCATAGACCCATGTCAGTATAACACCTTTCATATCATATATGTTATGTTATAGCACATATAGCAGTCAAGGAGAGAAAAGTTATTTATTTGGATATTTGTAATTTGATTAAAAAGGTGCCCAACAGCCTGAAGCTTAAACAGGGTGAAACTCATTTTCTCATCAATGGGCTTTTGACAGTTGAAGAATTAGACTGCCATTCAAAATTAAGGTGGCCTACTTTTTTCATGCAGAAAAGGGTGGAACGGCTTTGATGCCATCGCAGGAACAGTATATAAGTTAACATTACAGATTCTGTATTCACAGCAATAAAGCATTGTTCACCTCAGACAGTCTGTGTAGCAACCCTAAACTATCCTGACATTTCAAAATAAATGCAGAACTTTATATTTCAGTCTCACAAAAGTCAGGTCAGGTCAACAACTGAAAATGTAAAAGGCATCTTGATCAGTGCCTTATCATGCCCTTTGGAAATCAAGTCTGGATAACAGTGCCTAAACACAACCTCAAACGATTGGACTTTTCCCCAGCTTCAGGTTTTGGAACTGAGGATTTGCAAAATTGTTGTCTTATTTTTTAAACCAGCTTTCAACAACCATTTTTGTACCTAAGCTTTTTGAAGGAAAGTTGAGCATAATAAGGGAAGAATGACTGTTAATCTCAAAGGTGTTCTTTTAATTAAGACTATTGCAGACGTAATTTATATTTTGTAACTTTACCAAAATACTTTTCTTTAGCTTAAATGCAAACAACATGTACATGTACATCATCGGGTTTTTCAGGATACCTTCTGCTTTGAATAAACAATTTTTCACATTTTAACATGGTGACATATTTTACTCCTAATTTAACGTTGCTAACTAAAATGCAAGAGAAACTTGATCAGATTTACATTGAATGTATTGTGGTTCATTTCTTTCTCATCTACACTTTCAGCTGGAGTCACAAATACGGTAGGTTAAAGTTAACCTTTTGTATTTTCAATATAGAATAACTACTCCTAACTACCAATAACTACTGTCCATCACTTCTCTCATGTAACATAATGTAAAAGATCTTTGATAATTCCTTGATTGTTTCCAAAAAAAAATTCTCATAAATTGTAAAAGATGGAATTATTTTACCACTTCTGGCATGATAATACACAAAAATAAGGGAAACATCTATATGTATAAAAATAAAGTAAATGACCAGAAGTACCTGATCATTGAGCGAGTCTTTAGCGTAAAGAAACCCAGACAGGGTACAACATGTTTCTGCATCGTGGACTGATCACAGATAGTTATAGCCAGAGTTTGTTTAATGGCCAACTGTAATGAGCACTAATTTTACAGTTTTTGCCATTCCTTGCACCATCCCATAATAAACAGATGGCATACTTCTTTGGGGTAAGGGTTTGCTACCTTTTATGCATTTACTGCCATTGGCAAAGCAGCCTTAACCTCCTCTATTGTATTGTGCTTACCAAGAACAATAAGACAATCATGAGTAAAACAAGGACTAGTTAATACTGGACTTGACTGAACTGATGTTCCTTTTAAGGATTTTATCACTATTCAGAAAGGAGACTGTTCAGAAAGTTACACTTATATTTTGGGAGGCTGGCAAAACCATCGAGAAAGTAATTAAATTGACTAGAGGAGATTTTTTCTTTTTTGGAAAACACAAAAATGAAGCAATAAGTAAAGAAAATCTTTCATTCTGTTTACATCCTGTTTACTGACACATAGTAAGATGGCTGAATCCACCCACTTAGCAGGAAAATGCTGCTCACCTACAAAAAAACAGAGCAATACCAGGACTACACAATTCATTTTAATAAAACAAAACAACCAATTGTGGTTTTAAAGAAGTAGCTGTTTACATAAACTTGCCGGTATATTTTCTGCCTCCGCTGTTTTAAACCAACAAGCCATCAGTGATGTATGCTATTACACAGACAAAGAAATAGACAATCCAGTTTCAACTAAATGTATTTTCATTAACCTTTACATTGGGGCTAGAATTGGCCTGTTTTGAGTGCTAAACATTTCTAAAATACCATTAATATGACTTTTTCCAGCTTCATGATATCCTCAGTATAAGTTTTCTGAAGCTTTCACAAAAATTCTAATGTGTATCTACTTACAGTGCTATTACAAAGGTACGTCTGGGGTCAAAAGCACACACTGGAGATTAAAAATCCAGCAGAGTAGAGCTAGACACACGCACACAAACATTTTACCTTCAGCTAGGACCTCAGCCCCTGAAGAAATCACTCAACAGTAATTATGAACATGTATGATGGGACATAGTTTTCTCTTGCAGGAATCTGCTTTGAGGAGTTAAAGCTTGTGTTTTTGTTTTGTTTGTTTTTCTTCTGTGTTGCACACCTTTGGTTGGTTTTCAGTGCTCGATAAAACACCATGGCACTGAAGTGCTATTATTGAATGGCAACATGACATAACACTTTACTGGGAGTGAGGTGGGAATAAAAGTCTGTAAAATACACCTTGAGACCAAATAATTGAGGAACAAAGGATTTTGAGGGTTCATTTAACATTGCATGCTTTGCTAAGATTTATTGCAGAGTAAGTGCTTTCCCACACTTTTTGGTTCAAGGTTATTTAATGGCATTGTCTTAACAATATATTAAATATCAATTAGAAACCAGCATTGTATTGTCTAACTTTAAGCTAAATCCATCCCAGTGTTGAATATTGCAAATTCAAGGACAGATTTTGCACTGGGCTCGCTGACATTAGATGGACACAATTATTATACTTTTTGAAAAATACTAATAAAGAAAGACCCTCAAGGTGTACATATGCAGTGGTATCCATCAATCCTATGAATAACGGGCCATAATACAATATGTATTTTTTTTATATTGTTACCTTTTGGAGAGGAAAATAAATGATGGGATAAATCAAATGAAACAACCACTTCAGGAGCAAGGGAACTGAAAATGCTTCAGGCCTACAGTGCCAGATGAATATCAGATAGAATTGTTTGGAAAATTAGATGATATTTTAAGTTCAAATTTATCAATCTATATAAATAAAATTGTTATGAGTCATTTTTCATCTAGGGTTGACTGAGAGTCTGTTCAGTGGTAATTTTGGAGTTACACACTAGTTACATTAAACAGCCATAATATTGTTGTTTTACCGGTATTTAGCTGTTTACACCCAGGGCAATTACATTGTAAAACATTGCAGCCCCATTTAGTTATGGTCACTTGTTTCTTCTCTTTAACTTATGAGTTTTCAAAAAATTAAACTTACAGTAATTCGTATTTATATATGCATTATTATAAACATAGATAGGCTACTTGAACTTGAAACTGCAAGTTAAAATAGTGCAAAAATGTATGTTTCTTTGACAAGATAAGGACAGTTTACTTTCATGGAAACATAAATTAATAGTTTTAAGTCGCAGTATTAAGTTTAAACATCAAGTGACCAAAAGTTAAATTAACTTTGAAAACTTAAAAAACAATGTTAAGACAAAAATGCTTAGTTAAATCAACTTTAGTTTTTGAATTGAACTTAGGTTTCTAAGTTTAAAATTCATGCTTTGATCTTATTAAAGACATGTACTAGCCAATTTACTGCTAGTGCCTTACTGTGTGATGCCATGAAATGATCTATGCTTTCATGAGGATGTGTCACAGAGAGACTGATGGTACACTGTGTAAGTGTGTTAAAGGTGGCATTACACCAAACAGCTACCTAAAAGACTGTTAAGCCTCTTTACAGTTATTTTATTGGTAATTGTTTTGATCCTCCTTTATGCACATTCATTTGATTTTTACTCTTCTAAAATGAATAAACTTATTTGTTGGCTTGGAAATTTTTGATATGCATTTTTTTTTTTTTTCCTTGCCGTGTTGGGAATAAAATAATTTCCTAGGGATTTGCTCAATGTCATCCTGATCATGGCAACTGAAAGCTCTGCACATTTCCTACTGGAATAATCAAACAACATTCTTAAAATCAAAACAATATGAAAATGTATGTAATGGAAAACCAAAACGTGGAATTTTATATTTGTTGATATCTAGTATTATCTAATAATTCATATTATTCCCTCAGTAATAAGTGATTTTGCCTCTAGCACAAAAAATGTCAACTCATGATAATCTCTAGTAATGGACAAAGTCCTGACTTTCATTTTTCAGTCAGGGACCAGCTGTAAGACTTGCAATAATAGAAATGTCTGTCTTATCTTTCAGAGTTTCCAGTGTCTTAAGAGCTGTCATTTGTCAGAGGTCAATCAGACTTTGATTAATAATGTGGCAGACCACACTATTATGGTGTACTCTCAGTGCAGTACTCTGAAAGGTGAATGCAATTAATAATAAAATGTGGTTTAAAGAAGAGTCAGACCAGATAAATGACTGTGGAACATTGTCATGATGAAATGCTTGCTCTTCTCATCCACTTTTTCAAAGAATGTTGTGGGGTTTTTCACTGTGCAACAACATTACTCAATATCCACATCCCAATGTCCACAGCAGACCCATTGACCAACAAAGGGCTATGTTACATGCTTGGGAAAAAAGATTAATTCACAATAGGTATGGGAGCTTTTAGATGATAAAAACAGCATGGAGAGGTCTTGTCGTGCAGTTTCTCAGATTTTATCCTGATTCTAATTTACCCTAAATTGAGAATATAAGTTTGTATCTCATGTATGTGTTTCGTCGCATAAGCACAAAGGGGACTGGGGGAGGGGCGAAAGCACATGATGTTTGGGAGGCCTCCATCATCAGGCTTTATCTGTTCTCCACCCTGTCAGGTTCTCTTCTTAATAGCAATATAAATCCTGTTATACACTTATATAAGAGCTCAACAGATTAATCCTCTGTAGGATATACAAGATTAAAATGAAAAATGGGCCCATTTATAATATCTTAGGAACAGTCTAACAACATTGTTCTGATATTTATCAGAAAATAAAGCAATGCCTGTCGAGCTTGGCATCTGCTGGTGATACGTCATGTCAGACCTCAGCAGGAGGGGAGAGAAATCTCTCCAATAAGCCTGTTTTCTCACATGATTACACTACTGCCGTTATCCTGTTAGGCTTTAGATGCACTTTGCCATGAAGGATCAGTGTCAATATCAAAGCCCGTGGCCATGACCATGCTGCATTGTGATATTTAAAAGTTCACCTTTTCATTTCTACATTTTTCCTGTATAAGTAAATTATTTCAAATACCAGGAAAATGGGAAATCCTTTTTTGTGAGTTGTTTCAGCGAAAAGTGGTTCTACACAAATGAATATGTTTAGTCTTGTCAGTAGTAATAAAAGCACATTAAGTAAATTTAATATATCCCATTACAGTACAGTATATTAATCCTGTTTGAAGATGTTTCTTAGGATCACAAGTCCTAAATTTGTGTTTGTACTCCTATATTAACATTTTGGTCTTTGAAGACATTTTAGGTAAATTCTGTGTTTTATTTTATTAAATTTATATTTTTGTATGTTTTTTTTTTTAGCCAACCACATTGAACTTCTACTCTTTTAGCCTTACTAGGGACTTCAATCAATCAATCAACTTTTTTTTGTATAGTTCATTTCACAAACATTTGCCACGATGTGCTTTACAGTACGCCCTGGACTGAACCCCCACAAAAGCAAACCTGTGGTGACAATGGCAAGGAAAAACTCCCTATGTGCAGCAGATAGGAAGAAACCTTGGGAGGAACCAGGCATGAGAGGGGGAGCTCATCTTCCTCTAATTGGCCCAGGGTATGAGTTTATGATGACCAACATGGTCAGTAAGTCCTTTTAAAAAAGTATGGTTCTGGATTTTTGGTGTTAGACTGCAGGAGTGCTGTAGGTTGGAAGACGTCAATGGTGGAGACTGGGAAACGCTTGAACAGAAGGCCGGACGGCGACAGCGGCAGAGACCGGGCAGCAGCATGCTCGAGGACTCGGGGCAGAGCCTTGCTGCAGGCGTGGAGAGACAACACCAAATTAGGGATTGAATAAGGAGCTGCAAAACCAACAGCTGAGCCATAAACAGGTGCTTTTACTAAAGTCATCTGCATGCCCATTTTTATGTTTTGAGCACATTTGTATATATCGCTTAGTGTTGTTCAACAGACATGGAATGGCCAGTGATTTATACACCCTGCTGTGAATTTCCGTCCTCTGCAGATTATTGATGTACACTCACTGTGTATCTTAGATGGAGTGTATGCTCTGCCATGATAAAGATTTGACCCCAAAGAAACAACTTAATGTCTCCCTTCGCCCCTGAGATAAAGAGTACCTGCTTATCATGGGCCCCCATTCGGGTCCCAGTTCATTCCAATCATTACTCTTGCTCTACAGACTGAAAGATAAAGCCAGACTGGGATTGCCCTGGGTCTGTTCAGAAGAACCTGAAGCTCGCTCCAATCCAAAGCTGTAGAGCTTGCTTCTGCAGAGCCTACTATTGTATTTATCTGAAGAGTGTAAAACATGTAAACATTGGAGGGAATATGGAACTCATGGCCCAAGATCTTTCCCAATTTCTGGAGCACTAACAGAAATAACTTGGGTAAAATGTATGAATTGTTGTTCTGTCCGAAGATGATAGTTGATAAGGAAAGGTATATATGATGAAACATCTAAAAATTCAATAACAATTGATTCTTTTAAAGGTTTTATTTTGATACAGCTGAGCAGAATTGATTTGGTCACCCACACACATTTAGATAAATGCATTTACCTTGATATGAAACATTGTTTGGATTAATATTATGGAATATTAGCCCCTCATGGCTAATGTTTATAAAACTGTTTGAAATGTGTTAAATACTGGATTTAACCCTGCAGAGATTGTCATGTATGACCAGAATATGACCTATTATATTGTATGGCCTCTGCAATTTTTGAAATGCTCAAAATCAGGCAATATATTTCCAATCTAAGAAACTAGAAGACTGGATAATAGGTCAAATATTGAGGTGAAACCATTTGAAATAAGACAACATGAACTCAGATTTACAATAAAAATGTGTATGTAAATCAATGTAATCACTCTTGAAACCAAAGTTGATTGAGTGACACTTGATTATACAAATATATGAATCATCTGAATATGTATAAGGTCATGCAATGATGTAAATTAGAAAGGCAATCAGATTTGCAATGTGACATATACTTTGTATATTTAGAAAGTGAATTGTTATATTAAAACATGGTGGTAGATTGTTATTATTTTCTCTGCACAACAATGATCTGAACTCAACATTTTAATAGATTTCGGTTGATGGAAAAATGATGTTGCGCATACATTGAAAAAAACACTCATTTATATGCTTCTCAGAGTTAAGAAGAAAATGCATTAGCGGTGATTCATGAAAGTCACCGTCAAAGGAGCAAAGACTGTGCCGGCAACTTTTATAAGTAACCCAGATTATACCTCAAATGAATATGGGCCTTTATTTTGCAACACTAAAATGCCTCTGCCAGCAAAATATAATGCACTCCTCAGAAACAATGTTATGCATCAATGAACCTGACTTAGAAGAATAAATCATAAACTCCATTATTCTTTTTGTTTGTTTTGAAACATTCTGTCTCAATAGTAACAAAATGAAGAAAATATTCTGAGGTCCAGGAATACACTGCTATATTTTAGATATAATGTTGTCCAGTCTTGTGAAATTGCTGGAACGGAGTTGCCTTATGGCCATCTTATGCTTTGAACATCTGTAGATCACTGTAAGTCTTGCCTCATAGCTGTTTTCCTTGGTATTTTTGTAATTTGAAGAACAGTGTGATCTAGGCAATGTCTGGGTGGTACATTTTCGCCTGTTAGCAAGTTTGTAAAGAAAACAAGATGATCGTTTTAAAAAGCTGGTTTTATTTACCAACAAATTTTTATTCATTTTGAAGTGAGCCTCAGCATAGCCTCCTTGAAGGACTAATGAAAACTACAATTAGACTCTGGCGAGAGGTCTCACTGATGTCTCAAATGACATTTCTGAGAAAATCAATGAAATCCCTACAATTTAAAGCTAACTGTCCCTTGAACCACACACCTTTGTCAGTGAACCTTAACATTAAAGTAATTAGGCCTCTTATCCTGAGCCGGAATAGTGATGCCAATGTCATGTTGCTATTAATGCCTGTTCCTCAAACACATTTAACAATTCATGGCTGCCGTAATGGATTGATATAAATGGGCTATTAGATGAGTAATTAGAAATCTATTCCCATGCTTCATTTAAGTCCTTGTTATGTCTAACAGAGACAAAAGCATATATGCTTTGTTTATAACTCTCCAGAACTGATATGGCAAATGCATGAAAAAAGAATAATTTGATCAAAGTGTCTCCTTTAAAGGTTTAAATGAGTAAATCATTATGAGCATAGCAATTTGACGTGTGAGCATGGTCACAGTTTCATTCATTTGAAATTAAATGCTGCTAGTGTAAGATCATTTAGTAGTACAGAGTCCAGAGTACCATTAGAAACATCTTGTGTTCTCTCAGACTGATGTACTAAAAATATGTGTCTGTAAGTGATTTGAATGTGTTATATTTTGGTGAAATGCAATGGCATAGCTAACAGCTGTCCCAACTCCAGACTACAATGGGCATTTTCGATGCTGTTTGTTTGCTTTAATGTACAGCAGTGTGATTAATGTTATGGTGTATGAGAGCTCTAATTATAGTGATTTACCCAAGTATGGAAGCTGATGATAACTCAGCAGTACTGTCACAGTTGTCATGAAAGGAATTTCTGGGACAAGGTGGACATACAAGTGCACCATGTAGATATGCAGAAACAGTGACATACTATGCTTGTTATTGAAATCACAAAAAACAAAATACATTAATTCTGCTGAACACTTGTTGATATTTGAAGCAATTAAAAAGCAGGCCTTAAGAGAGTTTTGTTTTGGAGCACTTTAATTTTATGTTTCCTGTCCCATGTTACTCAAAGCCAAATTGCTTTGTAAATACTATCCATATTACAAAGCTTGGTTTATAAAGGCTTAATTTTAACTTGCTTAAAACATGCAAATCTTAATCGGTAATCTCCCTTGATACAAGCCTTCTTATTCTATTTCTTATGTAGCTTTTAGGAATACGGCACACAAAAATATGTAGTAGCTACTGGTCATGTAGTTTGCCTTTTACATGTGTAAAATGTAGGCACATTTCAGTTGAATACTTCCCGTTTTGCCCTGTACTGGAAATTAATAAGGCATAATTATTAATAGAGGTAAGCCATATACTAATTCACAAACAAGTGTCCGTTTCAGATTTTGGGTATTGTATGGATACAGTTGTCATCTGATTGTTAGAAGTTATTATGTTGGGCAGTAAAAGGCAAATCTTGTTTTTATAAATTGTTACATGGCATCCTTTCATTATAGTGGGCAGTTTAGCTGCCAGTAAATAACAAATGAAAAGCCGAGACTAATTCACCTTCCATGATTGGATGAGATACACACACAACCCCCATCTCACTTCTTAGTACATACAACATTGTGACAGCAATAGCTGACATTGTCAGCACCCATTATAAAGGAAGATACTGGTCTTATTTACTTGTGAGGGTTTTCAGTATTTCTCATGGTAATTTTGGCTTTGGTGGTAAAGCAGTTGCTTGATTGGGGGTTTCAAATTTTAAAAAAACCATCAGCTTCTTGGAACATTCAGCATAAGTCCTTCCCTGGACTGTGGCTGTGAGGCACACCACTGCTGCCAGTGCTGACCTGCAGTGCTGACCTGCAGCCACAGCAGAGCTTTGTACAAACATGAGAGGTTCTTTCCATGCAGACACTCGTAGAGCCCTGATCTGGTCTTGTCATGGCAGAAGTCACACTTGGCCCTGGAGTTGCAGTATGTGTAAGAGAGCAGTATCTCTGCTCTGTATTTGGTATACCTCTTTTCAGAACATCAGTCACCTTCATCCCTGGATTTGGGGCTCTTCAGGCTGCAAAGCAATCACCCTTGCCTGGATTTGGAGAGTACTCATCAGAGAGTAATCCTACCCAGCCTGATATGGTGGTGAGTCTGGCTCTTACATAGTAAGAACAAAGGGACAGCCTCCCCACCATTGGCCCTCATTGTATGTAAATCTGTAATAACCTGTATTGTTGTGGAACAAGATATCATGCCTGCAAGTGAGGTGGGGGAGATCTGATTCCTGGTTTGCAATCCCTCTTCCTTTGATATTTATCTCTGGTCAGATGAAGCATCAGATATGTTGAATCACCATTCCTGCTTTTCTGAGGTCACCTTGTCTCTATTCCCTAGAATTTAAGATCACAATGAACTGTCACTGAATATGTTACAGAAATACTTTGAAAGAATGTGGATTAAGTTGGTCTTACATACCCGAAAAAGTACATCATTCACTTAAAATATTTGAGTGGACAGGAACATGTACAACTCCAGCCCAATGAGGGTAGATTTAATTTCCTACTCACCATTTGGGAAAGATCATGATTTCTGCTGTACCTTCATGAAACTAAGATCATGTTCCCTCTGGATTGTTACCATGGCAACACATCCAGGAGCTTACATCTGCTCTGTAGCTGGCAAATTCAGTTATTCCAGCTGTGCTGTGATGTTTAAAATACCAAAAAAAGCTGAAGTCATTTTACACAGACTCCATTTACATTAGTCAGATGAATGTAACCTTTGCATTATTGCATTATTGAATAGTTACTCTCTCTCTTGATTATAGTTATAGAATTTCCATAGTCACATGAAACCAATGTTAAATTATATTTTTGTAAATGCAGGTTTTCATGCAAATGTTAAACATGCAGACTAAAAAAATGACTGAAGCATGGAACTGTTAGCATTCATGTTTTTCTACATTACTGCACATGTGTTGATAGAGTAAATTATATGAGTAATTATAAATCCCTGAAATTATAGGAGGCTACTATTACTATTATGTATTCACAAAATCTGAGGTTAAAGCATATACAGATTCTACATTTTTACTGTTTGACTATAAATGATCTTTTTTAATTCTACACATGACAGTGTCCCACAATTTGTGTCCCACGCTTCACTCAGTGAATGAATCCTCAATGAATCCTCTAGGATAGGATGGAATCTGCTGAGAGCACTTAGTTGAATAAGCTAGTTTTATGGTAAGATAATTATAGTTAATCAATTATTATCAGTAAAATAGGGCTAACAAAAATAAATGCAAATTGATCATGTAAAAATGTTTCAGTTCACTGTTAGAAAGGGTTGAAAGTCCAACTAAAATGGAGAGAACATAGGCTGAGGAGGGGATGTAGGGGGATATGTTGCCATTGCAACTTGCAAGGAGACCAACAGACTTTTTTTTACCGAGAAACAGCTGCTACTACTTGAACTTCAACAGGTGTTTGTCAAAATTATGGGGAATGTCCAATTGTTGTTGGCTATATGCCAGTGGAACTTGCCAGCTTTTACCCCATAATTGAGCAAATGGTCCAGAATTGAAAAAAATATTTGAAAAATTATATAGTATTGTAATTAACATTTTTGTTCCTGAAGAATTAATTAATAAGAATGATGGATTGCATTTATAAAGCACCTCTTATAATCTCCAAGTGTTTTACAAATTGAGAATTCATTACATTTAGCTTTTGGCTCTCTTTCTCAGGAGAAATATTTTCATTTCCTGTTCCGTGTTCTTCGTTTCCGTGAAACTGTTCGGTGTTCTTAGTTTATATCATAGAAGCTATATATATATATATATATATATATAGCTTAACTTTGAAAGAGAGGGGTACATTGATAAATATGTGAATTAATACGTACATATTTATTTCAAAAACCTACATAAAAGCTAGCCAGTGAATATGCACTGCTTTATAGTATATAGAGGTATAGTGTTTATCCAGAGAAACTGGATTATTCCCACCAACATTAATGACTTTGTAAGTATTTTTATTAAAGGGCTGTGTAAAAATCAGGATGTTTCCCTTTCATACATGTTTTCATGTCATATTGCATTAACTGGGATCATTTTTTCTCAGTTGAAAAGTGCATTTTACACCCATAATGACACAGTATTGTCATGTCTTAATGGCCTACTGTACCCTCAAATTACCAAAGTAGCATCACCATTTATGACAATTATTTTGATTATTACTGCTCTGTCACAAACTGGCTATCAAAATATCAAATTACATGCTTGTCACTGTCCTGCCACAAAGAAAGGACGCAAGGTGAGAAGCAATTGCTAATATTACTTCCCTAGTAAAATCATATTAATAAATTGTGAAATTTCCCATGACATTGAGCACACACCCTTTGATCATGCAATTGTTCAATAAATTAGGTCCTCTGTGTGTCAATGAAGCACCAGTAAAAGCAGTTTGTGTGTTATTTCAGTACTGTTCTGAACAGGACCAAATGGACAGAAATCCCATGCAGCATATGCAAATGTGAATAAACATATTTACACTTTTATTTGCTAAGCAAACACTTGTGTGCTCATTTCCCTCTTGATTCCCCTTCCTGTCATTGAGCAGTCTCTCCTGTTTGCTCTCGGTTTTTGAACGTACACATGCGATAGTAGAAATATGCATGTATGTGCTCTGTGTGATGCATCCCAGATCAGATGAAGCTTTGAGCACCAATTTATTTGCTAATGAGGAATAACACTATGTCCACCGACTCCCCACAGTCAGCAATCAATACAAGCACTGTCTATACCTGCAGTTCACCAGCCATTATAAGCCATTAAGCTTGTGAGGAAAGTGCAGCAATTTCAGGCTAAATTTATCTTCTAGGCTGAAAACAGTTGTGCCGAGTTGCTAAAAGACTGATAACCATTGGGGGATTATTCCTTTGAAAGCCCATATTGTACTGATTCTGAAAACTTACCTAGAAGTCAACACTATACAGAGTGATACAAACAGGGTATTCCAGAACTGGATTTTTGAACTGGCTTTCTAACTTTACATGTAATAAACTTTACATGTAGCATAATACCTTTTGACACACGTCATCATTTTATGATTCGGTACATTTACAATGTGGCACTCATATTTTCCCCTTAACACAAGCATCACCATAACTAATTGCAATATTTCAACTGCTCCTATTGCAAGAACTGTACAATATGTGCTGTGTCAAAGTACTTGCAATATGTACTTTATATACTAACATGGGGGTCTTGAGGTTGCATTCCACTAACTATAGACTGATGGCAATAATCACAAATGACATGGTTTCAATAAGATTCCATCATATGAGTCAACCTACAGTGCAATCACAGTAAATGGGGTTATAATTAGGAAAGATTGAGCAGAAATCCTAAACTTTTTGGAGAAAATAAGATGCTTGCATGGTATAATAAGTTACCTAAATCAAAATAATGTTCTTGTGGTAAAAAAATGCATATTCAATATAAACAAAAAAATAATAATGTGTCCATGAAACTATAGGATACATACAAATAAATTGCTACATTTTACCTATAAATAGGTAATCACTATATTCTGCACTAAATGTGCTGCATATGCTTTCATTTATTTGTTTATTTTGTGTTATGCAGGTACATAACAATCAACAATAACAGCATCATCAATCGACATCAATCAATGATGCATACCAGGAGGGTTATTGACTTATTCATTAAAAGTCATCATTACAGGTATGAGAAATGAATGTGGCTTCACATTGATGTGAATTTTATTTGTTTACTGTCATTGGGATGTGTAATGTGGTTTACATGTTGAACATTACATTTTAACATAGTAACGGAATTGTGTGAATGGGAACCACAAAATAATCTGTTGTGTGACGTCAGGCATACATTAAAACATGTCATGGGTATGGTAAAAATGACTTATTGTTCAGTACTAATTTGCCACAGAGTTTTCAGGAGTTCATTTGTAGTTAAATTCCTCTGATTCACTCAGGTTTGTGCCAGGGCCCATCATGACCCACTTACTTTACTGATTTAACTTGATGACAAGAGAGAACAGTTACAATCATTGAACAGGAAGAACAAAGTAAAAGTTCAGAATATAAGAACTGCAAAGACTCTCACTTGAAAAGACACAATTAATCATTACAAATTGTATTTCTTTATAGTTTAAAAACGAAAAGATAGCTTTGAATTTCTTCTGTTATTTTGTCCCTGCAACATCTTTGTGAGATGAAATTTCAGCACTGCATGGATAAATGTTTAGCCATAAAGGCTCCTCACTGGATAAACAGGAAAGGGCATGGCTTTGGTTATTCTACTTCTTATTTTACCCAACAGGCTTAAAATAGGACAGCTATTTTTATGATATGTACCACAATGAGTGCATCTACAACAAAAAGATTTGTTACTTCACAGCTTTATGTATGTGCTTAATTTTGTTCTGTGTAATTAAAATACTTCAGGTATGTGCCTGCATGAAAAGCAAAAAGTTATGAGTGTGATTAGTAAAACTAGTCTATACTGCACACACACACACACACACACACACACACACACACACACACACACACACACACACACACACACACACACACACACACACACACACACACACACACACACAAAATAATATATCTTATGTGGATATCCTATCTACCAGTGTGCATTGACTTAAAATCTTGCAATTTAGATCTTGATATTGACTATGGCTGAAAGTTGATATGTGTACAAGGTTGTCTGTTATACAAATAAAAAAAGTAAGAATGTCTGCATATTAAAGATATCACACTATACTTGAGGATAAGTCAAGTTAACGCACAGCCTTAAATGAGAATATTTTACCATTTGAACTATGAATGTTGTGCCATTTTCAAGGACACTCTTGAAGTGTGATATATATTTAGTATAAAAGTGTAAGCACTAAACCATGTGCTGCTGATAGCTCCATAGTTTGTTTCTGAATTATTTAGCTGTCATGCATCTGTTAACCCTTTCAGGGGAGAACACTGTACAGTGTAAGGGAATAGCTGCATCGCTGTTATCATCCTTAACGTCTCTGAAATTTTCAAAATACATCCAGAACATGTAAAACAGCCATGGCATCTGAGATCCTACCAGGTCCTGTCACTCAGTTTTAGGCCCAAAGTAGAAGTGTGGGACTTCCAAAGGACATGAATGAGGAGTTACAAGTTGGTACTAAAACCAAAATTTGTTAAAGGGGCAGGGGTTAAGGCCATCTAATCGAACCAAATTAATTATTGTCTAGTACATCTACTGAGTACATCTACATACCAATGGTATTGATGATTTTTTAATTTTCCTTATGATAATGATTAATCATTTACTGTTAAAATCTTTTAAGAGGTTGTATTGAACTGAAAGTGAGAGAACCCTTCAATATGATCTTGCTTCTCCAATATCTATTGATGTGCTAAAACAGTGGAAGCGCTGACCCTAGAATCTGTTCTATTGCTGTTTAAAAGCCAAGCAAAGTGCTTTTAAACACATCTGTATAAACAAAGCTTTACCATCCCCTCCATTGTCGTCCAGAAAGCTGTCATTACTGTGGCACAAGAAGAAGCTATTCCTATCAGCATGCTGTGAGGCCTTCACAATGAAAGGTGAAAGAACTGCACTTTGACATGGTAGAAAATATGTCACCCTTGGGGTCCTGCTGTCCCTCTTTTGTCATGGATGGTGGATACAGTCCAATTGCTTTCCTGCACTGATAGATCTCCTCTCTGATATTCTATCCATTCAGTCTGAGGATCTGGCCAACATGGCAAAAGAGGCTTTTTCTCTCATTTTCTGTATTGTATTTAAAAACAGTGCTGATATGCCTCTGATTCTGCATCACTGCTGTATGGATTAGTAATGTTGTTTTATTACAAAGGCTGATGGCCAATGGGCCACAGGAATCTGAAAAACTGAAGGAAAAATTATAATCTACATTATCATCATTCTTTCCCTTGTAATACCACTGTTTCCTCGTTTTGTGTAGGAGTGAAAATAACGTAACATTTCATAAAGATTTAATTTTGCCTGCGAGTTATGTGCATCTGGCAAGAGTGGAACATGTGTGCTTTAGAATGAAGCCATCTGGAAGGATTGTAAGGCACATTTAGACATGGTGTCTTTGTGTTTCACTCAGACTCTCCACTGCAATGCACCATTGTAGCAGAGGAATTACTTTATTGACCGTCTGCTATGCTAGTCAGTTGAAGCCTCATGTCGAAGCGGTTATGATAGATGTCATTGATTTATTTCTGCTCTTCCTGCTTTTGTATTGAGTGTCTTTTCGTGTGGTACTACACTGTAAGAGAGATCAAGCCTTCATCTGGTTTGGGTAATATGACCAATTCCAAGAGAAACAATGAATTAATGTAACACGATACTGCTTCTTTAATGAAACTAAATTTGAAGAAAAATCTTTAAAAATTGAGCCATAACTAAACATGAATTGAGCTAAACATGCACTGTTAGGCATAAATACATGATGTAGAGCAAATTTATTAAAGATAGGCAAAGTATGTGATTAAATGACAAGTCAAAGTGTCAAAACCATTTCCAGGTTAATATGATAAAACTGACAGACAAAGTCATGGATGACATGAGCAGCACAGGGAGTAATTCTGCAGTGCAAACATTTGCAGACAGTCAACTGAAGGCATTCATCAGACACAAACAATGGTTATTGGAGTAAAATTGTAGGAATTAGAGAGAAACATATTCACTAGTGTTCACCGGAGCAGCAAGTGCATTCACTGTGCCAACTCTCTTTGCATTACATTGAATTGGGCACATGAATGTAGATTGAAGTACAGCAGCAGAAACTATGACATTAATTCACAATTTCGTGTTTTTATATTGATATACTGTATAAAATTAACAAATGTAGGCATAAATCAATCTTGGATTCTGTACTTAATATTAACCATTTTGTACAATATTAATGTTGTACTGTTGACAACTGCAGTAATTGCATATTGTGGTGTCCTTTGCGCATCCCAGCTGCATAAATGTAGCTGTATGAATGGTAATCTAGTGGCATATGAAAGGTTTGTAAGACTGCATGCATTTTGTGTTGCCTGAGGGTCAGCTGTGCCACCACTTTATTCGATTTTAGTTACACAAATAACATGTACCCTCTGTATTTAACCACAAGAAGCCATATGTACATTCTGTTTTCATTACAAGAAACCATGTGCACATTCTGTTTTCATTAATTAGAAACTATATGGATTTGCAGATGTATACAGATTTTCTTTGATCCTGTATGGATACATAGTTAACATTTTATCACATGGATAGCAATTCTTTCATTCTTTTAAATTACTTCAGTTACCAGACATAAATATGAATTAACCTTTGTTCTGCAAACGATGGTGCATCAGGGCATGCTATGATTGCTAACTACAGCTGACCCCCCCACATTGCGCCTTTCCACATCACGGCTTTGGTTTTTCGAGGATTGGCAACAAACAATTAAATGGGAATTTTACGGGAGCTCTGCAGCCTTGTGTGGGAAACCACACAACTGCGATGTGGGGGGGTCAACTATATTCACAAGATCTCAAAGGAACAATTTAAAGGTCATCTGAGTGAAATGCACCACTACCAAAAACAGATTGAGCAAGCATTACACACTCTTTACCCTGTCACAGGTTTAAGCTGGTATGTTTCATCAATCCCTTCAGGATGAAAATGGGTTGGATCATCCCTTGGTATTTGGAATATGGTGAAAAAATAATATCAGCAGTATGAAGTCAGTCAGTAATGTCTATATATTCTGCACAAGGAGGTACATTAAAATAGCCTGTATACCTCTTATTGTTTCTGCTTGGCTGGTCTATTAGAGTGGGGCTGTAAGAGCCAGGGGGGAAGTGTATTAGGTAAGTGTGGATAAGGTGAAGAGATCACAGCAGGGTACACTAACGCTGTATCTGATGCATTACTGCTGGGCAGTGAGGTATATCATGGTGGTGAGACATTATAATTCATATCGATTGGTCTTGCAGGAAGAGAGCACAGCTAAAGACGCATCTGTAGTGTACACCCAGTACACCATTACACCATTACATAGAAGATGAGAGAGGCTAAGGGGGGATTCGTCTGCACTCCTTTTGTGCTGTGTTGGGTTTACAAATTATTTCATGTCACTGTAGAACAGGATTAACACAATTAGTGATTGAAAGTGTCAGGAAGGTTATTTTTTACAGTGCCCACTTTAAATTAAATTCTTTTAGAAAACTTAGAGTCATTACATGGCTGCAAGATTATATTCAGCTTTTTTAATTGAATCTAAAATCACACATACAGCTCTTAGTCAATGAAATTCAGACATAATAATGGAAAAACTACAAAGCGGTAGAGAATTAACTGTCTTGCTGCTCTTGCCTTTTTTATTATTCTGCAGATATACTGCATACATACCAACTTCTGCAGCTTTCTCTGACTCTAAATTATGGCTGTTGGCTCATGTAGGGCCTGTGATTATACTGCCTTTACAGCCCACACTTCAGTGGACTTCAGTATGTTGGCGGGGATCTCATTACATGTGTATTCAGTACCACTTCACTATCATTATGTTATGTATAAATCTCATGGCCTATAGCATATTCCATAGCCCCTTCTCATTACCCTGCTGATTTAATCAACCATGTGGGCTAGAGTTTAATGAATAATTTCCAGAAATGCTCTTACACATTTCCACTTCCATGAATGTATTGAGCTAGTCATCCTTCTGTCTTGATTTCTGTCTTTTTATTGTATCAGATTTATTTAGTCTCAGAATGTATGTGAAACCCATTTTTACCCTTGTCATGTCATGTCATGTCATGTTATTTCACACATTAAGTTCTCAATACCTTGGTGTAATTGTAGATAAATAGCATGTATCTTTATTTGAGGTGCCCTCAAAATAGGCTCCAGAAGGGATTCACCAAAACATTCCTCACTATCACTCTGACTTGGTTATCTTTGTTTGATATTATTTGCCTCTAAAGGTTCATAGTTGACACTGAACAGGATAAATATGTAAGTATATGCACTGCTAATATTTTGCATCACTTCGCCCTGGACTCCATTTATATTTTAAGGGAGATATTCATTAATATTACTACATGCACAGGTTGTTGAATATTCTGAGCTTCTCCCCAGAATTCATGTTTATTTTAAAGTACCCTTTGGGTTAGACTGGAATACATTTCCACTTAGCATGGTCTATACTGTCACCTGGCAGCATACAGTCACTGATATGCATGTGTTAGATGAAATGGGGATAGGAAATGAAGCTTAAATAATTGAATGACTTACAGACAAAAGGGCTTCTCTTCAATAGCTCATATAGCAGGTAATAGGCTTGTGTGAATGAATAACTCTTCTGTAAATGAGACTGCTTTAGAGGGGTATATCAGCACAGCCCGCTCATACACACAAATACATGCAGCACATTTTTAGCACCTAGAACCAGATGCATAACCCCTTATCTTAGTACAACACCAAATATATAAATTACACATGTGTACAATGTGCACCAATGCAGTACCCATTCCACATCACTGGTTATCTATTCTTTATGTCTCCATTCAGAAGTTTCCAATGGATCAGTCATGAAACTACTCCCAATACATTCTTGGAAAACTGAAATGGGTGTATGGCATGGCTATACTTATAGATACCCATAGCCAGATATACTGCCACTGATATATACCTGTGAATAACAGTCTTGACTTTGAACACATTTATTGTTTGTGTGGACTGCACATTATTGTTCAGAGATGTGATTGGCAGCTCTCTCTCTAACGTGAGAGGGAGGGATATAGCATTACACATAATCAAGAAGCTTACTTTTGCTAAATAAGCTGCAGGCAGGTATCTATGATTTTTCCTGAATATATCACTTGTTGTTACTCATACCCAAACCCATGGCAGTTGTATGGGACCCAAGCTGCACCTGAGAGACTGAATTTCACACTCAGACCAACATGGGTCCTGGCTCAGCTCCTGGTTATTCCTGAACAGAGATACCAGTGAAAACCTGGCTTTCATTGATTTGAATCATAAGAATGACGTTTCATGTGCCTCTTTAATATTTATGCATCTATGGCACAAGAATCAGTATCAACATCTTAACTTCCCAGGTGTCAACGGGAACACAAGATGACAACACAGTATCCTCAGGCTGATGGAGGTGTTATTTGCACACAGGATGTCTGTTTGCTCTCAGACAAACACAGATCATTTCTGTTTCATTTACACTTCAGTGGCAGTTCAGTAATGAGCATCTCCTGTACTGAGCGGCTAGAAATGGAATCTCACAGCATGGAGGCAAATAAACAGGAAAAGCAGAGATTGCCCATAAAATTAAGCATGATGGGAAATCACAACACATATTATGCATGTCGCATTTAAAAAAAGACTTCTTTTTCTCTGTTCCAGATTAACAAGTATAAAACACCAGATGCAAATATATATATATGTGTGTGTGTGTGTGTGTGTGTGTGTGTGTGTGTGTGTGTGTGTGTGTGTGTGTGTGTGTGTGTGTGTGTGTGTGTGTGTGTGTGAGTGGAGATATTTTGTCTGGAGACCTCTGGTTCCAAAAGTGTGCTTGGTTGAGAGTGGTAGATTCCGCTGCTACCCATGCGCTCAGAATAGCTGAGATCAGTCACAAAATCAGGGACAAAGGTGAAAAGATCTGAAAAACGCACCTCAAAGAAATGTGCTGCAGTTATGGCTGATTAAGAAGGACACTTTCACATCCACAATAAAGAGAGCCCTGTGACTGTGAAGACTGTACCGGAGAGTATCTGAGCTCAGACAGTGTATGTGTTGCATAGTTACATATTGCAATCATATATTTATTTGATAAAAATGTCACTGAGTGTAGTAGTGGGCTGTTTTAAAACTGTGATAAGCTACTTCTGAGCTACAGCTATTTTCAAAAGACCTGAATGAATTCAATCTTTTGATATGGATATTGGTATATTTCTGGTTGTTATCCTGTCCTTTAAGATGCTTGTTCTTTTTACTGTTTTTTAAAGTTAGTGCTCAGGCATAATGCACTCATTCCATGGTAAAGCTTTTCTGTTCATAGACAACAACCTTATTTACATTAATTAGCCAATTTTGTTCAAACATATCTCCAATGTGAGCACAACCAAATGTTCTCTTATATGTTTTTGTGAGGCTGTGGAATGATTTTATGTAGATATTGTACAATTATAAAATCACAATGAGATTCAACTCATATTTGCATAAAAGATACAGACTTGAATTAGCAAATGGCCAAGGCAACTGAGAAAAAATGATTTAATAGGATACCCAAATAATGTACTTTTGAGACCAATTTATGAAATGTTTTTTTTTCCATCTCTCTGTGTATTCCTTTGCTTCTGATTGAATTGATTGAAGAATTTATGTTTTATTCATCATCTTGTGCTTTCAGGCATTTGTCTAGATAGGGATTATCAGGGTATGTTCATCAATGAGATAAGAGAACTCACATGTTGTTCCTTCGGGTGGCTTTGTATGTCAGTTTACAAGAGAGCTGAGGTTACTCCCAGCACACTATGTATCATGCTTGATTTTGTTTCACAATGCATAATTTTGATTGAAGTAGTAGTTTTATGCATGTGTTTCTTCTTTTGGTCTCTTGCACATTTAAAAGATTACTGGTTATTTCTATTGGATCTTTCTGAAGGCACTCTCTTGAGAATGATACATGCCTCATGAGATGATGAATGGAGGAGACAAAATGCTAATGCTATCTTAAAGCCAGTGGGAACAGGTAAGGTTGCTTATGAAATTGTGAACCCTGCTCTAGTTTCCCCTGCATCGTAATGACAGATTTTTGCGTTAAATGAGCCTATGCATTGTTGGGATAAATTGTTTTCTAGTTGAACATATACATTTAATATTTTGATGTTTCAACTTTTTAAACTATTTAAATTGTGGGAGGATAAGAAAGGTTGTCATCTACCACTGTAACAGAAATGTTGTTACACAAGTTGTAAAAATGTATATACTCTTTTGCACAATTTTGTAATTAGAGACTGGTATTTACATCAGTTACTACCTTGTGACAACCTTTGCGAGCAGGTGTGACAGTGTGTATTATATTATTATATATTAAGAAAAATAACACCAGATTCTGGTATTTGTTTGTTTGTTTGTTTTTCCATTCATTTAGAGCGCAAGGGAATCAACCATTAAATCTACAAGTATTTAATTAACTGTCTGATTTTTAATTTCCCCCGTTTTGGAAAAATGAATTGGACTGGAGTGCTGAATTTTGTTCAGCAACTGAACAACAATGACCTGAGCATATATTTGCTTCCCCAAAACAAATTCCCTCTCCTAGTGCTTTCATCAGTGACAATGCCATATTTAATGAGAAAGGAGGATCAGTTTCATCTCTTTGAACAATGATGAGTGATTTCATTTTAGATGCCACATCTGAAAAACACAACTTTAGTCAATGAGAGCTGTGTATGTTTCCCTAAAAATTTTCATTTTCCTTGATTCATGGCTCACTTTTATTTACTTACAAATGATGTGACCATTTCATTATGTTGTACTCGAGAGCACAATATGTATGTACTGTAATTAACTTGCTAAATTGATACACCCATGACCTGGAGTCTTCAAATACAGGGAAATAGGTTCATCAGGTCTCTCAAGATTCAAACAACAGGTATATCTGGTTAAAATAACAGTTGAAAATATTACTCTGTCATATGGTTTGACCTATCACAATATTGGATATGGATATTGGATATGTTAAATAATTTTATGTCTGATGCCAAGATATTAAAGATCAAAAATGGCGACAAAATGTGGAGATTTGAATTCATGTCAGGTGTGGTTATGTTACCATGTGGGCTCAGCAAGGTTGTTAACATGGGCCAGACTTCACTGGCAGCCTTCCAGCCCCTGCTAATTCCAATTTCCCTCCTGAGGTGAACCCTATGAGCTGCAGTGCAGAGTGCTGGAGAGCTGGAATTCAGAGGATGTACTCTGTAAAGTCAAATGTATTATTAATATGTTCAACTTGTGCCCATTTGTGGCCCTGCTCATGTTTCCAACATATTTCTTTCAAAACTCCTTTGGGTTTAATTACCTCCAAAATGCAAGTTAACTTTAAAAAAATGTGGTCATTCCATTCTACTCTGAGAATACAAGAAGGTGGTCATGATAGTCCATGCATATGTGAATGTGACTTATTTAATGATCTATAAAGTTTCAGCATCAATGAAAGTAAAAATGGTGAAATGCACTTTTAAAATGTACAAAGCATCAGGGAACTATGTCTTCCCATATGTAAAAGTAAAATTCTATAAATACAAATAATGATTCTGATAATTCAAATCATGACAAAATTGTACAATATAATCTTTAACATCATCTTTGTGTGTGTGTGTGTGTGTTTCTGATTCTAGGACAATCTCATTTCCTCTGTGGGGATTCATACTGGAAAGTTATTCACTATTCTATTTTTATAGTGTGGTGCCTGGAGCTGGTAGCACTGCTGATTCACACCATTGGTAGCAGTAGCACCTGTCAGGAGGTGCATGACCTGCTGAGGGAGTGAGGGCACCAGTGACATTGAAACTTTGCTTTCTGATAACTGCAAATAGCTGCTAGCAGACGGGACAGTTATTCTTTTGTGGTTAAGATGGCTACCCTGCACGCCTTTCATATAATATTGTTGCATGAGTTACAATAAAAAAACGCTTTCTGTTTCAAATTCAAATAGATGTGTCTTTTTTCTTCTGTTATGTACTATCAAATGTGAAGCAACCCAGCTTCCTAACAATACAAACTTTATTTCTCAACTCCCAGTATTAAATTAATAGTGCTCTGTTCAAGTCGCAGTATCATTAAACAGGGGTTCAACAGTTTGCAGTCGGTTTTCTGTCTTGGATTTTTGCCTATAGCTCCTGGCATGTTCATTTCCTTGATAGTTCATAGCCTTAGCCCCCTCATCTTTGTGTAAAACCTCTGTTACAGGCTTGAAGAGTGTGTTCTTAAAATGGCTAGCTTTTAGGCTAGGTTTGCTTGTTTTAAATTAGGATTAAAAATTCACATTAATATTCACATAGCTGCTTTTAGATTTTTGTTGGTTAATCCCTTATTTTAAGGGAAAAAATGAGGTGGAAAAAAACATTTTTGGGTATAATTCCAACAATTTGAACAATTCTTAATGATGTTCACCAGTTATTGTTAATATATCATATACTTCAGCTGGATTCAAAACAAATTATGTGTGAAATGTCACATTCTTTGGCCCTGCTTTTACCTCACATAAAAGCCAGAACCAGGGTCATGTTGCCACATGAATATTTATATTAATGTAATCCCTTTTCACATTAGCCACAGTATATGACTACGCATGCTCAACTTACTTCCCCAACTCTGGAACTGTGTACTAGGCTCCAGCAGAATATACACTGACCATAGAGATTGTCATCTTTTTTCTCTGCACCATTTTTGGCCCAGGCCCTTATTTTTTTTTTTTTTTTTTTTTGAAAAATTCTTTTCATACAGAAATAAACCAGCTATGATGGCTATAACTGATTATGACAGAAAATGTCACACATAATTTCTTTCATATGTTCCTTCTGTTTGATGAATATATATATATATTAAATGTTAACCATTTATGAAGACCTCTGCTGTGCCCAGCCAGAGTATAAAGTAGCCATTGCTATGATGAGAAATGTAGTTAAATTGTGAGACTTTATGTCTTACAGTGATCAAGCTGTCAGGCCTTCTCAATTAGTTGGATTTGTTAGTTATTTGACAGTATTGACAAAAATCTCATTCCATAAAAAATTGGCCATGCCATCTAAACATGGCCATATGGGGAGAGCTGAACATCACTGGTGCAGACAGACATAAATTGATGCAGATGGCTGCTATGGATATTGTTGAGTATAAAAATGGCCTTTGCCTTACTGCCTTTGTGTGATCTATATGCAGCCTGAGTTTGTCTATATCAGATACCTAAATGCTTTAAGGCAGGGCTTAAGTTGTGTTGAGGTTAGCCCCAGCAAATACTCAGACTTTAATTTTGCACACTGGGAAATGTTCTCCAGTTAATCATAGCCCTCGGCACAAGAATGTAGAGAAATGTTGACAGAGCAGCATTGCATCCCCTTTTAATCTTTTAGTGACTGAAACTTCCTTGCATAATTGCTATCTTATTTTTATAAAGGCTACTGTTGTTATATACATACCAAAAGCCATTTAGTACCAAGCAATTCACATGTACTTACTTGCATACTGTTGCTTTGATTGATCATGCCATGCAAGACTCTGCTTTTAGCATACAAACATTCATTTGAATTTTACTTCAAACTTCTGTTGTCATTGGAAAGTGTGGTCCAGTTTGGCTTTACTCTTTTCTTGTTGCATTTACATAAATCATGCACAAGAAGGTTACTTTATGTTTTCTCTTAGACCTAGCTATCTTCATTTATGCTTCTTTTCAATTATATCTAACTACATTATAACCTGTATACCTAAATAAACACTCACCACGGTTCAAATGTTTCATTTTACCAGCCTCAATCTTCCTTTTCTCCAGGTACCAGGGTAGGTGGTGTTGGATTTACAAGTATGAGGGTCCATTTTACAAAGCAAGCAATGCTGTCAGGTACAGGTTGCTGTTGTACCCCTTCACCCATCCTAGATGAAAGTTAAAGTTGGCCAGAAATGCCATTTTTAATGTTACATGGGTCTTAGGTGTCCTTGGATTTAATTATGGGTTCAATATCAACATGCAATATGTGGCCCATTTTATGCAGTTACGTGGCTTACATTTTCATTTTCTTTTGATCCATTTTTCAGAAACCTGTCAGACTTAGCCTTGATCTGTAATAATATATGTGTTTATGAAATCCTAAAAAACTCTGCTGGTGGACTGTAAATTATACAAAATAGAAAATAGAGAGACGGTGAGAGTTCACAAAGATTTATCTTGACAAGTATTTTCATCTGTGGAGTTACTGGAAAATACTAATCATTTTCTGGCACCAACTTCCAAAGTCAGAAATGGCTAATGGTGGATCAAAGTATTTTTAGAGGATTTTACACTTCACTCCTGAGGGTCAGTTGCAGCCAGCCTCACATAAAATGTGGCTGAGGAGGAAAGCTTGGTATTAGGGTAGTTTTTTTCTCATTTCTCTGTTTGTACTCATAGAGCTGGTGCCAGAACATATGATGGATTGTTTGTGCAGATTTGGATGATCATATTCACATTTTTAATACATCAGCTGAACCATCAAGGTCAGCTTCATGCTTAAGCCAGTATTAGATCAATAGCATGTCACACAGGCCCTTGGAGCACATCCAGGATGATGTGGCTGAACACAGTCATGTTATGTATGATCTGAACAAACAGGATGAACTTATCCATTTTAGCTTACACAAGAAGAAAGTCAACTGACTAAGAATGCATTAGCTGGAAAATTCTCTCTAATGGGGGCTGAGATGCAGATAAATCTGTTATCTTTCCCAGATGAGGTCATTCGGATTATAAATCACATCTTAGATTTTTTTAAAAGCAGGACACAATCCAACATGCATCATTTGTACATGAAAAAGCATCAAACAAACCTAAAAAATCTCATGTAGAACATATACAAATAACAGTAAATGTCACATTAGAAATATAAAAAGATGTATTCAAACATAAGAATGTTTTCTGCACAACAAAATATATGATGAAATAATACAATCATTTCTCAAAAGAGGGGTAGCGTCTCTTGTGCTTCCTCAAGTGTTCTTCCATGATGCCACACCTGCAAGGGCTGGTACTTGTGCAAATGACAAAACTGGCTAGCTAGCAGAGTATTGCGACAGTGAATGAGAGGTCTGCAGATGAGGGAACAGCAATGTGTTTTTATACAGGCAAGGCGGTTTTGACCATCAAAGTATTTATAAGGTTTACAAATCTGAATTTAATTTGAAGTTTGAAATTTGTTCTGACAGCCCTAGTCACCAGTCACTGTTTATAATCATGTGATCAAACATCCACTATGTTGTATCTTGATATCATATAATTGATAAATATTATATGATAAAATATGAAAAACCATGTATTTTCCCCAGACATTTGTCACAGTTGAGGCTTTACTAACAAGATAGCCAAGCAGCACAGTTAATGTACATTCATGGTATCATGGTAATGCTAATTGATGCATGTTGCATCTGCACATCATCTTGTTTTCAAGGTGCAAATGAAATAGCTAGTAGGGTTACTACTCTAATGGAACCCTGTAGTTTTATATTGCATTTTTTTTTTTTTTTTTTTGCTGACCTCTGAACATCTTGGCCAATTACATTTGAGATATCTAGCTTTCTTCAAAGCTTCTGCAAGATGTATGCTGAAGTCATAAAATGGAAAATACAGGAAGTCAGTCTCTTTGGAGTGATATTTTTACAGGAGATAATGGATTAAATCCCAAAGGATTATAAAACATTCAGCTTGTTTTTCCTGATAGCCATGGCTGAGATGGTGAGTTCTTTCTTTGAAAATAATGAAAAAAAACACCCATCAAAGGGAAAAATGAAAATTCAAGTCATGAATTTTTCGCATGATGCCACACAAGATAGGATGGTGATTTTAAGGTTGAAGTACATGAGATGCAAATAACTTTGTGAATTGTAAACAGCAGAAATTCCTGGAGTTTATATGACAGTGACCATTTCTGCTCTGAAAATGCATCCAAAACATATTTCAAAAAATATTTTGCTCATGATTCACCCATACATTTTCTGCCAGAGGTAAAAGTAATACAAGGTAATTTCTCAGCAGACAAATTAGCACCCAAGGAAGGACTACCATACACCCTGTGCACTACTGTTGCTCTGAAGACTTAGAATGAGGCAACTGAAAATCAAATACAAAACAGGAATGAAATAGCAATAAGAAATATGATGTGTGCATAGCTTTAAGTAACCTCTGTCATTATTTACTTAAACTGACACACCTAGTTGTACAGTGGGGTATTTCTTCTAACTTAAGTTAAAAAGGATCTTTTTGTTTTGGAAAGTAAGCACTTTGGTACATTAAAAGAACTGCAGGTGTGCATTAGGCATTAGGCTTTTTCCTGGTTCCACAGTGCTTTGGCTGTTTCACTCATTTCAAATTGGAATGCAGTGGTGGTTTTATTGAGAACAATGCACCTTATTAACTTAAAAGCCCTGATGGCTGAAGCTGACAAACTATTTGAGCAGTCATATATGTATGTATGTTTGTAAAAACATGAAGGGACAAAATATCAGTTCCACTTAGACATTCAGTATATTTATTTATGTTTAGCCAGTGTTATTTTAAGCTTGCCATGGTGCATGATACATCACATTTTGCCCCTGTGGGTTACGTCTTTACGAATCAAGTTACTTTTACAGATGTAATGCCTGAGAATTCATTATTTAATGGGCTGATTCAGCATCACACCACAAAACAGGAAAGTGACTCCATCCCTGAATCAAATACAGGCTGGTGTAATACAGAGTACATACTTACCAGTGGCATAGAGGAGATTAAACACTCAAAGTAAGCTCTTATCAAAAGCCCAGTCAACTCATCTGTTTGTTCAAGCTATATATTCCCTCCTGTAGCTTCCATCAGTTGAAGTATTGGAAAATTTTGTCAATTTTTGAACTTCCTCCTAAAAAAATTTCTCATGTCCTCATGTTTCTCATGTCATGTCCTGAGATTTATGTTGTTGCATATGTTATAGATAGCCTATCACAGCTATACTGTTTGTAAAGTAGCTGAGCAAATGAACTGGTGCTGCCTTTCCGAGTAATTCAGTGAAACAGAGTAGCACCACATTGCTCCTACTTTATGAATCTATATTTGGCTAAGATCAGGACATAAGTGTAAGTAAAATAAATGCATTTTACCCCCTCAGACCCTCTCTTTGGGTCTTAATGATGTCTCTTTGGGTATCTTGTTGCTGAGAGAATCATTTTCACAGGCAAACTCAATGGAAGATCAGCCATCTTAGTTGGTAGCAATCTTTCTGTGATTTTCCTCACACTTGTTCCCAGATTGATTATTAGTTTTAAGAATACTGTCATACTCTTGGATTGCACAATAAGGTTTTCAAGCCTAAGATGTAAAAATTGAATGCTGTTGACCTATGTCAGTGACAGGCCTCTCAGTCGGGTGGAAATGACTATTGTGCAGTATGACACTATTATGCTTCTATATTGCTGCATTGCAGTACCTCTATGGAAGATACAGAATGGTCTGTGTGTAAATCCTCTTAATAGTACAATAGTAGCAGTAGGTACTGTGCTATTTGAAGGAATTTCACAGGCAGTCCAAATCTATTATCAGTCTTTCAAAAGTTATTTTTATAAAGAAATTTAAAAAAGCAATATTGTATGTAAAATTTCACCTATATGAAACATATATTTAAACCACTGAATATGATGTGTGTATGACAGTCAACAGAATGTACCTTGACACCTAAAACTGTGCCACAAACTGCAACAAAATTAAGATGATTGCAGGGAATACATAACTCATTAGCATTCATTACCTCAGAAAAAGGTTTCCAGTCTGCCTGTTTTTAATCATTAAAGTGCATGTCAGGTGACAGTCATATCCTTGCTTCCTTAGTTGTAGTTTCAACTGATTTAGATGTGAATGAAAGGCATTAATAATTTCAGCAACACTGAAAACTCATTTGACGACACTAGTAGTGGGCAACATGTGGTTCTGGGGCAGGTAATATATAAAATATAGGCTCTATTCAGTTTTTCCCATTTGTAATAATAAAAAGAGAACCAATTGCCAGATCTAACTGGTGGTTCATAGAATAAGTTACTCTGTGACTGGCTGGAGTAAGGTGTTTGTCAGGACTAAAATCAAAACTGTAATTTCAAGCTCTTCTCACACCATTAGTGTCACACAAAATTATATTCCCATCAGATGATGGCTTTTATTTTGATTAAGTTTTAATTTTTTTCTTCAATTTTTTTTTCAATTTATTCATTTATATAGCTGGTTGTCAAGAAAGAGACATAGTTACCATCAAAGAACACAACAAATAGAACAAGTATTTTTAACTTGAGAAAATCTCTTTGGAATGACTGAGGGAAAAAAACTGATACATAAAAGTTATATAGTGATCCCTTTTACAGTTTTTGGGTGAAATATCGGATGACTTTCTCAATGGCAACTATCATCTTATTGACTTTATGTAAGCTTATACCTGCTTACTAAAATGTGCACCAAATTTCCGGTTCCAAAATAGCTTTTATGCATAGTAAAGCTTACTAAAGTAATATATTTTCTCCCACTATACTGCAGGCTAGTGTAGGGATTTCCAATTTTGCACATTAATTCAATTAAGCCACAAAAATGAGAAGGCTGTGTATTTAGCTGTGTATCTGTATTTTGATACATGCTGTCCTCTTTCCATCTTGTCAGTTGATCACCTTGGACCTTTTTTCCTTCAAATGACATTATGTTCACTTATGCAGAAATGTTCTTCCCCCTTGCAGAACCGTCCAAAGTCTCAAAATTCTTTATAGCTTCAAAAATACTTCCATGCTTATTATCTTATAATTAAGCCAAGCTTGAAAATTATGATTATATATGATCACTTAATCAGTAGATTTAGCCTTTTCTTTCCACCATATCAAATTGAATGACTTCAACATTTTTTAATATATTGTTAACTTTGTAAACTAGAGAGAAATGCAATTGTTGAACTTAGTTCCTCATCATAATGGTGAGGAGGTATTAATAGGACATGTATTTAACATTGTCAATTAGATTATAGCTCAGACAGCCACTAATCAGTTTATCTTAAACACTACTTGAGAAGGTAGTACCAGGTTAATTAATGCCCAGCAATGATTTGTGGCAACCTCAATAAACAGTTCGATGTCATTTTGCCACAAGCCTTAACAAGACAACATCCATTTTGTGTTTCTTACAAAGAGAAACTTAGTGATTCAAAAGTCAGGGCCTACATCAGATAACAGTGAGCAGAGTCTGCTGACACGCTGTGTGGTCAATCAAATTGTGACAATAGTTTTGTGCACAAACCAGTCTGTTGAAAGGCAGAAAAGTGTACTCACCATTTTGTTTTCCACTGCCACCCCCTTTCTTGGTTCTGCTTTTATGTGTATTTATCTTCCTGCCTATAATTTCATTTTATCATGTAATTACTGTGCTTCTTTGCGAAAGAACTACATGAAAAGCCCCAAACATGACTGTAATGACACTTAAATGTCTAAAAGTATTTCAAGCAAATACCTTAGTTTTCCTGTTTGAGATTTTTTGTCAGATCATGGTACAGCTCTACAATTCAGCTCTCCAGCACCAATCCTGATTAAAGAGTTAAAAGGACCGAGTCTACGTTAAAGCTGCTAACATACTGACAGGTACACTGATCATACAAAAGGAGAAGTTGAGTCGAAATACTTGATGCATTTTTGTACAAAACAGCTGTAGTTTTTTGAGTGCTTATATTGGCTTGCAAGGGTGACAGGTTGATTTGATGGTTTTGAGAAAATGAAATGCTGTTACCTGACATTCCAGTCAAGGCCAATATGAAAAAAATGAACTTGGCATCAAAATCATCCTATTTCCCAGAACGATTGAGCTGAAAATTGGGGATGTTTTATTCTGATGCCTGAATAAAAAGAAAGAAAAACTTGCTATCATAAAACCTTGTAGAAAATCAGCTTTTGCTGTCTGCTGCCTTGTTCATCATGATTCAGAACCCCGTCGATGTGTTACCCAAGCTTAAAACAGGCAGTCTAAATCAGTCAGATCTAAGGATGTGATTGCCTTAGGGAGGCAATCCTTTGTCTTCCTGTCAAATTTTATATGGGATATAGAGTTTTTTTTTTTTTTTTTTGTCAGCCAACAGCCCCTTTGCCAAATTGCAAAATTGCATTGAAATGTTTGTATTTAAGGTTGCATGCATGTTCACAAGGTTGCATGCAATGTCACATTCACAGTAATGTCAGGCCAGGGAAAAGGTTGGCTTAAGGCAGTTAGGTCCTGCATTAGTTCCTCCACACCTCTCCTCTGTCTGGCAGTAGTCTTCCTATAGTAGTGTGTGGCTTGGAATTTATGTGCATGCCCTTTGGCTGCAGTGCTCCTTGGTGCCTCCTGTTTGGCAATAGCCCTCCTGTAGTACAGCATGACTTGTGATGTGTGTAAATGCAGTTTGGATGCAGTGCAGGAGACAAAACAGGTGACTCTAAACTGGGCATCAAAGAATTACAGTATTTTTAATCAAACATTGCAAGTTGCTGGGGGGCTCATTCTACAGTATGCTGATGTACCTGAGTCTGCTATTCCAAAACTGGTGTGGCCCAGAGGAAAGAGAGATTTAGTATATAGGTATGCTCATATCCTATCCATCTACAGCGACCCCTGCTGGTCAATACAACACCCACAGTCTGTCCTCATATGAAGTGACTTAATCTGTATCAAACTATCTAAGCTCAAACTGTGAAGTGCAGTGTGAAAATAAGCAGCAGCTGAGATCAAATGCTTTGGAGGGGAGCACTCCCTAAACACATGAACATGCTTTCACTAATTTACAGAGGAAGCTGTAGCAATGAAAGCAGCTTGTGAATGTAATTTGGCATTCCAAATTCAGAGAAATGGGGAAAAAAGCACTTTAAAAAAAAGCATGAACAAAGACACAGGCAACATTATGAAAGAGATGTACAGTACCATCATAGTGCCTTATGCATAATGGTTCACTGAGCCTCTTAATTGGGTTTTGTTTGTGCGTACATTTTGAATTGTGCATATAAATAAACACGATCTTTGCCTTTTCATGTTTTGAGTTCCAGCAGTTCAACATCTGATTTGATCTAAAATCATGGTTTTTGTGATAGATGATTACATAAAAACTATGAAAATACCTCCTCTTAAAGGGATGCATTAAACACGCAAGTAATTCAAAATACTAAAACAATAAAGAAACCGAATTTTAACTTACAGAATTTAATATAATGTATGTCTTTTTGTTGAATACAGTTGTTAGCTGTATCACATAGTAACTTGAATGTTCATTAATCATCTGTAACACTTTTACTATGAAGTAAGGAGCAGAACCAATATCAGTTTTATTACATTAAATGTGTTTTTTTTTTCTCTGTGGTACTGATCTGTTGATCAATATGGAAGCTATAACATGTAAAATCAATTAAAGTAATCAGGGAATGTTCCATGCACCATGGTCCAAGGGCAGGATTGAAACCCAGCCGTGATTGGGGATTCAGAGGTTATTCAGCTAATCAACAAACATCACTGAGGACACCATGCTATTCAAAGATGTTGACCTCACCGACCAGGAAATCAGAGCGGATGCTGATTCTGGCAAACGTAATGAGCTGTGTTATAAAAAAAAATAGCTCAAAAGTTGCAAATATCAAAATTACACCAACCTATATAATCTGTTAGAATGTGATTTAAAAAAATACTTCTCGATTATTAAAATATTAATGATTTGTAATAAATTAGTAATAAACAATAATTGTTGTGTTCTATCAAGGAAATAATCATGGTGCATCATCACAGTATTATTGGTGCTGCAATGTGTAGCTAGGAGAGAGTGAATAGGTACAGTGCCTGTTTAAAATATCTGCTCTGGTTTATTTCCTCAGAGAGAGATTGGTGCTGCCATCCAACACCCTAGCACTGACGCACACTCATTAACAACACAGGGGTGAGTAATTACGATCTGACTTATTAAAAGCTCTTTGTCAACAACTTAAGTTTGATGGCATCCCATTTGTAACAGCAGGACTAGCTTTCAAATGTAGTGAACAGTGAGGGTGACATGTGTTCAGAGGTATCTCAGAGGCCCATATGGGGCTGAGGAGTGATCTGGGCAAAGCCTCTTACAATCAACTGCATTTAGGACTTACTGTAAGAATGCCAGGTAGGTCATGAGAGCCTTTATGGGGTATTACCATCACTAGTGTTTGGCTGGAATGTTTTACAACACATGCTGCTCAGTCAAGGGGAGGGAAGGAAAAGGAGGACGGACGAGAAGAAAAGAAAGGGAGGAAGGCACAAGTAATGTTGAGTAATGGTCTGGGAACCCCTACTGACTATACAAATAAAATATGGATTGATTGTGGCTCTTCTGATGTTGAGTTTTGTTATCGAAAACTGATGCAGTTCATAGTAGGAGTAGATAGAAACAGTGAAATCAGTATTTTCAATTTTTGTAACTGAATCTAAAATACACAATTTGGAACCTGTATCATTTTGTAAATATACAAATATACAGTACTATATCTTGTTTAATGGCCATACGAAGAACTGACCTTGACAACATCTAGCTCAATGTGTCTGGTGAAACTCGGTGAAGTTAATATTTTACATACGATTAAAAAGAGGACCTAATACTGGGCCTGGGGCTGCAGGGTTTTGTTTGCAGTGCTTACTTGACAGATTAAAGTATTAGAGTACACAGATAACTCATCTGACCTATTTTTACTGGTTCTGAGCTGGTTGCTGACCCACAGCATCAGAGTTCACCACCCTTGCCCTGTGTGAACAACTATGAAACATGATCACTCATGCATGGCCACAAAGTGATTGAAATACATTAGACTGCAATGTAAAAAAACTCATGGATTTTTGTGATATCCAGCTTCATGTTTTATGCCCCCTACTGCTTCAGTCTGAGGAAAGGCACTGGAAGCCTGGCTGTTCCCTCATCAAAATCATGATTACTTTCTCAATTAAGAGTTTTTATTCTCAAAGAAAAAATGGTCAGGATGGTTTGGAATGTCTGAAATACATTACATGCAATCTTGTGCTTCTCTTCAGAGCTGCTGAAATCTGATTTTTTTTTAGTTACCACAATGACAACATTTTGGTATACTTATTTAATTTTTTTAATTTTACACAACATAACAACACAGCAGATGTTGTCTTTCTGTACAGGGATTTTAGTGCCTTTACACAAAGGCAATATCAGTGTCACTGAAAAGAAAGCTTGGTTTTTTTCTTTAAAAATATCAATTTAATAAGAGGTCCAATAACAAGTCTTTTCTTCATCACTATAATATGCAGGAAATGGTATTCCCTTTGTAAAAAGGCTTTTTGTGAAACTTTCTCATTCCTCCCCATTCCACATCCAAGTCAGGGTGTGTGGTTTCTGTTGGTGCTTCCAACTGCTCATTACAAGAGGCCAATTTATATGCAAAGAAAGGCACCAATGCTTTTCTCTTGCCATGATAATTATATTTAACTTATGTATAGATGTGACAGTTTTTGTTCCTTTTTTTGTTTGTTTGTTTTTTTTGTTGTTGTTTCTTGATTTTTATATGGAGGTGGGCACTGTCACAGAGGCAACAGTGCTGTTGGCTCAAAGCCCTGCTGGAAATGCCAACCCTCTGGGGGGACAAAGATGGTGTTCCAAATTCCTACAAGGCAAGCCTCCTCTCACTTTTGGCCATCTGAAAAAAAACTGAGCTAAAACGGTTCAGAGAGAACAAAAAATAAAGAGGTGCAAAATCCACAGTTACACAGTGCTTTCCAGTATCCACTCAGAACTGGAAAATTTGGCTTTCCCACCATCTATATCTGAGCCCTCCAGCTGGAGCAGCATTCCATTCATAGAGAGACTCCTCTTGGAAAAAAGACTACCCAGCCTTTGAGAGCCAATGTAGCAGTGATACTTGGACAAGTCTTCATTTAAAGAGTACCTGCGCTTAGCCGTAACACCTTCTATAGGCAGGGTCAGGTATTTAGGGGTGGACCTAGGGTTTGCTCTTCTGAAGATTGGTGCTTCCTTGATGCGGGCAGGGGGCAAGGGGGCTGGCTGCTGCAGAGCAGTGGAGTTATTCCGATTCGTGTTCAGGGTCTCCACATTTGGCATGGCCTCGATTTTGGACTCGGTGGAGGGCTTTGGCGCGGCCTTGCGTTTTGGCTTCAGAGAGCCAGAGGAGCCAGGGGTCCAGCTCTGGCTCACGACAGAGGTAGTGGTGGAGCAATCTGGGAGGGAGGTTTCAGAGGAGTGTGTTACTGTGTCCTGTGCCGCCATCGCCTTGTGACACATGTCACTCTCCTGTCCCATTGCCTGCTTCGACATGGATGGGGTGACGGAGCAGCCCTGTGACTGCGCCCCATTCGTCTGAGAGTGGACGTTTGTGACCATTGTGCCTTTGTTAGGGTCACTGTTGTTGCACACTTTGTAGCGGATCATTAGGATTATGATGAAGACCAGGACAGAAGCCACGATGATCCCTCCAATGATGATGATCATTGTGCCTCCAAGAAACTGGGACTGCATGAAGTGACAGCGAAGGTACTCGGACTCCGTGGTGAACTGGACGCAGCCCACAACCCTGGTGGCAGTGAGAGAGGTGATGCCATCATCATAGATTGCCAAAACACACAGGTCATAGAGTGTTCCTGCTGCTAGGTTGTTCACCAGGAAGTTTTTGCTTGTAGGTGGGATCATTCTGTGTGGAGAAGGAAGACACACAGCGATTTACTACAATTCAGTCCCTATTTCACTGCCTTATGCATTTGTTTGGTTTAAATCCCTTTAGTTACTTTCTAAATATGTACATTTTTCTCATTCATTGCATTGTGTCCTCCCAACACTATGATAGCTATCTTCCATGGCTGATTTTCTGATTTAAAGCAATTTCATATGCATGAAATTGAAATCATCATCAAAATATGGGTAAATTAAGAAAGTATACATCATGGAAGAGACAAACTGTACATCAACGGACCTTGCAAACACACCACAGTTGAAGGGATGCAAGGGAATGTAGGAGAGAAAAATATGAAATATATATGAGTTAAACTCAGGTAATTACTTCATTATTTAACTCATGCTAAATTTAAAACACATTTTCTGCAAGAAATACATTATGTACATACATTTGTGTTCTAATAATTATTTCTTATTCAGTATCAAATTATTAAGTAAAATTATATAAAAACTACAGAGCACAGAAAGAACAACATTCATGAACAAGTAAAGATGTTGCCAACATCGGAACTGCTTAAAAGAAAAAAAAATACATTCAAAACAAGTATACATTCATAAATACAGTAGTATGTGGAGCCCTACCAACATTCTAAACTTCATTGAGTAAAACCACAATATCTTTTGTATTAGCAACTAACTGAAAGTACGTATTACGCAGTGCAACTCTGTCCTTCCATAAACAGATGTGAAATTGGAATATAGATAAGATCCTATTGTGGTTTGGAAACCTGATTGTATCAGTTTATAAATACACACACACACACACACACACACACACACACACACACACACACACACACACACACACACACACACACTGATTTAATCAGCTCTTTTCTATTTTTTTGGAAAGCAGTATTTAGTGTCTGATGACATGCTTAATACCAGTGGGAACATGACCAGCTTTAACTCTAGACACAACTTTCTTGGAATGTGAACATTTTAAGCATCATATCAATATATACTAATTCTGTCACTACATTTTGGGATAAGGAAAAGAAAAATATTAATAATCAAATTAAATGTTAATCAATGTCAAATGATGCCGTACTCTGAAAAAAAACATTAAGTCATTAATCATGTAATATTTTATTAGCTTCATACGCTTACTTTTCGCAAATATTAACATATTAACATTTCACTGGTGGTCACAAACACTAAGACCTTCAAAACATGTACTGTTCATTTCTTCACTTCATTAACTGTAGTCTCAGTCTCAAAATCAGAAATGGCTGGACTAAAAAATAATTTCCACATCTGAATATTCATCTACTGCCTACTGATCTTCAAGCAGATCTTGAAGCAGAGTACTACCTTCATCAATAGTGTCTCATCAACATAGTCTGGAAATGGCCACCCGTAATACACATATGACTACATTGCTTGTAAAACTGCCAGATGTTCACACATTTTCAGCCTTGTGAGGCAACACAGGTTTCATGCTGTTACAGTTGAAAATATTAGTTATGCAGTGAAAAGGTGGTCATTATGCATTCAGCTGAAAGCTAAAAACATTACAGTGATAGTTATAAAATGTTTTATTTTTTTTCTAATTCTTGACATGTGCTGTGAAATTTGTATTATTTCACTGTTTGCCAGACAGTGTAGATATTGAAATGATTATGATGACTGTGAGCTTTGAAATCCAGCTCCAGATTCATCACTCACAATCCCTGTTCCCTTCCGACACTGTCAAAAACAGTTAAGGTACATTTATATTCTAAAGAAGTTACAGAAATGCTTATTCATGGGCCTGGTGTGTACCCTTTCCTTTCACAAACTATAACTCAAGCCTTGACTTCTTTTCTGGCCAGTAGTTCACTCTTCCTATTACTCTGAGACCACTATAATCTCTCATCTAAACTATCAATTACAACTATTATCTCAATTACCATATAATTACCACAAATGACACTTCCAAGCTTGGGAACAGACTTCAAGTTCAATGATATACTCAAACTGCAGGTCAGAAGAATGCAATAAATTATCCTTTTTTGATATAAATATTGTATACTTTTTTTCTTTACAACTGATGTCAACACACCTTGGTTAACCATGCAACATGTATGCACAATTCATTTAAACTTTATAAAATATCATGGAAATTGATGAATCTGTCTGATTCTATTTGTCTGTAGTTGAAAACCAGATTAAGGTTTTTTTTTCCATTTTTAAGAGGGTGGTTCCAATTTAAATGAGTTTGGGCTTTGCAGGTTTGAATATAGTGGTGACCATATGCAATGAAAGGTTGAGCCTGTTTCGAGATACTAAAAGATACTTTTTCTAGCCACTCGTGGTCCTGGGTACTTGTGAACATATGAGAGATTTTAAGTATTACTTGAGCCACAAATGGTTACAGGAAACGCACCTTAAATGAACAATGGTTCAGACAAATTCTTGTACAATGCTGTTAGCCCTACAAACGCTTTGGGAAACCCATCCCTGACGAGTTGATATCAAAGACTCAAACAACTTAGTTGCAACTGAATTTTAGCAATCCTCAATCTGAATTACAGCTAGTAACAATGTAGTAGGACACATCTGACCTTAAAATTCAAAAGCTTTTGTTGTCAGGTGTGTGATTTTATGGAAAAATTGGTCCATCTCCTACAGTAATGCATGAAAAATATTGTGGAAGGATAGACTAAACTCACATTCCTCTGATGTGACATAAATATTGATTATTGGGTTGTAAAAATAAATTTACTCATACCTGATCAGTGAAAAATCTGTCAGTTTTTTAAGTTGTGTTAGACCAGTCCTGTCCTGTTTTCAGTGGACTTGCCTTACCTAAGTGAATGATCATGTTAGTGGATTTTTATGTATTCCCATTTATTCATATTTTTAACTAATTACTTAGGCTATGCAACAGGTGAGATGAGTAGTAAGGAGAAAGCACGGACATCCAAATGATGAATGTTAATCATGTATTTGTGCTGTGCTGCACTATTAATATTCTTATGAAATTAACTACATTGAAAATATAAGCCTGTGATTACTATAATTTCAGAATTTCATGTATGAAATTAAATTATATTATAATTGACTTGATCACATTGAAACAAATGAATACTTGAATATTTACCGCAGGTATAAATGAGGAACAGCTGGGCAATGGAATGTGCTTCGATATTCTCTATCAGTACACCCAGACTATGCAAATGAATAAGATCAATGAATTCACAAGCATTACGCCTACGAATTCAAATGGAACACAACCTTTTACAATAAAGGAATTATGGTGCTGGATTTTACATTTGGAAGAGCTATTCATGAGGTAAAAATATAAATGACATGTTTTAGCTGATACACTTCATGCATTATGTATGTCATCTTGTCAGTTATTCTGTGGTAACTGTTAATTCTTGTCATTGGAAGTCTGCAACTGCTAATGTAACACAGTGTCATTTATAAACTCAATCCTTAAATGTACCCTGAAGAGGATTAACTCTATTAGCACTCTTTATATACCATTTTCACTTAGCACTTGCATTTGGCATTATGTTTGAAAGATGGTTAAATATGATCATAATATAACATGGGACTTCAAAGCTCCAAAATGAAGAATATGCTAATGCAATTTACATTGGGCATAGACCCATATGGTCACCTTTATAAGATATTTATCCATTTGCTGTTTGAGGGTACTAAACACTACAGTAAGACTAAAATAAATAATACATGAATCTAATGATGCTCATGCTAACCTGAAGCTATGTTGTTGTGGTGATTGAGGGATACTGCACCATTAAAGAAACAATATTTTTACCAACAATATAGGAGCTGGTCAGCAAAGGAGGAGGAAAAATTGGCTTACCTGTAAACAAGGGAGTCATCATAAGTGCCATTGTACTGTATCTGGAACATCCGGATTCCAGGAATATTCCTCTGAAAATTGAACTTGATTAGGGCTGTGGAAGACGTTGCCTCTGCAATCACCACTCTCTTGTCTGGACTGGTTTTGGTGTCACCTGTGTTGTTGCTGCCGTTTGTACCAGACTTGGTGGAGGTGGAGATATCAGAAGAGCCTGGGTCTGGCTCCTGGATATTATTGGTACTGTTGGTGATATGGGGCAGTTTGATAATGACAAGCATCACTATTTGGTGTGCCTCACCAGCCGGGTTGGAGGAGATGCAGGTGAATGAGCCTGTATCCTTCACTGTGCTAATCAGAATATCCAGGGTTCCATTGTTGTAGACAACAGTTCGAGAAGAGTTTGACACTAGTTTGCCATCAGGAGCGATCCAGTGGATTGCAGGTTCAGGATCTCCCCTAGCCTTACACCTCAGTGTAACCCGCTGACCTTCAAGCACCCGCATCTCATGGGAGTAGCGAGTGATGAGGGGTGGCTCACAAAGGAACTCCTCCTCAGGGATGGACCAGAAGTAGCGCCCAGAGAGGTGGGAAGGTGTGGCACAGGTTTCCAGGTCATCCTCACGGCTCAGGCGCCTCAGCCACAGAAGCTCACAGTTGCAGTGGAGTGGATTCCCCCCAAAACTCAGAGCAAAAGAAGATGGGTTCATGATGCCTGAAGTTGCCAGGACCTGGGCGCGCTGGAAAAGGGGGTCTGGTGGGAGCTTTTGTAGTTTGTTTGAGGTTACATCCAAACGGTTCAGTTTCTGCAAGAGGGAGAAGGTGCCCTCTGGAATGTAATCAATCATGTTATGGTCCAGACTGAGGGTGTGCAAGCTGACCATCTTCTGAATGGCCTCCCAGGGGATGCTCTCCAGGTTATTGTAAGACAAATCCAGCTCTTCTAAAGCCAGAAGGTCATTGAAAGCTCCCTGGTGGATGAGCGTGAGCTGGTTGTTGTTCAGAATCAGGTGATGCAGCTTGGACATTCCACTGAATGTGTCATTGGATATCCGTGTTAATCGGTTACTGTTCAGGTGCAAGGCACGCAAGTTCTCTAGGTCTGCAAAAGCATGGGGTGTGATGAAGCTTATTGTATTCCTGGACAAGGTAAGGTCCACCAATCTGGTCATGTTAGCAAAGTCTTTTCTCTTTACACTCGTGACAAAGTTATCGGCCAGCCTTAGCTCAACTGTATGCCGGTCGATGTTTGGGGGGACAAAGAGCAGCCCTTTTTTGGCACAGAGAGTTGCAAGATTGGGAGACAATATTTGACACACGCAACGCTTTGGACAGATCTGGGCCTTAACTGCCATGCCAATAACCAACAAATAGACAAGCAGTTTTTCCATTGTAAGTCAGGTTCAAACACCTGCAGAGAGAAAGAAAAAAAAAGATGAATTACTTGGCACATTTAAATCAAAGTAGTTGAGTAAGAGACAAATTTAGTAGCAATGTGTATGAGTGACAACAACACCTCAGAATATATGTTTATAGTTCTGTATGGCACACATGTCATATGATGCACTGCTATTGAACTGACAGTCCACATATAACTGTAAATGTATCAAGGCATTAGATTACCATTAAGCCATGTAACACTCAGATAGTAATAATGTTACAACATGCTTTAAGTGAGCTGACTGTAATAGACTATATATATTACACAATAAAACTTGTGCATGTCTTGAAGAGTTCAGTGTGCTGTTTTCTGCACACAGAATATTTGCATCTTGTACTGTCTGAATATCTGTTAGTTCCAGTTTTTCTCAATAAAATATTAATAGGAAACACTAAGAAAACACCTGCTATTTGGGGAAAAATTATGAAAAAGTAAACTATTGGTGTCCTCGTTGAACAGTACACCTATACTAATGTTTATGAATAGTTCTGGAGCAAACTGCATTTCCCAGTGGGAAGTGTCCAGATGTACTGATAAACCTTAATGCCATTTGGAAGCAAACTAAAGGACGTCATTTATAAGCATGTTCTTTGGAAGAGTTGCACTTTTTCAGACTCAATGTGAGTCACACTGACCACCTGCTGGTAAACACATTGCACCCACTTTGGATTTACAACACGCTGTGTGAAGTGTTGGAGAAAGAGAAGAGACAGGGCAGCTTTAGTCATGTTAATAATCATTTGGCTTCAACAGAGGATGTATTTGACATCAGCCCTAATGAAGAGGTAAATTGTCTTTATTGTCCATTTGTAAATGACTTGTAATGACATGGAAATGTCCTTACAATTCAGTCATTTGGTAAACAAACTTGTGTTAAGAAATTGGCATTTTATTAACTGCAAAGACGTGGTTTGCAATTGTCATTCAGCTGGAGAACTTGCTGACAAGGGTTCATTATATCAGCTCATGCACGGTATGCTATCTGGCAGGCCAATTTACATTAGGATTAAGCCTATTTCCAGTAGAATTGGTTAGGCCATATTACCACAGGGATTCTGTAGGATTTTCATTTTTGCAATGAAATGCAAAGGATTTTACCTCACCAGGGAATCCAAGCCAACATGACATGGTATCCAATTTCAAATCACGCTCTGTAATATCAGAGTATGTAATGTCTCTTTAGAACACATGAAGGTCATATAATGGGATAATGAAACCAATACCATAGCTGCTTGTCATGCAGGTAAAAATATCATGCTCGTTATCAGGCAGTAATTCCTTTTCATTGACATTCCTGGCCATACCGCTTTTTATATAAAGAGTGTTATCATGGTTTGAAACATGACATTTTAATAGGGTATAGTTTTTTCATCACATATGAATGACCTGAACTGGAAAATTAAATGGAATCATATATACATGAGATAAATGACCTCTGTTGTTTGTCTGCTAACAAATGTATCTCAGCTGGAGTGCAGTGTTTTTATATTCCACAAAGCCTTTTAGACTTGAGCTATTATGTCTTGCCACTACTACCAAATTGAGCATGCAAGAATTTATGGTAAGCTTCAGTACAATGAATGTTCATTTCGTTTCAACGGAATTCGATTATACATCTTTATTGGGTCCACTGAATCTAAACATCTGCGAAGGTGTATTCTTCCTCCCTCAATTATCCTTAAGACACACATGAAAAAACATACAGCAAATATAGCATGTAGTTGCTAAGGTAAGAATAGATAATATATAATATAACACCTTAATTGTCAGACAAACCACTAGTTATCACAGGCCGAGTTAATCTTATGAGTAGTCCTGCCCTGTACAGTCTGTGGAATAACATATTTTAATGTGCTTGCATATATAGTCACAACTAAGGGCAAAATCCAAACATGTTTAAGGGCATGTGAGTCTCTCCCTTTCTCTTTCAGTGGTCAGCCACACAGAAAATACACTTAAGTTCAGTTCTGGATTCACACCTAACTCTGTGTAATAGTGAGTTGTTTACAAAGGACGTAGCTTTCAAATCTGTGCACTGATTTGCGAGAAGAGTTCATGGCAGTGGGCTGCCTTCATTGCATTTTATTATAATCATTGTTGTCAGTTTATTGTGCTTATGAGGCTGCCAGTACCTGTCATTCATAAAAAAGATCAGCATGGCATGATGACAGTTATTCATGAAAAATTATAATAACAGGTCTGTGTTCGGAAAAATCCTCTTCCTCCCCATAATATGAAACACTTTATGGAAGTAGAAGCACAGGTAAAGCGGAGGCGATCACATATACAGCACATTTGCCATCACCAGTCTCTGCTATATACTAGATTTGGTTCAGGCTAGTATGATATTCAGTTTCTATGAGTATAGATGAAATTTAAGTGTGTGGTTTGGATGGGCTTGCTACTACCAGTGGCCTCCTTTTTTTGGATACTTTTTAGTGTTTAAAGTGGATGGCCTCTGTAGTAAATTATTTATTGTGGTAAAGCAGTCAGGAAACACATGTCAGAGTTTATTGGCAGGTAAGAGCCATTACATTAATTTTGGCAGAAGGTTTTGCTTTCTGGGGGCAGTCCTTGTCTGCACAGCAATTACATAACCAATGAAAAGATAGACAGGGAGTGAAATGTTGTCAAATCCCCCAAATGACACATAGAAAAGTAGAACCTTTAAACAAAATCATACTGGAAAACAGCATCGCTTCACCATGTGGTTAATGGAAACTGTGCTGATGTTGACTCCAAAGCTTGACTTTTATACCTGAACTGGTGTTCCTCATTTATTAGCAGATTACAGATTATAATCTATCTTCATTATATGTATTTCAACGAGATTGAAGTAAACAGGATCTACATGGGCAAAAATGTCTTAAAAACAGGCTCATAGATTAACTGTCATTCAAATGGTAATAGTTAAAATAGTCATACATTATCAACACAGTGAAGGAAACAATACAGGAGTACCTTAAACTGGCATGCAGCACTAACAGTAAAACACATTATTTTTACAAAACACAGTTACAAGATGAAAATAAAAATGTGAAAAGGAAGGCTACACAAGCTAACTATCTGCTAACAAATAAATTGGTTCACAAATAATACAATTCAAATAGTGAAACTTCAGGTACTTTTATATTGGTGTTCATTAACGATTTCCACTTAAATAGAACTAATATATATATTTTTCCACTGAATTATGACATATATCTGTAATATCATATAACATTCAACTTTTAGAAGGTTGTATATTATCATCACAGTCAGGTTTCATTTATCACCTTTGGACATTCAGACGATGAGACAAGAAATCCCTGAATGCAATAAAAATGGCCATACGTAAACCTGTGGTCACCTGCATTTGGTAAATGCAATGCAGTTTCCTGAAAATATTGCCTTTACTGCTCACTACCTTTTCTTCATAACCCCTATTATGTCATGAAAGGGGAAAATAGCTTTAGACATTACAGGTCTGTAAGATCCATGTGCATTATTTTGAAGTTGCAGTTCAGCAAAACATCTACAAATTTCATTAAAGCACACGGCCAGAGGTTCAGTGGTGTCAGCATTGACAAGCTGTGCCTTAATATTTGCCATATACATTGTGGGGTACATTACTAATCGAATTTTCTCTGATGCACATTTTTAATATTTGTGAAGCTAAATTATGGATGCAAAAAAGTTATTAATTCAGCGCAGATCTGGTGGCACAGTTTGGAGTCATGCCTTTCACTATGGAAGCTATAATTATTTCAGCATAAAGATAGTAACAGAAAAAGAGGAGATAGCAAGATTTGCTTGCTTTTTGAGTGAGTTTCTAACATTGTAAACCATTTCTGTTTATTTCCATCACCCATTCACAGCTCTGACAGTAGCTTCTGTTAGGTGGATCCCCAACTTTTGACACAACAGTCTTTATGCACATCCTGAGACTCAAATGGTTTTATGCAAAGCATATGATTCCTCACAAACAAATCTGCAAAGAAACCTTGCCATGCTTTGAAAATTAGCTCTTCTGAAAGAACACACAATGCTGTGGTGCAAAAGTAGTCTGCCTTTTAGCCAGATAATTTGACATTATTTACAAATAGTATAACCAATATTTCACAACATAATCTCCAAAGAAATGTAATTATGTCTTGAACAACTTGAACAACATATGTCTTGATTCAGTTGTAATGTTTGCAAATGGCAAAATTGTGCATTTGCCTGTCAGTTTGACAAGATCACAACAGTTGACATCTTTGTCATTTACCCCCCATATTCATATTTCTTTCACAAACATCAGTGTGAAACTGTCAAGGCTTAACTAACATGTTTAGATTAACAGCGTTTGCAGTCTTAATTTACTAAGACATGTTATGACAAAATGGGTAGTTTTGCTGAGGCCCTCAATAATTAACACTGTATTTTCACAGCTATAGTGACACAATCAAACAACATAATTTTGGTATGACCAAAATGTGTGAATAGAAAGGCCAAAACAGGGAGTTTGGCTTCCACACAATACTGTTTATAAACCAATATTATTGATTTTTCATGCATTATGCCATGCCAATCTATCTGAGCACCCTCCATCAACATGCTAAGAATTTTCCAGCATCACTGAGATTCATCATTATTTTCTTCATTTAAAGATATTGATGTTTGGAATATTTCTGTAATGACACACTTAGAACAGCCATTTTCCTTTACAGTTCATCCATTAAAGACAGATGCACAACATTATAAAGCTGCGTGAGCAGTTAACTCTAGAGCATTGGAGCAAAGAGGCTAAATAATTCATCCACCATAACATGAACACTTCTGCATAATTCGCAGCAGTAATTTTTTTTTAACAAACAAAGCACATTCAAATATGTTAGTGCTTAAAGGAGATATCTTCATCTCACAGCAAACATTATGAATCTAGAATGAATAATTCTCAGCTTAATTGTTCTGAATAAGAAACAAATCACATTACAGTCAAATGGCAAAATGGCACAGATTTCAGGAAAACACATTTTTTCATATGAAATTGCATGCAAAATAAAAAAGGTCAGAAGGATAAGAATTGGATGTATGTTTCCTTAAAATTTTCAGATATAATGCTTATCATGTGCAAAGTAAACAGCTACATTTGTTGTTTCATTAGTCCCCTTTCTATGTGTTCTCCAGCTATCTAAGGGCAGCATTTATTCAGCTCCTTTCATCTGGCTCAGTTTATTCAGCAATGCATTGTGCCCAAAAAGCAAGCAGTGCCAGCTGCTTTTTAGAGATTGTGAAATTCCCATGCAAGTATGAGGCTTGGGCATCAGTAAATCTGACAGCATACTTAATGGACTTAATTTAGCAAATCTCCCCATTTTCACACATTTAACCACATGACACACTTCATATGAAGAATTGCATATGTACTGTGTCAGGTGCACACGGCACACAGCAACAGAAACACAGGAGAAAAATCAGAGTGAACCTTCTTCCTTGATGACTGATTATAAAGCTAATCTTTCTAAATCTGTTCCTTTCTATCTGTGTAATTTTAATAAATCTTGCTGCAAGTGTGAAGTATGGCAAATATACCACAGGAAATAACTGATACAACTAGTGAACTGGTGCAGTTACTTTCATGGCATGTCACTTTCCCTATGTATGGAAATTGTTTACTGACTCATTAGTTTTTGGTAATATTCTTCTTTACCTTGGTTTTTTTCATGGTGCTTGAAACTTAATATTTTATACAAATTGGGCTTTCTAAAAGTAAGGGATACTAAATAAATAAAATAATGTAAGTGGTGCTAAATAAATAAAATCATATCTATGAAATAATTCTGTCCCAGAACGCTTGCTGTTTATTTCTTTACAAGTGATATGTTATTATTTTATTTATAGAACATTAAAATCACCACTTGGATAGTGGTAGACTTGTTTTTAAGGACAAGAATTTTCCTTAATAACTGAGAAATTTCTGGCACACATTGTCTGATAGGCACACTATATAAGTGAGATCATATGGATAATGTGGTACTAATGTGCTATAAGCATGGTAACAGTAACCCAGCTGCATCCTTTGACATCAGTCATAAAGTTGGCTACAGCCTCAGTGACCAGGCCCAGAGACTCATGAATCTAGAATGTATTTTCCCTTATCGAGGAAGGTGTTAAAGGGATTAAGCCAACAAGGAGCTTTGGGACTGAACTGCAGCCTATCCCTATATTGATTTCTTTAGTCTTTCTGCAGTGGATATTGTGCCGGGCACAATATACTATTTGCTAGACTGCAAATAAAGAAAAAGAAAGCCAGGATCAGTACTGCTGAATTTACATTTCACAAGTGAGCTATGACAGTGTAAAAGGATCAGGCTGGCATGAGAGTGATTTCTTTGAGCTGCCTGAAGTGAGTTGATTCTTTTCAACCAGGAACACTATATTCACTTTATCAGCATGGTTAGTAAACATCATGGTTTGTAAAACACTTAATAATAACAGCAAAAATTGATTCCAAAGGTCAAGCTAGAGGAGAAAAAAGGATGTAAACATGAGACATTTGTGGTTTTTTAATCCCCTTACACATGCTATGCAGATATCAGAGAATTAGGCAAACTGAGGTTGTAATTAATAATACTGCAATGGGGAAATCCTTGGATGTATAATTCACTACAATACTGCTTTGTCTGTAAATTTTTATACCAGTTAAAGCAACTAAAATATTCAACAATGTGAATTTTCCCTTTTTCTGAAGTCATACAGAGACATTGAAATGAAATGAAAGAGAAAAACAAAAGCACTGTAAAATAAGATAATGAAGCCATTACCCTGGATGACTGGGCATAGGTTACATTAATTATGCTTCAGAATCATAATGTAATCAGACTGCCTTTTTATTTGGGGGAGGGAAGTTTTGTTTTGATTGCATATAGTACACCATTAGCTGAATCTGAAACCTGAAATGGTTATTTTCCACCTAACACTTCAGGATGATGCGTCTGAGTCAGAGAGAGTATGTGGTATGGTGGTTTTCCCTAAACATCTGTCTGAAGTAATCCATTTTCTAAGAGTTCATATTTGAGACTAACTGGGCTAATGATCTGGATGCAATTGCATTTTTTCTGCACGAAATGTCGGCAGCTTTTTTTCTGGGAGGTTAGCATACATCAGCACCTAACACAGAAATATGAACTAAAATGCAGAATGCCCATGTCTGCAAAGAATTTCCTCGGGAGAACTGACAGATCTATTCTGTGCTGCAGGAAGTACACTTGTTTCTTTCTGAATGCACAGCCTTGGGATGCAGCTCAGCTCAGCTCAGCTCACAGGAAGAATCTCACAAGATGGAGACAATTGTGCATTATCTAAAGCTGCTAAGAGCTGGAAAAGCTGCCCTCTCTGAAATCAGACAATGCCCATATGGAATTCATTTCCACCACAGTTAGCAGCTATTATAGTGAATATGTGGTCTTAAGAGGACAGTTATTGTTAAGAGTGAGTAAGGCAGACCATGCAGTGAATCTGTATACCCAGGCAATTTAATTGGATGTGAAAATTTATTCACTGCAGCATATCATTGGATGAAAATTAATTGGCCAGATGAGGCCCATAGCACTGTGCAGTTCTTATCTGGGTTTTTATTCCCATGTCCCCTGTTGATTAACAGGGCTAAAGAATTCTATGGTCCCACTGACATGCATGGCAATATGATATTTCCCATTCCTCTCAGTTATAAAGAAAAGCACATTTCCTGCTACATTGTTTATTGCAGTATACAATCAACACCACCAGTCAGTTTGTTATATACTGTGTTTCTAATGAATTATACAAAACTCAGTGTCTTGAATTACATTGCTAGCATGCCTTTAGCGGGTCACTGAATTGGTCAGGGTGGGAGCAGGGTGGTGGTAGGTGGTAGTGAGGCTCTGCTTGGTGTGATCCATTGGCTTGCACTGTAGAGGATGGAAAGGGATGCCACAGGCAGAAAAATATTACCAAGTTTTTTCTGTGGCAAGCACCACTGAGGCAATATGCTGGGAGCACAGTACCCCAAGAAGGGTGATTGGAGCGTAATGCCAGGCGTTCCATATGCATGTCATTAACACACTCCCTAATGGCAGAGGTCTGCCCTGCATCTCTACACACCCCTCTAGTGTGTGGGCCTCCCTCAGCCAACTTTAACATTTTCTCAAAGTGCACCCCACTGTGATTCACACTGTGCAACCAATAACTTTCTGGCTCAAGAGTAAGGAATCAACAGACTGCTTAAAAACCTGCAAGAACACAGCCTATCCAAGTACATGGCAAAACATGTCTGGCACCTCCATATATTGTTTTAATATTTTAAAAGTAAACTGAAACAATGGTGAAGTTTCATCAAAAATTCCCAGCCAATATGGATGTTCAAAGAGGTGGACAGTTAAGAGAACTTCCAAAGACAACTGCAGCGACCTTACCCAGAAACACAGCTTTGAAGGAGGAAAAGAACCCCAGAGAGTGACTTATGATCTGTAGCTTGCTGCAGTTTCTCGCCAACTATTTCAGTTGTGATGCGTTTAAATATTGATGAAGAATTTTTCATCACACAGAGTTTAAGTAAGGAATTTAAAAGTTTGACAGAAATGTCAAATGTCCTCTTTTTAAAACTGTATCTCCAAAAGTCCATTGTTAAATCTATATTAATTAACAAGGCGATCTCTGTGTGAAAATATGTATCTATGAAATCTGTTTTATTCAAAGGGTTTACAGTGAAAAGTGATCCCCCTCCCCCTTATGCGTCCCAAAATGCCTCAATGGTGCAAACACGTATACTTCATAAGAATACACATTGGGTCTGGGAATAAGCTTCACTGAAAAGATTGCATAGGGAGATATGTTCCAGAGTTTGTCTTGCAAATATTAATTAGATGTTCTTTATTCAGCATTTTCTGTAAAAATATGAATACAGACTTAACACTGAGTGAAAAGCAAATGACATATTGAGGTAATGCACAACAACCAAAATCATTAGCTATACTAATTATAACTCTGAAATGTTAATATGATAATGTAAAATCATGCATAAATACATTTTACTTTATTTCATTAGTTATTTGGCTATGATACAATGACATTTTTATTATACCTTCACTTTGTGGTACAAGAACAAATCTCATCTCCAAGAGTGCCAAGAAACAAGATCCTGAGCATGCCTTTCTGTTGAATGTTGCCTGCAGAACACAATTTAAAGTTGTAATATTTCAAGGCTTGGATTTGCCAAGTTACCATAGTTAAAGGCTCCTGAATACTTAAATGTAAAGGAATGTACTGCCAGTTGCCACACAAGGAACATTCTTTTAACATGGCTATTGCAAGAGTGTATATTGTCAGTGTTTTTATACACTGTTTTGAAATTAACTGCCAATAAGCTGTTATGGTCAGGTCAGCACTAATTTGTTGTCATTGTATTTTTTGAAAATACATGTATATTTGAACATTGCTTGTAGGATTTTAATAGACATTTTTCTCTTTTAAGAATTTAATTTGATTAAATCAGTTCCATTGATAGTACTCTGCCATTTGGTTTCCCAAACTGAAAGAATAACTAAAGAGGATACTGTGTGTTTCTGAACAATCTTTCCTCTGACATACTCCAAGTGGAGGCTCCCAGTGGAACTTCTTCTTCTAAACACTCAGCCATCTGAGAATAATACTGTACATGCAAAAATACACTTGTCAGTTCACTGCTTATTTTTAAACATATTTTCTAAGAGCATATTATTTGTCATATTCAGACATTTCCCCTGTTTCATAAGTGCTGTAGTCAGGGAATGCATGCAGTCTACATAATGTGTAGTGCATACAATACTTGAGTGAGCGGAGAGACACTGCACACATTTAAGCACAGACATAAATACCTGTCATTCACAGAGTCAACCCTAAGAGAAGAACATGTGCAGAGTGTATAACAGTAAACAGGTGAATATGTCTGCTCATGACCTGATAAATCTGGGCGGAATTCAGACCTTTTTATCATGAATTATTTATTCTCTGGAATAAATCACGGTGGTATACCAGGAGTAGCAATTAAATGTTAATAAATTATTTCTGAACAAATAAGTTGCTGGAAATGCACATATCTCTTTACTGAAGCCCCTCTAGAAGCAATTAAGAGCTCCATTAAATTGCTGTGGTATTGATGCAGATTAGTAGACAAAATGTCAGTTACATCACTCACACACACACACACATACACATGTATTCTGTTTTTCAGCCCATTTTAAACCATTGTTGCTTGAATAGAGAATGCTGAAAGAAATCCATGACTGAACCACCAGGATCCACTAATAGGCATGCCTTCATATTACATAAAAGTTGTGCCTTTGTTGTGCCTTTGTTGTATCCTCTCATCTTAAACATGCATTTTTCTCAGGAAAAGCCACAGTCACATGCAGAAATATTGAGATTGGAGGTTCAAAATAACACTGGAGATTAACCCAAATGTCCCTATTCATGTCAGATTTGACCATCTGGCGGTTTGTACTCATTGTTTGAGCTTTTTCCAGTATACTGTCAGACACACCAGCTGTTACAGGAGATCAGAGATATGGCACTGGGATGAAAATAAAAGTGCAGCAAATGGATAAGTTGTGTGTAGTGTGTGCACAAAGACAGATATACAGGGTGAATGAAGGCTTCTACTCTGAATGCAAAGAAAAATATTGTAAAGTAATTATTCTTGTGTTTTACAACATACAAAATGGTCCAAAGCAAATTTATACCCAGGAGAAGGAATAATGCTAGAGAACAGTGGTTTAACACAAGGTTTGTTGGAGTTAGGCACCTACCTACAACTGCAGATGGTCATTTGACTACGCAAAAGATAAAAGCAAGAGCAAAAAAGCAAAACTTTCAGGCTTCAAGTCATTCCTTTGTAGGTGATTATATTTGATAATTGTACACGGTTTTGGTTCAAATGATTGGGTTTTCATTTTATAAATAAAACAGTGCTACCAAACATTTCATTCCAGGATATGGCTCGCTGAGCCTTTGCCAAATAATAAAGTCAGCTATAATGGTCCATATTATAAATATGCATATATTATCTAAGAACAGAAAAAGCTGAAGCTAAGGACTCTCCACAGCTGTTTCAGCCTATTTTGCAGGAAATAAAAATAGTCTGTATGCATATAGAATCATCATAATGACCTGAAAAAATCTACATCACTTTTATTAAACAGATCTATCAACATTAGATTTTAGCCTTTAAAATATAGTATAGCAGTTCTAGAAGTATAACACCCATCCTATAGTCTCGTGGCTAAGGTACATAACTGGGACCCCTGAGGTTGGTAGATCAAGCCCCAGTCCGGCCACAGTAAAAACACCATTGCTGTTGGGCCCTCCCAGGGGGATTGGCCCATGGTTAGCCTAATCAACTGTAAGTCCCTTTGGACAAAAGCGTCAGCTAAATGACTGTAATGTAATCTAATACCAAAGTATAAGACCCATGACAGCTACAATATGCATAGGATCCTTCTGACATTATATGATGTCATCTGAGCAAAAACGTGCACCAATAAAATAAAATAAAAGGACGTCATTCCAAAGGGTACATTTGATCATTATTTTATTCAAGTAATCTTACATACATGAACGGCTAAACAGGAAATACTGAAACTATGATTAATTCATACTGAAAATAGATAGTAACTGTCCTTCAATGGTGAGGCTGTTATTCTCATGTATGTAACTGGTTTCACTCATTATGAGCAGTCATAAAACCCAGTTTTCTGCAAGGGCATTTTCAGAATTTTTGAAACTTTGGTCTCTTATTAATCTAAAAGTTGACTAAAATAGTCAAATGAATCTAGCTTACTTCCCTTGAGTGACTTAGACATTTTAACAATGCATTTTTTATTTAAAATGTCAAAACACTACTAGTCAAATGAATATACCAACAGTTCTAATGTCCATGCATTTCATCAACAGAAAACAACGCCTAACACTGTAAGTGGGAAATAAAATAGAGCTGCAATGTTTTTTTCACAGAAATGAAAATCCCCATTTAGAAAATGCAGAGAGCCACTTGAACCTGGAGACTGTTTCATTTTCTGTGTGTGGCAGTTTGCTTTTTTACTCCTCTCTCATCATTCGGTGCCAGACAGTGGTTCATGTTAATTGTGTGCGTTTGAATGCTTCTCCATTATTTCAGTACTTTGAAGAGAAAATTAGAAAGTCAATATCCACAGAAGTCAATGAGTAAAAGGGGCCTGAGGGGTGGTGGTGGTACAGGTATCCTAGGTTTCCTAACACTTTCATTTGGGATTGTTGCCTTGTTACCAGGCAACAAGAGCACCTTATCCTGAGCTGTTAACAACTGTTCTGGCTTCTGAATTTAAAAACAGAAGCAGGATGAATTCAGATTTGGAGTATGTATCTGGCAATCCATGCCTCTAGCATATGTCCATTCACTCTGTCAGCAATATTTTATTTATATTTTTCAGTTATATTGTGGTATCTCTGCTCTGCTTATGTGATTCTTTAGCTTGTGCAGCTTTGCCAAACTGCAACAAAGCATGGATTGCATGTGATGCCTTTATTGATTTCCCATTGAAAGATTAATACAAAGACTCAAATGGACTATTAGCTCCAACAGTACCTTTCCTGACTACAATTAGGCCAAGAATGTAATCAGGCCTGTAATTAGCTGCTGTTTACGATATTTCAAATGTAAAGCTTTTCCCTGGTGTCTTTGCTACTGGGGTCAGTGTTGTAAACATTTGTATTGAATAATTATTAATTATTTAAGCAAAATAATTTCACTACATTATGTTATACTTTTTAAAAATGTAGGGCACATTTCAAACAGTTTAATAAATAGAACTAATGATTATACATGTGCTGGATGGCAAAATTTCCATATGTTCTCGATGGAAATGTTAAGTTTTACAGTAGCTTTTTTTTTTGTTTCGTGGGAGCTACTTAAGCTGCATGGAAAAGTATTAAGATGATATTCTTGCTTTCTGCACAGATGCAGTGCATGCCCCGCATCTGAGCGATAGATCCAGCTGCTTGCCAGCTTGAATTTTAAGCATGAAGCCAGAGGGTATGTCTGACATCTCCAACTCAATACTCCACAGCCCCCTCCCCATGTTTCCCATCACCAAAGTTAGCTGAGAGGCCGAGGTCAAATTACAAAGAGTCTTCTCTGATCAGTTATCTTATGATTTGGTTCTCATACTTTGATCTCATCTGTTCACTTGGCTTTGTGTCTGTCAGACAACACATAGCTTTAATGTTTCAAAGGTCATCAAACCTTAAATCTTAATAAATTGTCCTGGTCTATGATTTATTGTCCATAAGAAAGCTGTTGAGTGTGGCTTAAATATCACTTATGCAAAAGTAATTTAAACCTGGGACAGCAGAAAGCCAGAGTTGAGACTTAAAACAAGTGAACACAGCTGGAGATGATGGCAAAGACTGTGCCACAGTCAGCCAGGGAGACCATGACCTACATGTAATCCAGTGGTGTATTTAGACAGAATTTCCCCCTCCTCTGAGGTTTCATATGTTTTTTTAACTAATGTTCTGACCAGCCCCTCCCACACCTCCATAAACATTGGTTTTCCGGTATGTAGACCATTACTTCAGTGGTATGCACTGGCTACAGTCTGCTTTTGAAACTGAATGGTACAAAAGAGGTCATTTAGTGTTCACCCCAGCAGCTCTGTCACAGAGCGATGGCACACGGCAGCCTCAGCTGCTGATTTCCCTCACCGTGCATGTTATCTGTAAACAGATCAAGAGGCTTTGATCAAGGGGTGAAATCAAAATGAGCAATCATATATAAAAACCACTGGATATATAATCCTATGAATGACCCTGGAAAATAGGGAAACAGGGATTAGTGATGTGCATGACAGATAAGTATGCCAGTACTCTGATTACAGAACCCACATCCCATTCATTCACGCTGAATCTGTACGCAACAAAAACATTAATTTGGCTAGTTTTTTCCACATAAGGAAAACTTCTTTAATTTATACCTCAGCCTGTTTTGAGACTGATCTCTACCTGATGACCTTATGCTATGACATACAGCATGACCAAAAGCAGGGGAACATGGTGATATACCTGAACAAGATATCTGAGAGTCATGTCATGCAAATGCCTTCCATGACTAAATAGTGCAAATATAAACACTTGCATTTTGTATGCACAATTTAGTTATGGAAAGAATGTGCCATGATAAAAACGATCCAATATCTCATTCATCTTTGTCAGTATGTTTTGCTTTTCAATGCATTATTGTGACTGTTACCACCATAGAGTAATGAATGAGGCTTTTCAGAGAGCCTGACAATGTACAGGGCCACTGTAAACAAGAAGATTTTGAAACATCCAACTGAGTGTGTAACATTGCTGTAAAGACATATTTCAAATGGATAGCAGCATGAAGGTTGTGAAAATAAGCAAAGTTTTAGGCTAACAATAGTGTATTCATTTAATCCGTTTATGTTTTCCTAGTTTATGAGATAACTTACACTTTCACAACTGCAATACCATTAAAGCCCAAAACTCCAATTGAAATTCATGTTTGTTTCAATTACGTGAAGCTACACAAACAGATTTGAGAGCAGATCATACCTGCAAAAATTCAGCCAGGGCATGGTACATTACCAAAAATACAAACAAACAACCAACTCAATAGTCTTGAAATGTTTTTAAAGACTTGTTAAAGATTTGGCCAGGAAAAACATTTCATAACCCCCCCCACAACAGTATTAAATAATTACACTTAACATTTTCAAAACTTTCCAACTTATATTTACTTTATCAATAATATATAGAGTATTACCATTATTTTGCCTGGAAATGGTGGTTTGAAAGAGTCAAATAACAATATGAGGGTCAAATAACAGAAATGCATTCATTTTATTCACATTCTCAAAAGTTCTTAACAATCATACAATTCATCTTACTTAAAAGTCATACTTTTTGACAATAAAATAGCAGTCACCATGTTGAAGGGGTTATGATTAATATTTAGATATTCAATAGCCTCTAGTTAGCTAAGATATTTTATGTTTGTCTTTTCAGTGTCCTCACTGGAAATACTGTATATTAAATGTCATAAACCCTCAGTGACATTTTAGAGATTCTCTCTACAAAACAGCTTTGCACCTTCAAGCCTATTATAAACTATACAAGAAAAATACTTGGTAGTATGACATCCAACAAAACATATATCTGATTGGTATGTTGCGCAAAATACCCACTACACTCATCTGTTCAAGAGCAAAAAAAGTGGTGTAAAGACCAGGCTCAGTTTTCAAGGTGCTGACAAGACTGCAAGCCCCCCATTAGTCTTAAGAGAAATTACAGCAGTATATTTTTGAAGAAAAATGTATTTCTACTGTTTCCCCATACAACCTACTCTCCCAATTCATCAACTTGGAACTTCCATGCAGCATACTCCTGTATGTTCACTGTCTTTCTAAAACTTAAGATTTCTTAGGCACTGTCAAGTGGACTTGTAATTACTGGCATGCCTGTGGAGTGCTTTTCTAAAGAACCAAGTGCTAGTCCATAATTCATCACTCCCATTCAAATGTGGTGGGTGGATTTCAGCCATTAAAGATGCTGTATGTGCATCCCATGCCTGCCTATGACTACCAATGTAAATACCTCATATGCCACATCACTGCTCATTCCTAGTCATTACGTTAGGATTCCAAAGCCTAAATGTGACGGGAAAATAATAAGCAGGAAGGTTAAAAAACATTGATCACCAAAATGTCTGCATTTTAATGATTACCTTGCTGAGAGGGTCAAGCACTCAAACCACAAATGCAAGGCTTTGAAGGTAAAACAATGCAACACAGATCTAGAAAGAGGTGAATATCCAATTTGGGGAGAGGGAAACTTGGAGAGTCATTAAAGCCAAACAGCATAGAGAAGCTTCCCTCTAGTGTGAGACAAAAACACCTTGAGACCCCTTGGAGCTGGCCTTGTGTTTGTGGCCTGTATTATTCATAATTTAATGTAAAATCTCCATTGGCTTCTGGCTTTGTTTCTGCTTGGACTTTATTTTGCACTCTGGGAGGTAATTAAGGTCTGGATGAATAACATCATTTGCTAGATAATAGAGTGAATGCTGATTATGAAAGTGGCCATTTGGAGCTCTAAACAATGCATACACTGTGTGGCCTTCTGTCTCTGTAATCAGTAATATTAAAGCTATTCTAAAGCTGTCAAACAAAGAGCTATTATATAATGGCAGACAGTTTGTCTTCACATTTTCATTTACCCCATCTTTTGTAAATTGTATTATTTCCAAAACATTAGCTTCATTCACAGAGCAATGTTCATAGTTGCTGCCAAAAAAGCTGAAGATGTCTTCAAATTGCAATATGACATATACAGCAGGTTACTATTTGTAAATGTTTTTGAAAGGGTCCATTTTATCACAACTCTACATGGCTGGAGTCAGACATCACATAGCACCTAAAAACAAAAGCTGTATCTAGAATTGCAAGCGGCATTCAGTTTGAGGCAGTGGTAACCCTGATAGGACCCGTAGTTTGACGTATGCGTGGCTGCCTCCCGCTACTCCCTTTGAAGCGGTGTCATCCCCAGACCATTCACAGACAGGAAAAGCTGAACCATACCCATGGGGCTGTGATTTGATAAAACTGATCCAATCCTCAATAACCATTTCTACACCCTTTACTGTCTGCATGGGGAAAGAATCGCATCTCCTGTAGAGTGTTAACTTACAGTGCAGAGCAGTCATATTCCTGACTTCCCCATTTGTCTCTCTCTTCCCTGTCACTATGCTTGACTGCACTCAACCTGTGCCGCTGCTGGCATGGAACAGGAGGCAGACCCCCTGTGTGCAGCAGTATGGGAGCAGAGCATCGTTTTACTTTGGGAGCGGCTCTGGAAGATGTCAACATAATCCAACTCGATGCTCAGAGTCAGCACATTACCATGTATCTGCGTTTCCTCCACATTGTCCCTTTAAGACATGTTTCACATACTGAGAAGAAGCAGAAATTGCAAGAACGGATGAATAAACCCCTGCATCTAGTTGCTTGCACATTGGTTGCATGCATGGTTTAATTCATTCATTCATTCATTTATTTATTGCCTCGGGGAGCTGTAGGCCCCTGAGACACACAAACAGCTGCCTTGTGGGGTTTGTCATGGACCCTCCCTGCTGCAAGGCTGTGTGTTGTTTCATGGCAATGGGAAATCAGAAGAAGATCGAATAGGGTTCCCCTAGAGCATCACCTCGGTGGAGGGCCATATCTAATTTATATCATGCAAAGACATGGAGATGCTTTTACACTGTACAACCTTTTTGCTAAAGTGTATTGACTGACCGATTAATGGGTATTCATTTTCACGAGTGTTCATGAGGTTTCATTACCCTAATGACATCTAGTTTGAAAAAGATTCTCTCATGCTTGAAAGCAATGCTTCAAATAGTATCTCTGTAGCATTAGAGTTCCCTAAATATTTTTGCATTCTTAATTATTAATTTTGATTTTCTGGAATATGTTTTCTCTCTTTGTCATTTGCTTCTCAAAAAAAGGAATGTTTGTATGCACATACACTGTACAGCTACTGCAGTTCAGTAGAATGTACATGTAGCCATGTTTATATACCGTACCATTAAACCAGGTGGCCACAAATACATTATGAAGGCATTGCTGTATTAAAATTAGACTGTATTGTTTATTGGAAAATGAGAGAAATTCAAATTTCTATTCAGAAAACCTGATGTGCAGGCTGATATAAGGTGTAAGCCATTTTTCAAATGCAATTTTGTTCTGCCTGCTCAATGTAATTTGGAGTGCATATGTCCAACGAGTCACACTATTTACATTCATTATTTTATATGAGGTATATATTGAGAAGTTAATTTTCAGACTAAAGAGCCTTGGGCAACTCAAATTACATACATCTCTCTACCTGCTTAACACCAATAAAAAGCCTTTATTATCTTTGTCTCCTGAGCATTTAAAATAGGTGGAATACCATTGGGTTAAGGTATCTTTACAAATAGCACAAAAATGCATTTCTGTCTAAAACAACCAGACATACCAATTGATGGACAGGGTTATGTTGAGATGTTTATTTACATAGTCAAGACCAAAAATAAGTCTCAATATGAGTGTGCAGAAGGGATCCGTCCTAGTTTCAAGGCTGAAGCCATGGCTCGTTTTTAAAGTAAACCTCTGCTGTTTAAACAAATGTTGCTTATTTCACTCGTTAGACTATTAAGAACATTTGAGCAGCAAAACATTTTGTGGTAATGAAATGAAAGTTGCTGAACAAGGACAGAGACAGACAGATACAGCCATACAGTACAGGTGCCTGGGAGCCACATGCAACACTCCACCAGTGTGTCTCAGGGCTGCCCTTAAATGACATCCTGGGCCACTTTCCGCATTCCACAGCACTCTTCAGTCACCCAATCAGATCTGGACAGAACAGCTGTGCAACCCTTCTTCCTAAGACACCACTATAAGAACAAAAGAGCAGTTGCAACCCCCCCACCCCACACACCATGCTGGAAATGTAGGATGGTGAGCAAATACAGAAAAAGGAAGTAGGGGACTTTGTAGAAATGGGCGTGCCCCTTTGATTGTATCTGCTGCTCTTCCACACTTTCTCTTCCACATTAAGTGAGCCCTTACACAAGAGATATTAGGGGTGTACGCATGTTTACTCATATATTTGTAAATGTAGAACTATACCTATACATATATGGAAATATACATACAAATACATACATTCTAATACCCCATTGTTTTCATACATACGTACAAACATGCCTACAAATTGCCTGCAGCATGTATGTTCCTCAGAGGCATATTTTGTCTTTCTGTCAATTTCACCAAATTTCATTCAAAATGTGCTGGCCATTTCCCAAGGGACGTCAGTAGATGCTAAGTTGGCTGGTAGTTCACTGGTTTATTGTTTGGTTTGGTTTGATTGAAATGAGCTGGGCAACTGGGCTTTGTAGGCCCCTATGAGTCCTTTCTACTGCCAAGACACAACAAGTGGTATTCACCAGACTGGTTTCCAATGCAGGTTATGAGACAGTTTTTCAAGGCTGAAATGGCTCCTTATGCAGTTGTGTGGTTGGGAACAAGAGTAACCTAAGCATGAGTTTCTGCTGTTTCTCTAAGGATACGAAGCCAAAAGATGCCTGGCTTACATCTGTTGTAAAAAGATCATTACCTAAGAATACATTCTTGTGTTCACAGCACTCCACCTCAATTATGTGACAGAAAAGGAATCGCTAATACATTTCTGGGATCCAGCAAATGTAAAGATGTTGAAGCCAGAAGTAATTTCCACTGTATTCTTTCATAAAAGATAGTTTTGTGGCTATTATATAAGATGGTTAAGGTTAAAAAGTGAGTTTTTATATCAATCGTAACTGTGTACATTTGAAACATAAGATTTTTATGCAATACCAATGACCATTTCCCACCATTCCTGCACCCAGGCTTGGATCCACCTGAGACTGTACACACATGACTAGAGTTCATCAGACATCAGAGCTTTCAGATTGGGTTACCTGGAATGCTTAACAACGTATTCTCATTATAAAGCAGACAACAGACTACCAGAGTATTTTTGTAAACTTATCTTATTAGCTTATTGTTTTTATGGTTATACACTCTCCATCAATAGGCCATTTCATCGAAAAATGCCCTGAACGTTAAAACTGTCAGTTGACTGGAATCCAGTGCTCCCTGATGGACTGGGATATACCTCATACCTGATACTACTCACCTGCATGATCATGCTGTTAGAACTTAATCAAAATCCTGAATGACCCACTTCAACATTGTTCCTACTTAGCACATGCCTGAGTGGTGCATTAAAGCTGACCTCTTAAAGCACATTAAAGCACAGCCAACAGAGTGTAACCGCATACCATATTTCATGCTGAACTTCATTCAGATTGATCAATCAATGCAGAAAAACAATTAAATGCTCAATTTTTTGTTCTAAAATGTTATGCCCATGCATACAGCCTCTCACTGTCTGCTGCTACCAAATATGATGTTCCAGAGGTTAATGTATTTTGTGGCAAAAGAAGTTCTTTTTTTATCCTCATGAAAAGGGCCTGTAGTTGCATTCCATGTCAGGTACATAACAAAACTGGATTATTCTAATCCTTTCACCTCAAACACCAGGCTATCATCACAGCACCTTAGTGCCTTTCAATATGTTAAGTCAAAATGAGACAGACCATTTTAGAAACAAAAAAAAATATGATTTGACATTTATGATTTCAAGGATTTCAGGAAAGGTACAAGTGTGTAATGTCATGTATGCTAACATCAATGAAGCCTTTATGAGCAGAACATGCATAATCTCTCAAACGTTTGTACTGTATGACCCTGAAAAACAAAGGCTTTCTCAGATCAGTTGCCTACTCTGTAAAAAGTTGATGTAACTCATCATTTGGCTTGTCAGTTTCAAGAGAGTACAGACAAAAAATTAAGACATGAAAGTTAGCCTAGAATTTATAAACCCTTTTTGGGTTTACACACCTTGCAAGTGTAATGTATGAAACAATAAGGAAAAACATACAAAGATCGAAGCCTTAAGGACAAAAGAATGCATCTCACCATGGAAGTACAAATTGAACAAAACTTGTTCCAAACTGAAAGCATCACGGTTATGTTGTAATATTTACCAGTTATGAAAATGAACAAATGAAGAGGCCTACATATGATATGTGAATACTGATTTTACTATTAACTGATTAACAGATGACCACAAGTTAGCAAAATGTATAATACAGCAAACTGTTCCATCTAAGTCATATTCCAATGCTCAGTATCAGCCTTACAATTCACTAGAGATTGCTTGGTAGATTAAGTTTATGTTCTTAGAAATCCATTTGTTGCACTACGTGAGCTAAAATGAGTATTGCTCTCAGAAGATGAGCATGCTAGCTCATATTATTTACAGCCTTTTATCCACCCATGTACCAGAGAAAGGTACAGATTGGCTGGGGAAGTATATGTTAGAGCAATATTTATGTTTTTTACCAATTCTATGTGGTAAAGTTTCTATCATTCTCCTCCACTTTTGTCGTTTATGTACAGTTATGTAATTATTTCAGTTTCCAAGATGAGGTTACATTACAAAGTCACATGGTATATGTGATCGTGCCCACAGACACCATTTTCTGACATCTCAAACTAGAGAGAATTTCCTATTTCTGAACTGTAAAACAAGACAAGAGATTATAAAAGTGTGTGTGTGTGTGTGAGAGAGAGAGAGAGAGAGAAAGAGAGAAAGAGAGAGAGAAAGTGTATAGTTCTGTCTTCTCTATGATGACATTAGATAGGTAGTCTCCATGCAGCGCTGTCCAGGGTGCTGAAACCTCAAACTAAGGGTCATAGCATCACTTATATTTATTACAAAACTCATGCATAGCATTAGTCAACACAGTAAACTAACACACAGTGATAGAAAGGGCTAGCCCATTAAACTGCATGCAGAATGAGTTACCTGATCTCTAAGTGTGTGCGCAAAATGTCAGACCCAATCATGTATGCCAACTGGATCTTTCAACTGTCACCTCTGCAGACACTTCTTCGGTGCCATGGCAACTAATATTGCATTATGGCAATATAAAAGTGTGGACATGATGTATTTTTTTCTTGAGAAAATAATGTAGCCTATATTGGACTTAAACTTGTATATATTTACATTTGCTCGCACTTTTGTGACCATGTACTATATAATTCTTAATATCTCATTGAAGGGGTTGGGGGACAAGAGGCTCTAAGTGGTCAGCAGGGATACTCGTTTCGGCAAGAACCTGGCAGGGGTGTGGTGATGTTGCATAAGCCGTTTTGTTCTAATCTTTTCTCATACTGTTCGATACTGTAGGGCTAACTTTATCGTGTCAGCAGTAGGGAACTGGGCGATGCCTTTATTCCGATGATTCTGACATTACTGAGGTAATGCTTGCAAGTCTTACTTAACTCCCTATGCTGCGACGGTTTCGCCGCAGCCATGGCCCGACGGCGCTTTCTCATAACAGTGCAGAACACCTGAGATGCGTGAACAATTTAGCCACTGAATCCAGTTTTGATTTTGATGTATCGATGACATTAGACCTAGAAAGCTCCCTTCAGCCCCCATTAATCAGAGCCAAATACGCTCGAAGTATTATGTGCGCCCCCTCGCTGAATTCTTGCCTATTCTATCCTAATAGTGTTGTCTCCCATGGCGTGGCTGCAGATCCCAGCGTTCATCTGCAAAGCCAGTCGGAGCCCTACCCAGCCACAGAAGCTGCAGGACGGAACATAAATTGAATTATAGCACCACCCGCCAGTCAAAGCTGTGCTGCCGTTTTTATTGTTAAAAATTTGGCTAATAGATATATGTGATTATTATTATTATTATTATTATTATTATTATTATTATTATTATTATTAAAGCATCAAAGTTTTGATGCTAGCGTAAAATGAGAAGGCTGTTTTCACACAAACCAAATGTTAACTTCTGAGTACCGAAATGTTTGAATAAAAAACCGGGGCATTTCTGAAATGCTGATTTGAAATGGAACTGTATGAAAGGTACCAGCATGCTGGCCTTTGAAAAATTGCACTGGCATTTCTTCACCTTTTTTCCATAGGATAAAGGCAATATATGATAGTATTAAATAATTCATGCATTACTACACTCAAGTGTAAGACAGGTAATGTATCATGCTGGTCTGGAATGACTTGATCCTGTTAACCTTATACTACTTTGTGCTTACGAGCACTTCCTTTTTTTTTTTGGGGGTACAATATCAGTCAATCGTCAATCGACCTTGAATGTATAGAGAGCACTATGTAGTCTAGTCTACTTCTCCATATCATCCCCTAAGACATATGATTTAGGGTGCATCCGAGTAATTTACTTCCATGTCAATTTATTTTTAATCCCCAAAACGCAATGGGAAGGGCCCCTTCGCATATTCTTATTAAATGACAATTTACAAGTACATATCAAGTACATATCTGATGTTAAGGCGTTAAAAAATATCTAGCGTCCAGTCAGACAACTAAATGTAAACTATTCAAGAGTTATGTTGCATCCTGGACAGATATATAGAAGACCGTAAAGTCACATAATATTTCATGCCTGTACTATATATGCATGCACCTCGTGAACGATTACGTGTTTTATTTTACCTCACAATTACGCGATATACCGTCCACTGATCTGTCAACATCAATTGTTAGTCTATTTATCTCAAAACATGGAATCAATCTTCAATACAATGAAAATACCAAATGTCTACCATCAATTTAAATGAGAATGTAATCGTACTCGTCTATCTGTACAGTAGATCTCTGAGAGTTAAGTGACGACTTTCCATTTCTATCGTACATTTGGACCCCTGCAAATTTTAGAAATATATGTGGCATGTGTGGTCAACACTATCTAACGACAACACTTCGAGTTTATTGAGTTGAACACAGAATTCACACGCCCTTATTTTGAGCTGATGTGACATGCAAACAGCATGTTTGTGTATAAACCTGGTTTATCTCGTTTCAAGACAGTCCAGATATTGACAGGGAGAGGCGGTTGAGGGTGCCATGTTTGTGATCACACACCCCCTCCATCTAAATCAGGTGGAGAGCCTATGGAATACTCTCAAGACGCGGTTCAACCTCAATGTAACATTGAAACCTAACGCCATTCAGACATGTATTTATCCGCTCCTCCCTAAATCATGGTTTCACCTCTAAATCTAGATTGTTGAAAATGGTGATATGTCATCCAGAGAAGAAGAAATCCTGCTCGCAACTCGAGCCCCCTCTCTCAATTGAAAATCTTATAGACTCATTTTTGACCTTGCAGTGCACAGTACCTGTATTCAGGTTATACCCCTCAACCATTTTCTTTCACAAAAAATGAAGCAAAAATGTCCCTTCCCCTTCTCTGACAACCACTTTATACAGTAAGGGAGAAAACGACACCTATTCCTATCCACCCGTACTGTGTCGAATGGTCTTGTAATAAAATACCACCAGAGTGTAGAAATAACATTTAATATGGGAAACAAAATGAACTTTACCTTGAAGAAGGAACATCAGCCCTGCTCACAACATCGAGGGTCAGGGGAATCGAATCTTCTCACTTCTCATATTTTCCCATATTTCGATTTTGCTTCGCTCCATTGGATTTTATCTAAATTCTGTCAATACAAGGTGTGTTAATTTTCATAGCGCCAAACTCCGCACATTCCATCTCCCCTCTGTGCTTGAGCGAAACCATAGGTTTATGTTCGATGACACCTTTCGAATCCACTGATGCCCCTTAAAAATATCCAAAACAACCAACACAGTCAGATTCCAATGCAGATTTCCAGAAACCCTTCACCGTAAAGGGGTGCTTGTTTTCTTCTTTTAAACGCCGCAGACCGAGCCATTCTTCCGCCGCTCACAGGCAAGCCTCGCAACTGTGAAAGCTTTCCCCCGCATTAAACCAGCTTGCTCTATTTAGCTGAGCAAACGTCTCTGCAGTGAGAGCGATCAAGTGGCTGAGATGGGGAACTCAGATCAAATCTCAGCAGGCAGACCTTTGCACCGCTGCACCTACCAGCACTTCCCCCAGTCCAGCCTCCACGCCGAGTTAATCCACAGGGTAACTAAATGCCACATATAGTTCGTCCGCCAAGTCTCCAAAAGGGCTGGTCCTCGTCTTCTGCAGCAGTTTATTTTCCTATTCAGTTCCGTATCAGGCTGGTCATTAATTATATTAACGCCACACATGAGAAAGTCTTATTCAGTTATTACAGGGTGTGATTAATTGAACTGAATCCCAGAAAAATACCAAAATTGTTTACATTAAAATATTCCGATACATATAGCTAGTTCATTTCCACTCTTTTTTCGAATTCAACGCTTGCCAGCGTCGTTGAAGACGATTAACAAACTAAAATGCATGCAGCTGTAGGATCCACGATGGAAACATTTTGCTGTCTTTAGCTGGAAAATATGGGGGAAGTCATCGCGGATTGGTTCACATTGACGTTCGCTGTTTTAGATTCTATGTTTGTCACTCCTTGGGACATGCACAGAAGTGATGTCAGATCGGCTTTTACAGGAAAAGCGGGAAACCTGTATTGCTTCACGGAACAAAAAAAGGTATGCATCGCTCGGGTGGGACTGTCCTGTTATTGAAGGCTACGCAGAATGAATTCTTCGTAAATCTCCAAAAGAAGAAGAATCCAAATCAATTATGTTTTGTCACGTGCTTCCTCTGATGTTGCCGAAGACATAGTATGAGCTGGGGAAAATCTGTTAATAAATCGTCATCCTTGGAGAATTGCAAAATGTATATACTATTTGAAATGAAAACCAAGAGTAACACCCTTGGAAGCAATGAAAAGAATGACATGACGAAACAACTGACGAAAATCGCGTGAAGTGGCTTTAAGGTTTTTTTTTTTTTTTTCACATGACACTTTTCTGTTTTTAATCAAATACCTTGCCTCGTTTATTCTCTTCTCTGTTGGTTTAGCGAGGGATGTGTCAGTCGTCAGTTCATACTGATGCCATGCCTACTCACTTCCTGCGAACTGTTACAGTACTAAATGGTGTTGTCGCGCAGGGCTGCATGGACTTCGCATGCTTTTAATAAATCGTGGCAAATTATCACTGTCTTTACTATTTTTTTTCTTTTCGACCGTTGATTCGTCTGGCGATTTAATAAATGTAAGAAACAGGCAGCAAATATAGCAAACATTTGCAATGTCGCGTGTAATAAGTGGCAGACTAATATGATAAATCCGATTGAAATGTGTGTGGATGAAGTTTGAACCAAAATTATGTCTTGTATAGGTTTCAGTAACGATAGAAGGAAGTACAACAAGCAGGATATGTGTTCAAAAGCAGGAAAAGTTGCAAATGAGAGTGCAGGTTTGATTCGGCACAGGTTCAAATATCAGGTTTTTAGGCTGTGGTTTTTATAATTGACAAGGAGCTAGCATTTACTGATGCACAGCAGAATGAGCCGGCTAAAAATGGCCTGAATTAAGTCTTCTGAGAGTCAAATAAATACCGTATACCGATGGAATGACACAAAATGGTATATTGCAAGACATCATATTGAGCACGACGGACAGATGAATGTCACGGTGGAATCCAGAGTAGACTCAGGCGGAAGGACGTTACAACAGAGTAAAGCGTGTGCAAAGGAGTCTTTTCTTCGGAAATTCTCTCTCTCTCTCTCTCTCTCTCTCTCTCTCTCTCTCTCTCTCTCTCTCTCTCTCTCAATGACAATGATTGTTTGACTCCAGCGCTGCATGTACTTTTAGAGCAAATGAAACGAGGCCTTCATCTTATGGTTTCTGTGGATGCACACTGAACACGGTGTAAGGTTTCTAATAACGTTACGGGAAAACATGTTTCAATAGGTATGATACTGTGCTCTGAATGTAAATGTGCAGAACTGGTTATTAACCTGTTCAGTGTATTAAGTTAGTTTCATCGTATTGTTAAACTATTCATTCAACAGAGCACACTGTACTCATAAATCTGGTAAGATGGGGGAGCTGTTGGATTACAGAATCCAATGCTATGGCACACCAACCGAGGCATTTAATTAGAAAAACATTCATTTTCAGAGACATTTAAAGAAGGTGCAGGCCATAATGTATGTGTATTGATGTTCTGTGGTAGCTGTTTCTTATGCAGATAAGAATAGCTAATAAATGCATATTGTGTTAGCAGCAATTACATTAAGACATAGAAGTAGTGTGTACTATTAGAAGAAATTAGGTGATGTTTACATTACCTTTTATCAATCTCATTTGCCATTGCATTAACTCATTCACTTGATTGTCTCAGCAGCTAACCTAGTTTTATTTCTTTTAATATTTATTTAGCTTTGATGAGTGTACCATTTTCACAGTGCAAGGATGGGTCAGACATTTTAATTAGTTTTCTAACAATTTATTTATATCAGTAATTTGGGATTTTGTTATACCCATCATACATGGGAACTGAAATTATTATTATTGACCACATTTTTTTTATGTCAACTGTTTGTGTATTGAAGATGAAATGAGAGATATAAAAACAGCCATCTGTATCATGCTACCATTCTTTGTATTTCATTATGTATATGAAAAGGTGCAGTTTTCCATTGGTCTTTGTACCTCTAGTCTGTTTCTGTGAGCATATTATTGACTGTGCCTTTTGACATGACAATAATAAAGCCAATCCATTTTATATCTCATTAAAAACCTTGGTTCAATGGTCAAATATGCAACATTCCGGCTGACAATTGTTCCCCTCACTTCAATTGTGATCTGTGCAGGAATGAAACTGGGTGAAATAGGCCTATTTTTTCCCCATGTTACTAATGATCAGATAAAGTAAAGAGAAAGGCTCATGTTTTGCATGCTTAAACACATTTATTGTAAAACTATGTGTCTGAGTTGGTGCGGTTTCAGTGAAATCCACTGAAACCGCACCAACTCTGCTTTTCAAGAACTCTCTGTTGGTCATGAATCAATTTATTGTTTGATAATGATTTTTTTTCCTCCTGCAGGCAATGGAATGGAAAAAATGTGAAGAAACTGTACAGCAGGTGTTGTTTCTCAACAAACTCTAACGCTGGTTGCTGTAACAGTGGGGAGATTATAACTCCCACCATGCAATGAATATTGATGGGTGTGTTGCGGAGGAGACTGGAAACCACATTAGAAAGTAACAATGAAGGAGAAGATTTCTCTTACTAAACTGTCCATTAGTAATCCTGGTGTCAGAAATGCCCTATATGCTATCATGAATGCTACACTTAAGTATAGGCACATAATACAGAAAAGCAACACAACCATAACTGTTTCAGTCTAGTTGATGAGGAAAACATGTACAATGTGAAATAATCATTGAGAATTAGCTGTTAAACTAAAATGACAACTGATTATGGTATGCAGTTAACAAGTTTTCTTCACTCTTCTCAGTGGGCTGTGTTTTAAATTCCAGACCATGCGTTCATCACCAAAATTTTTACAATAGCACGTAATTGTGACTGAATACTGAAAGAAAACTGTAAGTATTAGTAGCAGCATATAAGACTGAGGAAAGTGAACTGAATCAGATAGCAGATGCCTGTCTAGAAGGTCACAAATATTGTAACTGACAGTATGACTAACTCGCTTGAAATGTTCATTGATCCTTGGGAAACTTCTGCCTACAGAATTACTTGAAGCCCATAGTTGAAGGATCAGTCTTCCCTAAAAATTTCACTTGGAAGTCTCAATGGCCATTTACCTTAGGTAGCCCTACAGTTCATTCTTAAGTAATACTTCTTTTCTCCATCTCATTGTAGCTGAAGGATGTGGATTCAAATAAGAGATTTCAGCTCATCTCACTGTAGGACTCATATCATTCTTCTCACTTTTGATAAACTTAATGCTCTTTTTCATGTTTCTCCCTCTTGCCCCATATGCAGGTATCTAGATGTGGATTAACGCATGGATGAGGGTAATTGCTCTGATGGAGATAAATCAGCTTTAATTTTATGCAACGAAGATGGTATAAATTAGTGGCAGGTATGAAATTTTAGGTTTTCTCTTGCTGTATATTCCTGTGTAAAAATTTCAGCAAATGATGAACTTTATTGGCCCTTGGTTTTATGGTTAGATGTGCTGTCTCTGCATTGTTTGCCTATGTACCTCTTTTTTTCTTAATGGCTTACTAAAGTTCTACATTACTGTCATTTAGCTGATGCTTTTATCCAAAGCGAATTACAGATGATTAAGCTAACCAAGGGCTAGTCTCCCCTGGGAGCAATGTGGTGTTAAGGACCTTGCTCAGGGGCCCAACAGCACTGGGTGGTATTCTTGTGGTGGCTGGACTGGGGCTTGAACCAACAACCTCAGGAGTCCCTGTTATGTATCTTAGCCACTATACTACAGGCTGCCAGAGTCTCTGGTCTCTCAGACTCTTTTACACTGACTGACTGTTTTACATACATTGCTTGAACAATTTGTTAACTGTGCAGAAAATAAAGCTGTATATGTGTATAACAGTGGCTCATGTGCTGAATGACCAAAGGCATGGGCTCAGTGATAGACAGGGGCCATTTTGTCCCATTTTCATTTCTACTTTCTTTCATGCTGGGAATGCTTGCTTGCCAGCATAGCTCTTTGGCTTACAAAGCAGCTAAGCAGAAATCCCCTTCACCTGATATAATCAGGCATCTCCCATGACACAGGCACCACCAAACCTGGAAAGATAGAATTAGCATGTGAATGGGATTGTGCAGGAGGTTCAGTTCACCACAGCCTCAGCCACATGGCCTTGGTGTTGTTGGACTGTTTGCCCCAGTGGCAGTAAGGTGTGGCTGCTTTGTTGTAACTGGAGGACAGTTGCCCATTACTCACATGTATGTCTGACCTGATCCACTGGGTTACAGCAGCACAACTGCTTTTTACGCTGCCTTCCTCTCGCCTCACACAGGCAATCAGTTCCTCCATTGGTTGGAGTCCTTGCAGCAAAAAAAGGAAGCAAAGGGAGATGGAACACATCAGAGGAATTTGATTTATCCTCCTGTGCCATTGTTTGAGCACAGTTTATGAGTGGATTAGATGGTGCCACAGTGCCTCAGGGCATGGAATGACCCTGATTCAGTGATGCTCTGAATGGTACCACAGACCACACAGGCCTGGAGTCAACCTGCCACTGGGTCTTTAGCACTTGTGTAAAATCTACGCCCGTCTTCAGAAAATGAATCCCTGTGTACAGTTGGCTTGTTTAGTACTTTCTTCTTGATACCTGATTATATGTATCAGAAAAGTGTGAGGCTATGAGTCTTCTTTTTGATTACCTTTTTTTTCTGTGTGTATACATGTGAGATATATTTTGTCAGGGGAGTATGTGCCTTCATTGTATAGCTTACAATTTTGGTTCCTATAGATTGGATACTTTGTTGTAGCATATACAAACAAAGATAGCCAGCTGGCCGCATGTTGTGTGGACAGACCTGCACAAGCACACATGCATATGCATGAACACATACACCCAAACACATGATCACCTACATACAAACACATGAAAGTGTTTGCACATACATACACACTCAGTAAAAATGTTATAATATTTTACACATAGGTGAATTCTGATTCTGTCTTCTTTGTTATCACCTTTCAATTACAGTTCCTGAAGACGACAGTTATTGAATGTGTCCATCATCATTAAGGTTTTCAGACATTGTGGCCAGAGGGGGATGAAAGGCTTGGGGTGAGAACATGTCTACAGAAATCTAAACACTCCCCTCTCATGCTGAATTTGTCATCCATTGGACAAAATAGATGTTGGGTTGAGAAAATTCCCTTAGTATTATAATATGTTACTAATTTTCTTATTTCCCGTTTTGACAAATGGTGTCAGACACGGCAAACTTTCACCAGACTTGAGGAAACATATATGTGACTGTTTGCTTGGGGAATTTTTTTCAAAGGCAAGGTCAATGCTTGTTCTGCTTGTATCTGACCATACGTACACAAAATATTGGGTAACATTATCCCTTTTTCTGAGTAGAGAACCATAGAGAAGGCTTACGATATCTTAATCATGAAAGGGGATGTCATGAGCCACAATTCATCACAATTTATGAATTATTATAATAAATAAAATAAACCAGTACAGCTTTTTTCATCCTTTTTGTGCCATTATGAAGCAACTCCTGACATATCTATAAATTCACATCAGCGGTTAAATAGTCATAATTCTTGTTTACATGTTGAACCATTCAAATAGTACATTGGGCAAACAGGATTCTAATAATATATGTAGGGAGTGGTAGCTCCACATCCAGCATTCCCTTATGTATTAGTTTCTCTTAAAAGGTAACCTCTCTGAGGAATAGCCCAGAAGAACAAAGAACAGAAGACTGTTAAATGCTGTAAGTGTACAAAATATTTAATTCAGTTTAAATATTACTTAAGATAGTAAAATATAAGGTGATGAATATTGTTCTGCAACAGGTCGAACTGTTTTGAATGCATTCTTGTTGTTGGTAAAAGTAAAATGCAGTCACCATCTCACATCCTTTTATTTGACATCTTTTGTGGCAATAGCATACATCATGAAATGTCTGGTTCTTCTCAGGAAAAAAGAAGCAGTTGATGGTTCAATTGAACAGTCTTTTTTATTACCATTTGACAGCAATATCAAATAAGTATCAAACGAGTAGTCTAGCCACAAGTTACCTGAGAGCTGTTATTTATTTTTGTTTTTATTAGATCAACCCTTATCTCTTTTATATAATTTGCATTTTTACTTTCATTATGATATTAAAGAGTGAAACCACTAATAGTGTCATGTGTAACCAGTCTCAAAACATCTGGAATGCTAATCTTCTTCCAAAAACCATGTCTTCACACCCGTTTTGTCTCTAGGTTCACTCACCTTCACCTGGTTTGTGCTACTTTTCGTATCTGCATTTCTGTATTTCTCTTTGAATGTGTATGTTGCATAATTGTTCACCAATTCCTTTATTTTTATGTTTGCTGTATTTAATGATGCAAGAAAGCTTTGAGTTTTGAGAAGAACAAACTGAAACCTCAAAAGAAGTAAAAAGATTTTACTTTTTCTGAATGTTTTTTTCTGGCTTCAGGGAAGAGTTCACAATGCACTTTAAAACATATTTCTTGGGTTTTAAACTCATTGAATCTGATCTGAATAAAAGTGACTTTCCCAGCCACTGGCTCAGGCAGAATCAGACTGTCAAGCACATGGTATTTGTTTTCTGAAATCCCAATGCCAATCTTCCCCCTTAACAAATATGGAAATAAACTAAAACATGTAAGTATGGCATTGCTATGACAGAAAAAAAGATTATTATATAAGGGGGGATTTATTTCCCCAGGATTAGCCCACAAATGGTATGCACATTGTATTTGGGGGATATATACAGTTGTTACAGTTTGGCTGTGACATCATTAAATGTCATAACCAATTTCTGCCAAGTTTCACTTGCCAGTAGCACAGCTTTAGATCAAATCCCACTGTTTATTTTGAACTAGAAAATGCATGCATGAGTATTGTCAGACCTCAAGCTTTGATTTAGTATTAGCATTAAAAAAAGCAAACAGTTTGAGTAAAGTGCACGCTTAGCTTTTTGCTGGTGAGAAGATATTGTACTGGAACCATGGAGGAATGAATTATAACTAATGAATGATCTCTAGTTGTAATATTAAACATTAAGTTCAAGTAAACCACAAATGGTATCCACAGTTATTTAAAAAAACCCATTGTTTCTGGTTGCAATAATAAAAATCAGTAGATTGGAATTGCACTATTGTCTCAGTGGATTATAAAGTTGTTCCCACTTTCATTGTTAAAACTGAACCACTTTGACTGGCAACCTATAGAAAATTGAACTCCTAGCTCTACGCAAACTCTTTAAGTAATCCCTCAGATGAAATAGGGGGGATAACGTTTTTAGCAGCCTTTTGGACTGATAGTGCAGCGACAACAGCTCCTGAAATAGGAATCGGGTGAAAGTGTTTAGTTCCCAGAGAAAAGCAGCTTATTATGATAGTGTTGGAGCAGCTGGGTCGATCATAGGAGCTCAAAGTGTCATACTCTCTCAATTTTAAATGGCCTTGCCCATTTGTGGGGAATAATACTTTGGATTAATCAGGAAAAAGCTCACGCAGGAGACTTTTTTAATTCAGACCAACAGAAAGGAACAGGAGGAAATTCAGCTTTTACCCAGACATGTGAAAAGGATTAAAGAAGGGAAAGAAACTGAACATAAATTAAAGTGTATTTGTTTGTGTTCTCAGCAGTGTCTTGACTGAAGAGAAGCAGTGCATGCAGATTAAACTTAGATGTTGGATGGATTCATAAGACGGTTCCATTTGATCCCAAATTTGACAAAGAATTAACAGGTCATCAAATTCATGAACTAATAGCTGTATCAGGAGGGTGGCACAACCTCATTTGATGCCACATCTTCCACTGCCAGGTTCTTAAAGCACAGGCATGGTAAAGGGATGCAGGGAGAGAATGGTCCTTGCTTTCCAGATCCAGCACAAGGACAGACACCCAAATGATAAATTACTTCACAGGCTCATTTATATCTGTCAGGCAGGGTCAGGACACAAGTCAGACATGTGCTTCAGCTTCTGCCTCGTGTTTTTACACAACTGGACATAGTCACCTCTGAAAGCTCAGACAAATACACAATATACCATTCCCTCCAGAAAAATTATTTTAGTATTGGTTTCTGACAAGGATTGGAACATCTGCATCAATGGGGTATATTGTTTCATGTTTTGTTGTAGAATCAAATCCTTCAAAACAAATCAATTACAGACACATTGACACACAAAGGACTAAAAGGTAATTTGCTGTGGAGCTGTTTGGATTGAGGGGTAATATGCCAATGCAGAACAATTGGCAGTAAAGGATAATGCAGAAAATAATAATGCTGCATCAAAATCAATGAACAAAACTATAATTGACAAAAGAGTGATCCATTTAAACAGAAAAATAAACACACAATGGTGTTAAAAGTGTCTTGAACCTGTTCTACATTATTTTTCTCTGGCATAATTTTTATCACAATGGCTTTAACTCCTAATAATCAAAATTAAGGGAAATTCATTTCATATAAAATCCAGCCATGTCAAAATCATTTAGCATAAATATTAAAGCAGCTTTGCAATCACAGAGACAACTTTATTTTCTTTCATTATCTGTGAAGTAAGAGTTTTCTGCCTTTTTAATGGTTTTGTTTTTGTTAACATTAAGCTTCAAACTGTTTTTATGGCTTGAGCATAACTAAAACATTACCTTCGGTATAAAATATGCCAGTCTTCAGCATTAGATGAAATGGGAGGAATAAAAAATTGGAACAGTGAAAGTTTTATGCATAACAAAGAGTGCTCATGTCAGAATTCCAGAAGTCACCATCTCAACAACCCGTGGAGTATGCACCAAGGTTACCTGTGTGGTTTTGAGTGCCACTGAAAATCACAGGCCACGTTCCTCCCACGATGAACAGCTACAGTAGATGAGCATTGTTGGATTTTCATGACACTGGATTTACCCCTGGTGGACTGAAATAGAGTCTGCTAATGAGTGGCTTGGGCAATGGGAGCAGGACAAGTGCAGTCACCTGTCAATCTCCCAGCCCAGGCTCTAATGATCGCCACATGCATGTTAGGTGCCTTGCACTAACAAATTGTGAAATTGAACTGTCTTGACAGTGCTCAGTGGTGGTGGTGCAGCCTGAGTCCCACTGTGTAGCCCGTGTAATCTGTTGTTGTCTGTGCTACTGACATGCTGTAATTTCTATCTCTGACATTCCACTCTGAAATAGAGCCTACATCCTTGGAATTCTGATACTGGACAGGTACTCCTTCTTTAAGCTTTGATCACATAGTATTTGACTGACCTCTTTACTCTGAGTCATAATTTAAAATTAAATGCCTGATAGCAAAAGTGTCAGTGGATCCACATTTGGTTTAAACACCCTCCAGCTGCCTGAAATGATCTTTTGTCCAACTGATCTGTACATATAAATATAGTGCCACCAGGGTAAGACCAGACTGGACCCTTACAATTTAATGAGAAGGAGCTCTTAAAGATATATGTGAACTGAGGAAACTGTTTGCAAAACAATAAAAAATTTATTTGCAGATTAGTTTTAAAATTTTTTGACAATTCCTTTGGTGGCCTACATTACCCAAGCAAAATCTATCAGTTAAAAGTGGATTAGTGAATTTTCCTACTCTTAGCCTCTGGATATAGCACATCACTCCAGACATGGGCAAGAGACAGCTGCATCTCCACCTGTGCCATCCATGGCACCAAAATCTGGCTCTTTTACAGAGAAGACAGAGCAGCAGCCAGCAGCAAGACAGAGACCTGGCATGAAAACAATATTGCTGATCAACTGCTACTAAAAGCATGGCAGACAGGATGATGTAATCAACGCCAGCTAAGCAGAAGCTCATTTCCAAGTCTAAGTAATAGCCACCATATCAAAGGACACAGAGGGGAGGGAAGCAAGGGGTGTGCATTATGTATTGGCATAAAAAACACTGTCTTCTTTTGTGAAGGAAAAATTGAAGACAAAGAAACCATTTTATTTAAATAGCATACCACTGAAGTAAATTATAGTGGCAGTAGTGCTGGCTCTATTAGATTGCTGACCTGTGGGCCATGTCAGTGATAAATACCCTTGCAGGTTTGGAAATTGTAACCTAACCAGGCAAATGAGACACGTGGCACTAATGTAATTCAAGTTACAGCTATTGTAACCCAGATAGAATTAAGACATTTGAGAAAAAACCCTAACAAAACATTTAACGAAGGCTAGGGATACAAGGTATCAAATGTGTATTTTAATTAGAAATGTAACATTTCATTTTAAATACATAAATACATATTCATTCACAGTAGGTTTTGTCTCTGTTCTAGTCTATAGAGTTAATTTACAGTGGGTATACTAGACACGTCCTGCAATTATGTTTATTTTTGTTTAGGAACTAGCTAATATAACTATTGTACTGTCAGTTTTACAATACCACAGGGATTATGTAGAAGTCGACATTCAAAGAAATACAAACACTTCTAGAAATATTACAGTTTTAAGTTCAGACCACAGTAGCAAAGAAAAAGATATACAGGGATTAAGAATATGGTGTTCATTGTAATTAAGTCATTAAGATTGAAGTAAACAGAGTTTTTAAACAATGTCCCACCACTTTAAGATTTAATGTCCAGCCTATTGGGAATGCTGTAAATTACAGAGAGGCATGTTATTGTCTTTCTCTGTCCTCCCATGTTCACACATTTCATTCCCTCTCCTTGGAGGCATGCACATTTTTCACCTGCTCTCAAAAACAGTGAATATTTGCTCTGATCTGTGGAAGTATAAACAGGAATAAAGATGATCTCTTCGTGGACATTATGTCTGAGAATTTACTTGTGGAGCAGCATACCGATGGCAACCAGAATCTACTGTGCTTCAAATCATCATAGGCTTACAAAGGGGCCAGTTGACATGTTGACTTGTGTTAAACATAGTCAGGCCCATGGGAAGTCCTCACAGTCACACAGACTCAGGTCAGTATAATAGTGCTATATCTGATCCATGACTTTTTCTTAGTTAACAGTTCAAGAAAATATTTATGATTCAAATCTGAATGTATGTTCCATTGTAAATGTAAATGAAGTAAAATGGAAGGAATGCAATTTACAATTTAGACATATACACTGCAACTTGGGTGAATGAACTGAAAATCAAGTACTCTTATGTGCAAATAATTAAGATGTCACTGGCAGTACCATTTTATTTAGAATAACTTGTGTTGGTGGCCATTTTAGTGATTGAAGAGATTTTAGTGCTGAAGTCTTTAAAATCCTAAAAGAATCAGGAAACTATAAAAGAAAATAGAAAGATAGCTGAACATTGCTCAAATACCCTATAGCCTACATTTAAGCAGTTGCAAAGAATGCATCTATTCACTATCACTACACATTAGTTTCAAGAATTAGCAGGGAAAAAAGATGCAAACATCTTAATACACCAATTTCATGTGAAATGTCTAAATAGATGACCCTACAAAGAAACTGTCCTCTCAGTGAGACAGAAAGTGGAAGTAGGCCGCTGGAAGTTGACAGGGAATGGCAATAGTTCATGGCACAAATTTATCCACTTAAAATAGGCCGCGGATGTGTGCTGTTTGCTTTTCAGCGACACTCACTGTGTGATAGAGCACTGCCAAGCATTGTCTAATGGCCCACAGACATTCCCATCTCCAATCCTCTGTCAATAAACGCTGTCACCATCACATCTATGAAAAGACTCCTGTAGCCTATATATGGATATTTTCATGATTTATCCCTTCCCATATTAAGCATGTATTAATGTAGGCTAAACAAATTATTTCATTGTTTCACTTGTAACAAGCTGTGGTATTTTTTTTATTTCAAAAGTCGTGCTCTAACTGTTGCATCCCAATTTGACAGTTGGTAGCAGCACCTGTGTCTGCAGCAGGATCTCCATGGTGCCACAGGAAGGCACAGGCTGTTGCAACTGAGCACTGGATTACTTAAAGACCGCCTCTCCTCAGGTTGTGTGGCAGATGTTCCAAATGTGTGAATGGCTACAGGCACCATTGTGTTGGTAAATGAACAAAACGCACATGTTTGACAAGGCACTGAGGGTAATGTACATATGGGCTCATTCCAGGGCTGGAAATACATTTACTCTGCTTGACAAACGCACCCATGGCCCTGTTCTTCAAACACAATAATAACTTTCGTTATTATTTGATATGCTGTGCATTCAAAGTTCTTTATGTCAATATCTTTGAACACTCAAAACTTCACCTTGCAGTTCTCTAAGAAGAGTAATGATACATTCACATTTCATGAATTCAATAAAATACCATAATTTGCTATTGTTTTAAGAATTAAGATGTGGCAGACAAATACTTATCACAAACCCAAAGAGAGACAACATTCAAAGAAGTGCTAAATGTTAACAAGGTCAGGAAGCCTCATGCACAATAATTATCTTACATTTATTCTTGGAAAAATAATGGACGAAAAACCAACCTCAAAGACACCCTTTCTGTGCCTAACCATATGCATATAATAATGAGTACCAAATGTTCTTAAATTTAAAGTGTGTGCATGTTAATCTCTATAAGTGAATGTTCCCAAAATGCAAAAGGAACCTGACTTTCGAATTGTGTGCTAACAAATCTCACAGGCAAAATGTTGTGTGACTGGTCCAAGAAAACGAAACCCTGGGATGTTTTTTAAGAAAACAAATCATGTCATTGTGGTTTCAGCAGGCAACCTCACTGTTTCTTATCTCAAAAAGGGCTTGACCAAAAATTAGGAGTATGAAACAATACATTAACTAACATCAATAAATGTGAATCAAAATGGGAATATGAATACATTCATTAAATGACCAAAGCATTTAGAATTGGGCAATATTAAATCAACAAATATGTCTGGATAAATTTGTTTAACTTGTAATTGGAAATTCTTTACAAGTAGCCTGTTTGCAGAGCACACATGTGGACATAACACTGATCTACTGTAGTCACATGAGCCTGCATTTCATCAGACTGTCAATTTCATTTGGAAAAATCTCAACAAATGAAACTAACATATAAATGAGGGTGTTGGATGCTCTGGTGTCTATTACTAAACTATTACAAAACAATTACAAAAATGGATCAGCATGTTTCATGTTGATATGCTTTTGAAATGTATTATTACTCAACAATCTAGAAAATCAATTAGCAAATGAATTTCCTAATATGCCTTTTAATAATATATATAGCTTATAGTAATAATTTCAGGATGTTTACCTCAACAAAAAACATGTAATAAGCAAAACACTGCTTGTGCCTGTGCATGGTCCCATGCATACATGCATTTTGTACTCACCAATAGACAAAATTCAGCAAAGAGAAATTGGTGAATGCTGAAATATTACTTAATTTGTACTTACACAATGTTCATAAAAAAAGTCTGTCAGTACACACAGTTGTTACATGGGGCCCATTATGTTTAGCTTTTAACCAAGTGACATCAGTGTTTGTACAAATGGAGATGGATGGGGTTGAGTGTAGAGATAATCTCAGATACCTTGAGGGGATGCTGGGAGGATGAATGGAACTGCTCTGGTCTCTGGAGAGAAAGCATTTCACCTGAGGGTAACAGGCTCACAGTTAGATCAGGGTCCAAATGGGAAGATATCACAATACAGGGAAGGGAAGAGGCAGTGTGACCATGGTGTGAACGGGTATATGAAAGAGATTGACACTATCTGTTGGGCTGTAGGGCTGTAGGAAACCATGACTCTAGGTAGAAATGAACACTAAGAAGATGGATATGGTGATCCATGAAGGGCAAGCACATATGTTCTAAACACAATTCAATTCATTAGTTATTTCTAAGGTTCAAATTCTTTTCACACTACAGTAAAAGTAAAAACCAGGGACAAAGGAAATGGTTTAATGACCTTTTTTGGATGTTTTGCTCTCTCCCCCCTGGTCAGGGTTTTATATCCTTAGAGTAATATAGGGCAAGAATTTTAAGGCATCTTTGCCCACCCTCCAAACTCATTACCCTCCAAACTAAATTATCATTCCATGCTTTAAACTCCCTCATTCTTCCTCCAAACTAACCTCCTTCCACAAATATTCTTTCCTTTTTTCCACATTCCTGAAAACTAAAGCTTGGTGATGGTATACCGGGATGCCTTTTCTTAATAGCCACAAATGTCTAATTTTTTTGTCAAATAAAGATTTTTCTTCCTCCCAAAAACTTAGGTTGAAAGAGCTAATAGTTTTTGATATGCATTATGGATCAACAGTGAGAATTGTTTCCTAACAAATACTTCTTTTCTTTGTTCTTTTTTGAATAATACCTTTTGGTTATGTTTGGAGTTTGGAGTTATGTACTCTCCGTTTTTGATAGGAGCATTCTGTTTTTTTTTCAATTCATAAGGTTTGTTTTCTATACAGAAAACACTCTGGGTTACTAGACTCTTTCAGGAATATCTCATATATTCTGACAGCCTGACAAGTCTGCCATTCAATCACAAAAACCGTAAGCTTTTGCTGCCCTTTTAAAAATGTGTTATAATTTCCATTCCTTAAAGCTTTATATGGAAACGCTGGAAATTGTTTGACTCATACTACCCACATAGTTTGATGAGACATCCATAATGATTTCGAACAGGAACAGGAACACTTAAAAGTTTTAAAACAATTTAATAGTGCACATAAACAATGTTACCTGTCATTACTGTGCCATTATTACTTGAGGAAAAATCCTACACCTTCTGTAAAATGCATGCTTTTTTGAAAAGTGAATAAATGGCTAAATGAATAGTTAATTTGTCAGTGCAGGATGTTACACCCAATGTGTTCCCAAATTGTAAATGACTGCAAGAAAAGAAAGATATTAATTGTTGAAAGAATGGCAGCTTGTTTTCACTCTGTATTGACAGCAGTAGTGAGATATGCTTCAGTGTTAGATTCTGGCATACCACTATTTCTCACAAATGGGTTTAGAAATAAACTATGCTGAGATGATAGTTTTGGGAGCCCCACCAGATCATCTGCTTCTGTCACCCTGCACTAGCTTCTCTGTTAGTAACTGATGTGTTACCTTCAGTTTACAGTGATGTTAATGCTATAGAGATTATCTTTGAGACAGATGTGATTGATAGCTATGATTGACTGCTGAAACAGAGTCAGATGTGACCAATCCTCACAGTCACCTCATTATGACTTGACTGAGAGGGTATGATTGGCAAAGAGGTGGAAGAATCTCTGGTAGAATGAAACAATTGAACGATATTGAACAATGTTATAAACAATAGATTTTAAAAAATGTAGGGAGAAGAATGTAGCTGAATGTAACAGAGAAAAACCAAATATTCTCGGTTAAGAGCGTAAATGGTAGACTGCACAGATACATTATGTATTGTACCTACTAATAATGTGCACCCTGTATGTGTAAAATGTTCAACATTGGAATTGGCATTAACATTTGGAAATTGTACAGTTCACCGTAGCCATGAGTTTCTCCAAAACAAAGTGAACCCAAGCTTCTGATATTCATTAGCTCTGGGAACTCTGGAAAGTCCTTCTAGGATCTGTCATTTCAGATGGAGGGATTCAGAAGGAAAACAGTCACCATTAAAATATCCTTGTTGCTGATACTTGATGTGACCTTCTAATGACAGCCTCTGGAGCGGCGACTGCCGCTGGGGCTCCAGCTCAGCAGCTGCTCTTGTCAGCTTCTGTAATCCTCCACTGCAAGACCAGTCACAACCACTGCACTGACCCCTTCTACACTTTACACAGAGGGGGTCTAACACACCTCACCTCACTGAATTAGGAAAGCCAAAACATCTAATTTTACACTAAATCACACCTTTGGAGGTACAACATGGCTCTGACAGAAACATGCTGTTGCGTTTCATGTACGCACTCCCTCAATACCTGACAAATAATTTGGCTATGCTTATATTCTCTTTTTTATTACAACAGTCAAACGGAACTTTCACCTACTAACTAGCAGAGTTGATATTACACAACTCTAGATGAAATGTTATTTATGTTTTCCCCCATTCACCTCCTCTCTTTGTCTTTTGTCATCCTGCTTTGTGGAATACACCCTGGTTATTCCCATTTTTTTCCTGTTTTTTTTTCCTTTTTTTCAGTTTTCTGAATGCTAAAAGTTAATTGGTCGGTCTCACTCAGTCGGCAGTACAGTGAAAGATAAACAAATGTTTGACATCATGGTCTTAAAGATCCTGCCAGTGTGGTTGCATCCAGTGAATTCAAAGCCTGTCATCTGCAAAGGTTTCATTTAACCAAATATAGCAGCTGAGGAAAAATACACTTGAAATTACTTTTGCTGCTGCGTTGAACAACCTGGATTGCAGCAAACCCTCTTGAAACATGGTGACCCAACCTTGCCACAGCTCAATCTGCCTCCTCACAGAGATTACAGGAGATTAAAACCACCTCAGAATTCGGTGTGGTCATTGTTTAAATTAGCTGATCGGGATGTAGCTGGAAGGAGAAAGGAGGAGTTTTGCTGTAGCAAACCTGCTGTTTGTCTTCAGGATTAATAGCTTGTCTCTGTGGGTCTCATGTGTTTGCACAGCCAGAGCAGGTTGGGGGAATATCAGGCTTGTTTCTGCAAAGGTGTGGGTGCTGTTCAAATGCACAGCTTAGAAAAAAATACTTGAAAGCCTCTAGGGCAGTTCTATTGCAAGAAAGAATGGGGGCAAACCTATGCCGCATAGCAGTGCTAATGACGGCACATAACCCAGGTGTGAGTGAAAGGTGCACATCTAATTCTAAACATACATTTTTTGTGTGAGATGGTTGTAAGTTAAAATTGTTCCAGCAGTGGAACATATACAATCCACATAAGAGGTTAAATGAAAATGCTTTGATGTTTGTAACAATGAGCTTTTTGAAGCAAGGCTAACATATACTGGTAAAAGGAGGGGAAAAAAATCACAAAAGCTTGTGTCAGCTCAGAGAAGGTTATGTTTACCCTTGGAAAGTCTCTGCATCTGTTGTGCAATGAAATTTTACAGTTTTTTCTGCATGTACTGAACTACATATAAAAAAGGACAAATGGTGGAAAAGCATATCATAGTATCAATGATATCATAGTAACACAGAAAGACCCTCAACCTGCAGGTGGTCACTGGGACACAGTGTCACATGAGTAGCAATGGCCTAATTATGAAAAGTGAAGCATCACATCCCTGACTTCCCCGAGAGCAATGCATACCCTCAAACAGAGCGTTCAGTGTGTGTTCCTAGACCCACTATAACAAACAGTACTTTGAAGGCATCCCTTTTCTGGACCCTTTGGCAGCTTAACTTTTTCAGCTGCCAATAAACAGCCGTAACAGTCACATAATGATGCAGTCAGACAAACCAAAGTAATAGTAAGCCCTTTAGCATTTATATAATCACCATTGAATTTACCATCGAAAACTATTTAGTCAGTATTCATAATGAAATTAAACATTATCAAACACCTACCTACTACTTTGCTAAAATGCTGTATCAGCTCTTGCACTTTCACATTTCACTGCACCAATGGCAATAACCAACTGTAACATCCATACTGCACATACAGATGCCCAAACACAACACACTGCTCCTTCACATTTCAGATATATCGTCAGAGAACTGCAAGAGCCTGTTCATAGTGTATATCAAAATTCTATTGATTTAAAATAAATCTCTATCTGATTATCATTACTATGATAAAAAAGATAAAGTGTTTCCCATTGGATAAAAACAATTAGCTAATTGATTGAAAGTGTACTTTAGTACTGGTGTAACACCAGTGCATTTTGGATATTTGATTCAATAAATGATGAGGTTCAATTGGCTTGTCAATTTTATAAATTCAGTAACACATACATTCTTTCCTGGCCCAGAGTTTCATGTTGGGTGATGCATACACAACCTTTAATTATGACTAAATAAGTACAAACAGCATTGCAATGCCAGACAGAAAGTATTCTTACACAGTAGCTTATCTCTACCAACAAAAGCCATCTGGTAAACTCTCAGCCCTGGTAGGGTTTTAAAGAAAATAATCCCCCAATACACTTATCCAAGCCAAGTGCTAAGGAACACTCATGCACTATATCTTACTACATTTCTGATTAGGAAATATTTAAAGGGGCTTTAAATTCTGACTACATTAGGCTGAAGTCACAACACACATCTATCTTTATTTTGAATTATTCCCTGTGGTATTTAATAAATAAGAAAGTAACAGGTGAAAGTACTGCATTACACCAAAATGGTAACATTACTTATCCATGTTTAAACAAAAATGCTCAGCACCAACATGAATCAATGATAAGATATATTTTAATTCAATAATTGGAATTTTGCATCTATACAATGTTAAAGGTTGAGTAAACTTTCAAGATAATTTTATGGGAGTCAAAAAAATTTGATAATAAATGTGTGTATTTTGTATTCATACCTGTGTTCTGGTACATGGTTGATTGCTGTATTAATACTGCCAAACCATCTCTGCACTCTATCATCGCAGTCCTCACAACCCTGGCAGTCTGTCTGATTAAAATTTAAATCTCACTAGATATGGGATATTACTATGAGCTCAAGTGCCCCTGCATCCCCCACACCAAGGCTTTTTCTAAGCACTTTCATATAAAAAGATAAAATAGCCTCAGATGCAGGTAGTGAAAATCAGTGCATCCCTGTGGTATTCTTATGCAGGTTTCAAATGCCACCAAGCCATTAAAATGAATGGTCTTTATGGCAATCAAAATATGAAGAGCTGTGGGTATACCTTTAATTGAGCCTTGATCATGTGGTTTTGTGTGATGTAACAGCAAGGGCAGAAGACATTGTGCATAGCGGGACCTCCCATGACTGACAGCAGAGGGACACATGGAGGGAGGGATGTGAGATTTGTGGGTGGGCAGGTGGAAACCTTAAAAAAAAGGATGTCAATGGACTGTCCATCTATGAAAGCTCAAAACACTATATGAGTTATAAGAAATTTTACACTTATAATTAATTATGATTTGTGTATTTAACCCTCAAAGAACAACAGGACATTGTCACTTAAGAAGAAAAAGAAAATCTACATGTATAAATGCACACGCACACACACACATACACACACACAAACATCGAAGTTATTTGTTTATTTATTTATTTTACCCTAAAAGAATTATTCTAGATCTAGGACACAAAAGCAATCGTATCTTATCCATCAGACACAATTACAACCAGCTACAACTGCGCTGTCTATCTGTCTTATTTCATCAGCGGAAGAGTTTCAAAAGAGGCCTGCGAGGCATTGGCCTGTCCTCAGCCTTTTGTCTGCTTTGGTAATTGACCTCCCTCTCATACAGCATTCAAATCTGATTAGATAATTATCATGGTATCATGCAATTTTTATTATTCCAGTTTTATGTTCCCAATCCCTACACATTGTAAAGGTGAATCATATAAAAAAAACTAGATAATTAGTTATTTGTATACTCAATGATACAAATATATAATAGTAATGATATTTTGACAGGTGTCAAAATTCCATTGTATTTGGAAGTTTTAGCAGTCTCTTTTGGCAAGGAAAACTGCAGTAAACCTTTTCCTAAAATATTAATGAGGTCGGAGAACACATAGAATTATGTTGGATCATTGCTTTATGCAGAAAAATGTTTAGATCCCTGACATCCTTGTGTTTATGCTGTGGGCTTGTGTTTATGCTCTTATCAGTCTGTTTGTGAGGTATGCTTGGGTCACCTGGTGAAAGATCTACCTGTGGCCAAATCTAAGCCACCAACGAGAGGCAAACAGGTATTTAGCCAAAATGTTGTACAGGCCATTGTTAGCCACAGGATCAGAAGTTAATTTGCAGTTCTTACTCTGTTTTATACAAAATAGCACTATACTTTAATTTTTTTCCTTTGTCTAAACATATTGCAGATTGGTAGAGTGGCTTTCTGTTGTTCAAGACCTCTGATATATCCTGCATATTGACTGTGCTCAGCTACAAAGAAAAATCAGCTGGCAGCTTCCTGGGGTGTAATACTATAATTTGTTTCCTGGTAGTCTAATGTCTCTGTAATAAAACCAAAGCAGTGTAATTTGATTTCTTCCCTCACTACATCACATTGTTTCCTGAAACTCTTTTCATGTCCTGCATCTGGGTTACACAGTATATTGTGTCATTTTCACTACAACCTGACATGTTTGTGTGGTTCTGCTGACAGGCACATTGATGACTGTGGTGCCTACCATCACGGGGCAATACAATCTCAATCATCAAGTGAATTGTTCTTCAGGACTTATATTCCAAAAAATTACCACTTTAAGACATGCATGTACATGCTTTTATTTGATATGGAAGAAGGAAGAAGTCAGAATTATTTATTATGTCATGAAATTTTAGGAGATATTACCTTGAAGTGTATCAGAAGACATTATTTTGAATATGTCAGAGGTGAATAAACAATTCTTTTCTGGAATTTAGGCTTTGTACCATCTACTATTTTTAAGGTATCAAGTCTTCCCAGTAAAAAAGGGTCTTTTTGATGTCTTGAGTTTCTTGCTGTCAAATGCAGCCTGAGTGCAGATGGGGGAAAATGGATTTCATTTCAAACCACTCGTCTCCCCACTCCATTAATTCATTCTGGGACTCTTAACGTGTATGACTCCCCTGTCACCATGGATAATAATGTAAGTGTTTACCATTAAATAAACTGAAATAACAGATCTGTTTGAAATGTCTTTTGCATGTATACCTTCTGAAAGATCAATTGTTCCAGCTGCACTTTTGAAATCATGGTGTTGGCATGTTTCCTGCAGTTCCAATTCAATTCAAATTCCAATACCAACTCCAGGAATTTAATTGGAATTTGGATTGCATTCTCAATTCAATTCATAAATGGCCATAGCCTTGGTACATTTATCTGAATGACTGATTATGTTACACTTTGTGAAATTCATTTGCATTCCAAAGAGAGAGAGCTATTTGATCATAATATAAAAATCAAACAATATATTGATGATTTCATTTATTTAAAAAAAAACTACACATGTGATTCATAGATGCCCAGGAATGATTTAGAATAATAATATAAATTACCATATGGGGACTTTAAAGCAGGTTAGCATTAGCTAGAGAAATGCTAGCTGCTGACTTTTCAGAGCATTGATAGATTTTCCACTGCATTACTTGGAACTAGAGCTGTAAGTTGTTACATTATACTGATTACTGACTACTGCTCAGATCCAGATGGTGTCTTCATCAATTCAAAGATGAGGTTTTCCCAGGAAAATGCATGCTTTCCATTACTTCTGTCTACCTGTTTTTTGCTTTCTATTCTCACTGATGTGAGTATAGAAACCATATGTTCATTTCTCCTTGCCTTGTTTATCTTCTCAGTCTTAGAAATGTGATTACACAGCTTGCCAATTCCACCCACAGCTTGCTTGTAAGTAGGGCACTACCAGTAATGCTTAGGGGCTGACAAAAAAGATTAAACCCACCCCAAACCTGAGTAAAGTAAGCCTGGCAGTTTAAAAAAGTGCCTCTTCCAGTTTAAAGGGAGTGCAAGTGTGCCTCTGGTGAAGACTTGAGTTTGATGTCAGACATACCTTTTGCCTTGGTAGTTGTTATGGCTCAAAGAGAAGAAGGACATTTGGTATGCTTCTGGGGAAGTGTTTTTTTTTTTTGTATGAATCCTGTATACTTGTAACTTTTAGTGTTGTTAAAAAATATATCCTTATTATATAAAGATTTAAAGACAGATAAACTGGCAAAGATGTTCGTTTAATTTTGATTGTTAAATTTTGATTGTATGATAACCCCATAGATAAGGTATTTCACACATTTAACATATAACAATATCATACTAACGATAGTTATTTTCTTCCTATATTACCATATTTGTGTTGTCTTTGAAAATCTTTATAAGTCACTACAGAATGAATGTGTGGTGCAGGTGTTAAATATGCTAATAAATTATATATCCATATGAAATATTTATGGATTGCCCAACACAGAAAAAAATCATATCGTTTCACATCATAGCTTCTTTTAAAAACCCCTGGGGAACACTCAGCACTGCCTTTAAGGTGCATAATTGGCTACCATGTTAAGAGGCTAGTGGTCACAAAATGGTTAAAATAATCTAGATATGACACAAAAAATGTTATCGATAATACTATATTACATGAAGGCTACAATATTATTTTAATATAACAATGTTGGCATGTTAAATCTGTTATATATGGGTACATCAAAGCCAAAAACAGTTACTCCATATGGCTACAGGAAAACCATGGATTGGTTACCCGCTCTTATCGACACATTGGGACCTCAGGACCCTTAACCCAGACGCTCGAGACGCTTCTCGAAAATTGAAAAAAAACATTCTTGACAGTGCTAAAACTCTCCTCTCAACCTAAGAAGCAGAAACCCACTGGGCCGGAACTGCTCCAATTTAACTCTGCCCATATTGATTATTGCAGCTGTCACATGAAATGCCTTATCAACATGGATATTAAGAGACCTTTTGCTTTTTCAGCAGAAACTAATGTATGGATGAAATTCTTCAGGAGACACCAGTCCTGATGGGTACATTAATACCTCTTGTGGGGTGACCTTCGACTGGCTATGCCATTAGGGTAAGAAAACAACAGGTGAGGCAGAGAAGGGATGGACATCATCTCTGCAGGAAATGAAAATGCAGACCTTTCATTATGCCTATGTTCTATCCTCAGCAAGAGCACAGAACATTCCTATAGCATCCACACAGCAGCCACAGCACTAATCGGAGGAAGGCAAAGTCAGCACATATTCAGTCCTTGACACTACATGCTCTGGGCCTGACCAGTTGTGGTCACTGGACAGGGCAAAAAAACTTAACCAGGTTAACCCTCTATTGTCCCTTGCAAGGCTAGGTCTTGGTGAGTCATAGCTGGTAATGGTGAAGCCGTGAATCACATACCCAACTGCAGGTCATCTAGGCAAACATCTTACTCTGTGAGCCACCCGGAGGAACTGCAAGCACAGTTATACTATCATGCTCATCTTCCCCATGGCAGCCAAGTCTGGAATGCATGAGGAATTAATAAGAGTGTGTTCAAATCAAATGAATAACCTTAAAATATGTCTTGTATTTCCAAAAATTTTCATTAAATTATATAAAAAAGGATATTGACTTAAACATTTTTGGATTTCCCTGATAATAAATAAATTATGCTTGAATGAAGACCCCTCCCTCCTTATATCTGTGAGACTATATTATAACAGGTAAGAATTGGCTGAGTAAGTACAATTTTCATAGCATGGAATAAGTGCCATCAGTATTCTTAATTACACATTTAATGGGACAAATGAAAGGTTTTGAGAGAAACAATAACTACTACCATTTATCATCAAAAAGTTGCAAACTTTTGAGAAATGGGAGTTTTAAGGCTTGTTCTTTCCTTTTTCTAAATGCAGTTTCACTGCACTTGTTTCTGCCACTTTACAGCTGCATCTACACAAAATGTACCTAATTGCTGAAAAGGCTATTCATTGAGAATGACAGTGATTGGCAGTGAGTAGCCAATAATTATTGTTTTAAAACCCCAAGGGCACACTGAAAACTTGGAAATGGGCTTTTAAGGCACCAAGTAATTGAAATGATTTACAAGACCATCTGAAAGCAATCAGAAATGTTCTATCATTAAAAAATAAAATAAATTCTATTTGAAACAGCCTGATTTTCAGAAGTCCACAGAGATAGCTGAAGCATTGTTTTTTCTTCACTTAGCAGTACAGCTCTGAGTGGATGTTGTGCTTTTAGCAAAATTATGAGAATGAGCTAATGAAAAGCTTTGCAACAGAAGGTAACTGTAAAGATGTGCTTTTTAAAAAAGTTGTAAAGATCAGGGACACAAAGCAATTCTGTGTTTTTCATTTTATTATTTTTTTTTCTTAAAATAAAGTTACATTATGACTTGCTTGGCATTATATTTTCAAATGTTCAAATTTTGTTGAAAACCTTTGTAGACTCTATAGTTACCTATAAAATACATTGTGTTTAACTCTAGTCTAAATAATGACATTTCTTTTGTCTTTACATGTGCCTGATGTGAGCTGAATCATTATTGCAAAATGGATTCAACACAACACATTTTTATAATATAGCAGACTATTTCGGTTAAATAGTATAAAATGTATTGTGTAGTTTGTGTTTAAACTAACAGTTTAAACTAGATATAGAGTTCCAGAAGAAACTCTGCCTGCTGAAGGCTTGAGGAGTATGTCCGCATTTTCGTCTAAGTTGGGCAAAACCACAGTGGATTTTCATAGGAACTTCTCTCAAGAACAAAAGTGAGAATAATTTAAGAAAGTTTTTGTGAATGTATCCTGTTGAGAGAAATATTTTATTCAATCCTTAGGCCTAATTTTGTTATATACAAATCATCTATCATCTTTGACTTTTCAGAATGTTTACTAATGGTCTGAATTGAAATGATTTCCCATGGTTTATCCTTCATAAAAGACAGAAAATTGATTAAACCTGTTAAGTAAAGTCACTTCCTGTGTCAGTACAGGTAGAAAAACCCTAGAATAAATACATTTCTGTTGACACTTTATCCTTTATCATCCTATTGCTGGTACAGTAAGGGTAACATAATGATTAAAAATAATGGTGCTCTGTATTTTCAATGTCTGAATTCCTCTCAGGATATGTATGCCTTAAATGCAATCCTAGACAAACTACCTTTAACCCATATTTCTTCATTATCATGTTGGCCCTTATTATAGTTGACATCATATTTATTTTTTCTGTTATGGTATTTTGTGAACTACAACAAGATGAAACGCACCACAATTTCTCTATTTACCATACTAAAAGTGAAAATATAAGGCTCGATATCATGTGCATCTCAGTACAGTAATAACAGTAATGACCAACTGTGTAAACGACCACAGTAAGTTATGTCATTTACCCTGTAAAAAGGATGGCATACATAAGCTATGAGGGTCAAAACCCAAAAGAGTGACCTTTAGCTTTTGTTTATGCATGGGGAAATGCAAACAGAGGCATTTAGCAGGACTGCACCAGTGAAAAGAGACCCACAGGCGAGCCTGGAAAGTCATCTCAAGGCAAAAGGCAAAATTAATGAAACAAAAGCAAACCCCACCGGATTAGTCTGGTGTCACATTACAGCAATTTCCTAATTGACAGATAGACTTTCTTATTTCTAAGTAGAGATGAAGGAAGCTAGCTCATGCAGCCTATGATGATAAATTGTCACACTTCATTCAGGAGGAGAAAATAATTTATTGGTACAGAGTGTCTCTTTTGCATGGATATCCTGCCTCCAACCTGCCAAAATCCAGAGACCACACCTTTTTTATCCACTAGAAATTAATCCCTGTGTGAATATATGGCTGGTTTTAATGCACATCCTTGAGATTATTTTTTAATTAATTTAATATTTTCTTTAAAATGGCTTGCTGGCATTGATTTAGGCCATTGCTTAATGCCTCAATATACTACCTCACTACCATGTAGCTGAAACCCACCAAAAATGTCACTCATCAGCCTGTCAAAATTTCACCCAACCCATCAATGCAATTTTTAAATCTCTTGGAATGTGTCAACTGTCTTACAATTCTTCGAATGTGTCAAGTTGAGACAAATATGATTTGATATCATTTCCTAGGTGTCAGAAACTTTTGTAGTAAACAACATGTTATTGATGAAGGCAGAGTACATTTTTCATTGACACATACCAACCTCCCTACTCTGTATTTAGCAGTTGGCACAGATATTTGGAGGATTTCTCTTCTGCAATCATGCTATGCTGCTTGCACACAACTCTGCTCACTGGTTGCCAAGGCAACACATTTTTTTTCTTGGTGAGTCAATTTTCTATCCCTGCTTCCCTGAAAGACACAAAGTAATACATAGCATAACATAAAAGATGGCCAGGAACAGACTATAAAACGACTTTCAAACCAGTGACACATTTCCTGTTTTCAAGTTAAAAGGAACCAAAGGAATTATTCCGCAAAACCCTTCACCTCCATATACATGGTTGAGTGTTATAACAAAGCAGAAACTCTTTGCATTTTGATGTTAATGACTTAACCCAACAGGTGTCTGAAAAAAGACAGTATTTTTAATCAGTGAAGTTTCGGAATGTTATATTGAGAATGTTATAATTGCCATTTTCCTACGCCAATAAAGAATGCAGACTTGAAAACATTGAGATGTCAAAGAAATACATTCTAAAATATCATATAATGACACAGGAATGCAGAACATGGAAATACGTTAATGCTGAACTTATTTTCCTTTTACTTCATTGGGATTTTCCCCTCTGCCTCCCAGTTTGGCATGGCCAGTCTCATTCACAAGCCACACTCATCACTGCAGCCTCCACTGTCGATTGTGAGAGCACAGACATGAGCATGCTCTCCTCTGAATCATCCACCATGCACAGTTCAGCTTTCACAGCCGTGCGCTGGATAACTCATTGGAGGACTTGTGAAGGCAGACTGTGTGGAACTGAGTGACCAGTCGGGGTCACAGGTGAGTAATTATTAATTGACCACCAACTCTATCCCTCCCTCCCTGGGTAATGTAACAGCCACAGTCAGCACTGGCACTGCCCAGATTCACTATGTTTTATTATTATAATTGACTACTTACAAAAACCTTACTTGACTGGCACGTATGCTCCCTTTCTATTTTTAATAACTGCAGTTTAATAGTGTGCTGTGTCAGTCATATTTAAATCAAGCCCCACTCAAAACCTATTTAATTAAGCCTGCTTGATAGTCAGGTGGTGTCATTTAAATCTGCATGAAGTTATATGGGGCCTCAGTCCACATCTAATAAAACTTTTAATCTAAAATTCTAGTACTCTCACAGGGTAAGACGTTTGTCTGGAAGCCCATAGATCGGGGAATCGAATCCCATTCTCGCCATTGCTGGCTATGGCTGGAGGTTGGCATTGACAAGGGAACAATTAGCCCAGCATCGCCAGGGATGATAGGGGGTAAGCCAGCTAAGTTCATTGGCCTCATTGCTATAGCACCCACTCTGGTCATTCACCTGTGGCGGCATGAACTGAGGATACGCTGACTGCATCATCCTTCAATGTCATAGGCAGTGTTCAATTAGTGGTGCGGCTGCAGTGTGAATAGAAGCGAGATTATCATCATCTGAATTAGAAGAGTCACATGTTCGGCCTCTCCTCTCGGAGCCGGCAGAGTGGGTGCTGCGGTGAGGTCAACTAGTTCAGTTGAGTTCTGGTTGGGAAAAACTGGGGGGAAGAATCAGGGGAAAAAATTCTTTTGTCAGAGAAACTGGTACGGGAAGAAATTGTTTGCATCACCGAAGTGTACAGTTGTTTGTTTGACACATCATTGTTGATTTGCTAAGAAGTCTGGCTCAAACATTATTTATAATTAATTTACTTACCTAATTATTACATTTGCTGCAGTGTTATCAAAAGTGTAATCAAAAATATTTTGTCTGCTATCCTAAAACATTGAATTTATTTGATGTGGAAACATAAATAAAATATGATTATGAAGAAAGAATGTTCTCTCATATGCACAAACACTTTCATACCTTCTGTTTATTTATTTATTTTTTTCATTTCACTTGAAGCCAAGACTAAGCATCATTTAAGCTGTAATAAGACTCAACTTGACAGAAGAAGTTAATGATGTCCTGTGAGATGCCAGGGTTATAGGCTAAGGATGAGATACATATCTAAGCTTTGGCTTATAGCAGAATAATCACATTACTTTCTCATTAAACACATGGAAAACACATTTATATTTGTCATCATATTTAGACATTTGTGAAGTATATGTGGCAGCATGTGATGATATGTTTGGTGTCATGTGAAAATGTGTGATGTACGTATGAATTACACATGAGGTGCCTTTTTTTAAAAAGGGTGACCAGCTCTACAAGACCTGTTTTGCTGAGGCCAAGACCCTGTATTACAGTGCATAAGTCCTGCACAGAGTGCCTGCTCTAGTTATTTAGAGCTGAACTGCTTACGCCCTTACCCTTTAAGCAATGTGTTTGAGGGATTATCGGGAATACTTCGCAGAAGTTTCATTATGTTAGAAAATGTCAGTGATGATTTGATGCACTGTACTGAAGATGGTTTCTTTGAGAGGGATTTGCATATTTGACTTTTTTCCCTTCTTTGGTGCTTACTTTATTGCCTTCGACTGAAGGATATCCTTATCAAGGATTCTGGCCATAATTTATTTTAAGTCATAATTTCCATCTCACAATGCAAGGTGATTAAGAATATAATCATAATCATCTACAATTTGAATGACTACCTGTCTTATTGGATACACAAAGGTTTATTATGAAAATATGGCATCACATAAGCAAACAATATTTTTTCAGTTTATTACTCAGACATAGACAATATGCAATAAAGATTTTATTGATCCAGGTTTTTGAGAGATATTCTGGAAATGAAAATGAAGCTATGACTCAATAATTTTTCTCAAAGGGAAAATATGCCTCATTTTAGAATCGTTATGTTTGTCCAATCATTGATTTTGAAGTAAAGTGACTGAAAAACAAAAATAGAAGCCCTGGAAATGTTTATATCACCATACTGGAATTTGAAATCCATTATTCCTTTGCATACATATGTTGGTGATATTTTTTCACAATTCATGGTTGAATCTGAAAAATTATAAATAAAAATAGATTTGCTCCATTGATTTTGGAAAAGGTCAGGAAAGGTAGGTTCCCATTTAACAGAAATTATACCCCTTAAACATACAAACAGAAGGCTATTTCATGAACTCTATATGTTGAAATAATTCTAGTGAAAGGCTGCATCAGTTTGAGACGATGGTGTGTGGGAAAAAGCCCCTTCTTGTTGGATATCGACTTCAGATATATGTTTTACTGATTTCAGGTTGTACATGAGGACTAGAATGACAATAACACTGGGTATAGCAGAGGGAAGAGCAGAGGGGGAGCTCACTTGGTGCCTGGGAGATCTCGTTTCACTTAGAGTCAATTTTTACTATGCTGCGCACGTTCCTCAATATTCAGCATGGGAAGTGTAATGAATGCAAAGGCAGTTTCTAATGGCAGAGCAATAAGTGCCATGGATTGATTGTTGCCCCAAATCAGAGATGACTTTGCTTGCTCTTATCTAAAGAATAAAATAATGTGTTTCTCATCACAAAAGATAATCTTACCTTCATCCATCCCCTGAGCATTGGAGATTGCCAATGTCGAGGAGTAATCCGTCATCAAAGCAAAAGTAAAAGGGGGGAAATGTGGAAATGTTACATACAGAAGAGTCTGAGATCACAAAGAAGAAATAACATGTCATTTCCATCATTACAACTGGATTTGTGTCCATCAGTCCAGTGATGACTGCTTCATGTAATTTAGCACAGTTTTGGTTCTGCTGTTCAGTAACAGTAAAAGTACATCAGAAACCCAAGAAAATAAAATACACTATTGTCAGGGGATGTCTGCAGCTAAATGTTAATCCAGCTGGAGATATTTGAAATGTTTGGCTGCTGGAGGAGATCTCTGCAGGGGGCATTCACATTGGGGCCAAATACCTATCATGCTCTGAATGGAAGAAAGGACGATCATGCCAACTTCCATAATCTTGCTTCATAGCTAATGTTGGCCAAGGTACTGTCTGCATTGAGATACAGCCTCCTAGCTATCTAGGGCATGCGCAAGTTAATAGTAAGGGTTTTTAGCAGCTACATTGTTTGCTTGCCAACTACAGTCCAATTGTAGTTTGCATATTTTGCATATAATGCATATTTTAATGTGATTTACTGTTTGTCTTAATTAAACTGAAATGCATGAATGTTACACAAATGTAGTATCTGTACAAAGATTCCACAAAGATACCTGTAGAAATCTGTAATGAGACTTACAGAACTGGTGTAAGAAGAAAGACCATAGATAGATAATAGAATCTCCTATTCTCATCAAAGCTGTTCATTTTCCAGTTTAAAATGTAAAGTTCAAGTATAGCTCTTGAGCATAAGTTGCAGCTCCTAACTCTTTGGTGAATGATCAAGTTGGAAATGATGACCATCTGAAACTATCCCAATTTCACATTTAGCCAATCACTAAAAATGGGTGTTGAGTTTGGTCTTTTACCTTTGCCTCTTTCACAGTCCTGTGTGAAAACAAGGCAGAAATTACCCTGGAGAAAAATAGAAAACACTTTGCTTATGTACTTTTTCTCTGGCTAACTATACTCCCTTGAATTGTACTGAGGCTTCAAGGCCGTTCTTGATCATTTTGCCTTACTCTGTGATTCTGCAGTGTCTATTGCACTAGATATGAATCCCACCCCTCTTCAAGCACTGTTTGAACATAGAGGTAACCTGCTCGCCCCCTGCTGAGCTCCATCAGATGCTGCGATGCACTTGAGATCTCTGTGTTTCTCACACATTTACTCTTGCTTCCTTCAGAGTCAGAATCATTTTGCACAGCTTATTCAAGGAATAACAACGCTGCAGTCCTATCTGTGCCTTTCATCCAAGTCTGAAATGGAGTGGTCTTTTGTATTATTGTAAAAAAAAGTGTTGACTAGATTTAAACATGATGAAAAACACCCTGCCAGTAAAATAATGGCTATGAGAATGTCTGTTTAAGTAGATGATTTTAGAGTTGTATATCAAAATCTATCACCACTCAACAAGCATTACATATTCATATCTTATATTTTACTTTACATAGCATTAGATAGAATCATATCATCGAGAAATCAATTCCAATCATAATTTGTGTTGTCAGTCTTCATAAACCTACTTTTGTGATGTTAGTAGTTTGTAGGAATACATTCTTATCACTAAATTCAAGTGTTTCAGATGGTGTGCACACCATAAATTTCATGACCAGTTAATTTAATACTCAGTCAACTGTTTCAAAATTATCAGCATTTTCAAAAGCATTTGGTATTAAGTCTGATGACAAAAAAGAATGAATTGACCTTTTCACAGTGTTGTGTTTTTATATGCTGATCTGGGTATGATATGTGTTTTTATATGCTGATCTGGGTATGATATGTGTTTTTATATGCTGATCTGGGTATGATATGTGTTTTTATATGCTGATCTGGGTATGATATGTGTTTTTATAAATTCTGCTGTAATTGCAGGCCTCTGTGCAAATGCAGCACCAGCTTGCCTTCACACACCAGCTAGGCCCGACACCATTATATTTATACTTTTGTATCTCATTACATCTTCTCGTTACTTAAGAATCAAAATTTATATCCAGAAAACAGTATTTACAGATACCCTCAATGTTAAAATAGTTTAATCAGCTTTTACACACATCTTGTTCCATGTGGCTATCTAATGAATGGTTCAAATAATCTGCCATAATATGTAATTTGTGTGTTAGTTTGAACACATGTTTATACCATATGTTCAAATAGGGAGGAGGTGTTCTTGGAGATTTCCCTTATACCTAAATGTATCAAACTCATTCACTAACTCCCTGCAAACTCTGCTTGGAAAAAACATGTTAAGCACAGAGTGCATTGGGGGAACAGGGGTCAGACTGTACCAGTTATATATTACAGAGGCATTCTGTGTTGGCTCTTCACCACATGTTTATGAATGTTATTTTGTATAGAAGCTGTAAATGCCAGGTTTATCACTGGAATGTGTGGAAATTTTATGAGGGCGAAATGCATCTAAGCTTTAGGGCCCATTTATTAGGGAAAATGAAGACGTAATTTGTCTGAATCATTTGGTCTATCAAATCCAAAAATGGATGTCATGAAAACTTTGGCTGTAAAGTTTTTCTGTCTTCCTGCTAAAACGATTTCCCACGTGTTGTGACATGTTCTTACATAAGTTACACTAGTGACGTAGCTGTACATACAGTTACTGAGCAAAGGAGTGGATGTTACAAGTAGGCAATGTTCTTTTTACTTCTACATAACCTTTCTATGCTTCCACTTAATGATTGTTTCTTTGAATAAAATCAGGTGGTGGAGCTGAAGTATAAGGTATATGCCCTTATGCAGGGTGCCCAAGAGAACAACAATGGCCTATATTGCAAAAATATATGGTAAATATATATTGTACACACACACACACACACATCCACACACACACAGATGTATAAAATAAGTATAATATACTAAATCTAAACTATGCACTATATATCACACGAGAATTAGTATTGCTGATGCTGAGGCTGGCTCTTGTATGGAAAGGTAATATCTAATATGTGCACATTATTTAATTTCTCTTACTTCTCACATCACTGGCAAGTAAACTGTGCGCCCATTTGGATCCAGAACTGAAAGTCTGTGATATGGTTTGCAGTGGGAACATGGCATGCATTGATTACAGATGAAAACAAGTGAAGGAGATGCTATCAGGGGGCTTCTGATTTAAATTTTCCATCTTAGCAGACTAATGCTTTTTTTCTGAACTCGCAAAACTCATTAACATGATTCATTCTTCGTCAACTGAGAATGTTTGTCATTTTACAAGTGATTCATTTCATCCTTTTCCAATATGAGTTTTGCAAATGACATATTAGTTCAATCCCCTCTGACTCACCTCCGTCACTAAAGGAATATTAACAGAAATATAAAAGCCAACATCTCACAAGAATGAAGTGGGGGAGAAGATTTAATGTGTAGACCATTTCATATTCTGATCATTCTTTTTCTATGTCTTGATTTTGTTTCTGCCATAGATCTTTTGTTCTGCTTATTTATTTTAAGAATTTAGCTGGAAGGTTTTTGAAAGTAACAATGCATAACAGCTATTATGCCAATTGGTAAAGAACAAAGCGCATAGACTGCACATTCACATTCCTTACATCACACTGAACTTGCCTATCATTTACTTTTATTGACAAACTGTGTGCCCAAAATATGTGCAGCTCTTCATTTTCAAAAGGTTCAGTCAGTGATTATTGTGCAATCTATATTTATTTTCAATAAAATCTTACATGTATCCTAAATGTTTATGGAAGTAACTGAGGAGCAGTGGAAAGGATATATATAAGATATGTTGTTTTTAAGTAATCATGACTGCCATTAGGATACTTTTGGCTAAAAGCGGCTTTAAGTCAACAAGGAAAAAGCTGGCAACATTGGAAAGGGGTTAACAGAAGTGTTAACAGAAATGGCATCTAAAAGCATGTCCTTGAAGAGTCAGTACTATTTACCTGATACCTTATATACAAAGGCTTCTAATTTATCCTGCTTGCTCTGCAATGTCAGCAAGAATGTAAGTTCAGTCCAACAGATCAGAAAAATCAAAATATAAAATACTTAAAGAAACATGCATTACAATAATGCTTTACATTTTAATGAGGTAACTATCAAGACTCTGTAGGAAGTTCAAACATCATTCAACAGAAGAATATAGTGAGCTGGGGGCGGAGCCTCCCATCTAGAAGTATCTTGGGGATTGATGGTGGGATCTTTGTGTCCCAAATTGCCCCAGGATTTGCTTACAGAGATGCTGAATATTCAAATTATGCAGTGACATTCCTCATATTCTCTTGGATATATGGGGCTAATTGCTGAAATTGAGATGGGAGGGAGTGTGAGAGAGAGACAGAGAGAGAGAAGAAAAGAAAGGGAGAAAAGGCGGTCAGTGTGGGTTGGCGCAGCAACTTTGCAAATGTTTTGGTTAGTGAGATGAAAATGTATGTGGCACTTCCCCAGCAGTGATAGAGTATAGTAGACTGACTAACTTGTCACTCTGGTGTGGTATAACTCTGTGGATGTGCTTTGATCACAACAGTACAGCCCCAGTGGTGCAACTCTACTGCTGACAAATAATGACCTTGAGTAGGCGGAGCTCAACTCGACACCAATTCATAGCCAGAACATTCTCAAGTGGTGATTTGGTAAATCATGTAAATCCTATCGGATTGCTTCAGTTTTTACCTCACAGAGAATAAAGAGAATATGATCAAAATGACAACAGTCTCCTATCGTTTCTGTGAATAATTTTTCTACAACAAATCACACAGCATAGACCAAGCCTGACAGATAAAAATTCCTAAACTTTCTCATTTCCTTTCAGACTTACTGCTGAAAAAAATGTTCAAGGGTATTGCTGTGGTGTCAGAGCAGGCAGAAATGAACATTACGACCTTGAACAACAGCACTCTTAAATAAACATTTGCAACAATCAAAAATATCATCCCATGATATGAGACAAAGCATACATCAGTGGGCATCTTGGATGGTTGTATGAAATAACAGACTTCCCCAGATAGCAAAATCTACCCTCATAAAACTGACAAGATTGCTGGAATCCTTAGGCCAGGAAAGATACATGAAGGTTATCTAGATGGTCGATCAGAGATTCAGGAAGAACAAATAGACATCATTCATTTTGGATGTAAAAGGACTTGTTCAAAACAAACAAATGAATGAATGAATGAATGGTATATTTGAATGACTAAATGACTTTAAACTATCTATATGAACTTAAACAAACTTTGTTCTCATTTTACCATTTCAATATTACAATCACATTTGTAGAAGGATCAATTAATGCAGTTTGTTAAAACAAAAGTTCGGGAGAATTATTTTCCGACAACCTGTCATTCAAATACTTCTATCCATCCAATCCAGTTTTCTCTGCAGATATTAAATTGCCATATACCTTAACTCCCATCACACACCCTGCTTCCAGAATCCCTCCTCCTCCCCATCTACACCTTTATGTCTACATTCTTACATCTGTATTTCTCTTTCTCTTCTGGTAGTCTGGTGAGGGTTCACCTCACTCAAAATTGTGAGGTATGACGCTGTCCCCTTGGATACCAAGCCCAGGATCAAATGTCTGTACCATTATACAACTTGCCACATCACAAGAAACTCCTAAGCATATTCATGGTGTCTGAAAATTCATTCTACCGAATTGCCCATTTTCAATACAAATATTGTTGAAAATATTGTCCTCTTTATCCTCACCTTTAAAGACATTCCATTCCAATGCATTGAATCAATTCTATAAGTAATCCTAAGTAGAACTAAGAACAGCAGATTTTAAATGTGCTCCAAGTGTATGGTTTTATGCAATAAATCTAAAAGCACCAAGAACCTTTCAACTGACAGTATAACACAAGTCTAAACTTTCACATGAGCCTGCTAAATATATACAAGCTCTAATGATGTTTCCCCTGAAAATCACCCTTTTGTTGTTGTCTTATGCAATTTCTCAATTCATGCCTTTAGTAGTCTAACACTTAAATTATGCAAAGCTGGAAGTCATCTTTACTTGTTCATCAATGGATTTGTCCCCTTTTTGCCTTATTACTGCAGCTTGGTGCTTTAGATCTTGCCTTCTGAGAATGTTATACCTTTGTTAGAAGGAAATTTTTGTTGGTCTTTTTATTACTTCTTAATTCTCTGTTCCTGTTTACTTCCGTATATAATGATTACTGTCTTGATGTGATGTGCTTAGTAAAAGTGCACAGAATACAAATTTAACTATTTTTCCCCTGAATGATTCATATTTAATATCTTGACAGTCTTTAAATCCTCAGACAATTCCATTATATTTCTAATTCTTGTAGATTTCTACAGCTGATTAGGACTTCATTGATGCAATGTTTATATCATGTAGCATTTTTAAAATACATGACTTCCTGGATATGTTTCGTCAAAATACTGTGCCAAATGTTTGTCAGAATTTTCCAGACTTCACCTTCAGCTTCCTGCTGGTTATGCTGTTTTGAAAATATTCTACAGCTCGTGTACACACCTATGTGGCCTTTTGTGCTGTGGGTTGGAAAAAATCCCCCCAAAAATATAATAAAAAATGAAATGTTGTGCTATGTCAAATTAAAGAAGAGGACCTTTTTGTCATCAAATGCTTCACTGATGTGTGTGTAATTTGGCTTGCATGTAGCTCTTGTTTGGTATGTTTTTACAACAACGTTTATGAGGAAAGTAATGTGACAACTCAAGCCAATACCTCTTATGGTTGCAAAGCCATAAATTATGTTCCTTAGTTTTTGTTAAGGTATGAATATGCCACCCAGATTTTGTCATGGAAAATATGTTCAATGGGTTTTACTGATCTATCATAAATCATTATAATGATTTCCTGGGCGGTATGTTCTGTGATAAACCTCAAGTTTAAAAAATGGCAATACAAGATAAGATAAAGATTTTTAAAAAATTGCCTATGCAAGAAATAGTGAATGTCAACAATCACCTTTAGTATGATGCTTTTTATGCTGTGTTGTTTAATTGAAATGCCAATTCAGCAGTTGATCACAGTCAACAACCTTTACTTGAAAGAAATGCATCATGTAAAACTGGTCACATACAATGTTATAAAGAAATCACAAGGTGGTTTGTGCCCTTATAACACCTTCTGTATCTTGGATGTACAGTGCATTTATGTTATTGTATGAATTTTAATTAACTGTAAGGGAGCATGTTCCTTTATTGATGGGGCATTTGATTTCTGTCAGTTAGCCAAGGCAATCATTGGCCAAAAAATCTGAGCTATAAACATTTTCTACAGTTCAATAATCTTGTGATAATTATCAATGTCAAATTTCCAGCCATTCAGAATTTCTTCCAGTACATTCGGAACAATGAACCCCTGCATACAACCCCCATGGCAGCAAAAATGTTTTTAATTAATTAGCAATGCATTCATATAGGGATTTCCTAATTATTACCCTCAAGATTGGATTGTATCCAGTGTGCTATTGTGAAGGTAAAAATTCCAATTATAATATTCCTGCTTTTTTACATATCCCTCCTACCCCTCCCCCCCTTCCGAATTTTGCTGAATCCTTATAAAAAGAAAATGACAGAGTATTTATGAGCACTAGGAGAAGGAGTAATTATGCTCCTGTGGTTTCTCACTGGGATGATCATAGATTGCTATGAATGAGTCGTATGCCTTTGAGCCTTTATTAACACTGGCCCGGCAGAGATGGGTACTGCTGCATCTGTTGCTGATGGCCATGCAAACGAACCTACAGCTTTTCTGAATGGTGATTAGCTACTGATAGCCAGCTACTGATCAAACATGCTGATCAAGTGGTTCGTTGGTAGTAAAACTAATGGCCTTGTAGCTACCATTCACCGTTGTTGAAATTATATACGACTTCTAATTTCTAATATTATCCGTGGCTGGAGTTGATAAGATTCTTAGTACCTAAAATGTGTCTCCCAAAATACATGTATCTACTGTGCATGACTTAAACATAACTAATATGAAAATATATTTTTCATACTTTGTTACATATTTCATTGAAGAGTATCTTAAAATGTAATTTTTCCATCCATAATAAACTGTACAGAAGCACTTTGACTGAAACTTTCGTTTTTGGACATAATTACTGTTATCCCACACACTCCCACTCTGTCTTCCGATTGTTACTCCTTTGTGTTGATTTGGTGTTTGATTACTGTGACTGTGTTTTCCTGTCACACAGCTCACAGTGAAATGCCATGAAATTCAAATGCAGACTTAGTAAAACTGAGGCTTTTTCTGAATATTTTCTCCATTGCTTGTTGCAGAGTGCATTTACAAGGATATTGGAATTCATAGCCAGTGATGATGGATTCAGAGTTAAATATTGCAAAGCAGTAGGTGATGGAATGCTTAATCACTTAATTGACTCCTTGATTACAATGCATGACTCCTTTTTGACATGGAGTGGTAATTAGGGCTATTGAAAACAATGATTTATGAGTATTTATGATGTCTCCCATTGTTAGTTATGTGAGTATGGTACAGTTTGTATATGAGACTTGTGTACATTCTGAATTGTTGGTTGGACTTTTAAGATTTTCAGCAATCGTTTGCTGGATGTTTCATTGTCTGTACTCAGATTATAAGAATTATTTTATGCATGTATTAATCATTTTCACTGAGCCCTGTCATAGGAGGGAGAACACTCAAATATAGCTATATATAATCTAATATAGCTAGATGTTCATGTTTTAGACACCAAAAAATAAAACAAATGGCAAAAAGACATGAAAACAAAGGTGCTCTTTTTATTGTCCTTCTCTCAGTATTTGTACTTATCACAGTGTGATAAGGCCTGGATCTTTAGTTTGATAGGAAGATAGGAGAGAGGGAATATGCACTACACTGAAATATCAATGATTTATTACTGAATAATGCTGAACAAATAAGCCCAGTATAGCAAAAATTACAATATATGTTTGTATATGTGCAATATTTCATACACCACCATGGATGCATTGTTTAACAGACATACAATTCTAAATGGCACACTGAGGCATTAATTTAATTAAATAACATCAACAAATTAGTTCTGCATTTCATTAAATAAGCCAGTCATGTAAGTGTATAAGATCGCATAAGACCAATGGTTTCTGTGCTTGATAACGAAATTGAACTCTTCTGTGATAGTTTTAAAAACCATCTCCACTGTTTTAATGCCAGCATGGAGCATCAGAAAGTTGATGGATCTTGTCTAAAGGGCCAGGATTTACATGACAAAGATCTCAGAAATGCCAGTCAATACAGTAACCGGTTCACTCTCCACATGCGGTTTTGGATGACCCAGTTATTCTCAATTGTCACTTCCTATCTTTTCCTTACATTTTTCTGAAAACACATCACAAAATCACACCTAATTATTCAGGTATTGCTTATAGCGTAATCAGTGTGTATATTGTGGAGGTTTAACATAATAACATTTGAGAGTAGCTTGCTAACTACAGAAGTGAAGGTATTATTCCTTCAGATGAAAGGAGCAAGAGGGTTTTCTTTAAAGCCATTATGGCAGCTGATTCTTGTCTTGATCATTATTTTTGGTTCGCTTCTGTGGCCTGCAAGGTTACGACAGTATGTATGAGAATGCTATCCTCTCTGCATCCGTGAGCCAGAGAGCTGCATATGTCTTTCCTTCTCTTTTTTGATGACTGGATATTATCTTCTTTCAGACAGAGTCCCTCTGAAAAGCTCACTCAAAGCCTGATTTAAGAAAGCGGGCTGAATGAAATTCACTTCCAAAGCAAGATCTTGAAAAGTGGACCTTGAAGCAGACCTAGGCCTATGTTGGAGCCCTTTAGGGAGGCTCAAACAGATTCACTCAAATGTCTCTTACATCATCAGTCTCAATGCCATCACTACCATTACACACATTTCCCCTCCCAGGACTGAAAGCATCATTCGGTAGGTAGAGGAGTCATGAGTATTAAACATCTATTCATTACACATCATTTCCCCTTCACTGGAACGGTAATCCATTTTTGGATGTTGGAAGAAATAGTTCACACTGTAATAGGAATCAGTGCCTGATTGGACACTGTAACGCATGCTGGGTTAACAGTTTTATGGAGCACTTTTAGTGTTGTTATCCATTCATGTAACTCTCTTGTGATCAGCTGTCCAGATGCATACAATTTGCTATAGGTTGTGAAATTTGTTGATTCAGTTTGAAAGGCATATAAATTATGTGATTTCTGTCATAACAAGCAGACATTTTCATTCAGCCCGCACACATAATTCAAAGTCTTATGGGAATAATTCTAAGTTGTGAAGATAAGCACACTTTCAGTGGCAGATCAGACAACATAATTCATCTGGAACCAAAAAGAACAAAAACATCTTCAGTTGCAACAGCATGATTTATTTAAAATGATTTCATGTACACATTACAGGTTCATATATAAAATAGCTCCAATAAAAATGTCACAATACAGATGTTGAAATTGGTGAAATATCCCTCTATTAGGCAATCTGAAATCGCTGTGCTTCTTGTGGTAATAATTTTTTCCTGAGCACTGCATTGTCGGCTATTAATAGAACACTGAATCTGAAGCAATAAATGGGTCACTGGAAAGCACTGCAGAGCCAGTCCAGTTCACCACAGAATTTAAGCCTTTACGTTAAGTTTGGAATTAAGAAGGAACATTTAGCAGAGTTTTCATTTATGGTTAAGATGAAATGAAATGGCATATAATGTATATTTGTCAGACCATCAAAACTAAACCAGAAAACCCCAAAGTGGTAGGCATGAAACTGTGCATATACTTTCTTCAATTATCTGGCCCCTATACAGTGAGCCTGAGAAACTCCAAATCTCCATTCATACAATCATCATGAGTGCAGTCTTTAAGGGTAACCATTGAAAACAGAGAAAACATGTTCAAAAATTCTAATGTAATCATGTGACAAGGGGGCATGGGACTGCACTGAATTGCAGAATAGCTGCTCCAAACACGAGGGTTCCACGTCTGATGTTTTTTTTTCCTTTTAAAATGGTATACAGCTAACAGAACAACACAGGGCTCAAAATGTCCTTGTTCAACAGCAGGTGTGGGGACTTTGCATCTAACGCTGGTAGGTTTTTTTATTACCTGAAGCAAGCCGAGCAGGCAGATTTAATCACTGAACACAACTACCCTATGGCACACCACTGTGAGTGTGCAGACTTGTCACTTCACACATGAAGCACAGCAGAGGAATGCAAGTCTTTGCTCCTACCCTTTAACAGTCCAACCACAGGACGCTGCCACCTCCCATTGATTACCCCATTCACCTCGCTCTGCTAATTATGACTTTCATTAGATCACATTAGTCCAAAGCTGCTTAGTCTTTATAAACGGCCAGCCCCTGGTATGGTATAGGGTGCAAGCCAATTTCTAATGTAATGTTAAATCAGGGGTAGAGGAAAATTTTAAGTAATGGCAGGGGTGTCTTTAAGGTCATTAGTCTGCTAGTATGGCTCAGAAGAATCATTAAATAGCTGGGTATCGCCTGAAGGCAAATATTTCTTAAATAACAACAAATTGGTTGAAAAAAAAGGATAGCATCTCTAACCATGTTAGTCCTCTTTGCTTTTTGGAATAAATTTCAATATGGATTGAAATTAATAACCTCACTATAGCCTGTCTGATTGTTCCTGTTAGTAAATGAAAAAAACACTACATGAACAAGGCATAGAGTATAGAATTGGAGGCCTGTTTAGTGATATAATGATTTTTAACATGGGCCTCATGCATTTTCCAAATGGGAATTTGACTGCTGAAGAAAGACTGGAGGCATGAAAAAGAATTCAATTGAAACAGACAGGCTTACGAGTTCTGTTATTAAATGGTGTGCACATTGTTTGTGATTATGAACAGCAACTGAATGAACCAAGCTGAAGGTAACTAGATAGGTAGTCAGAAATAATACCAGTTTCGCTATCTATAATGCAATGACTTTTCACTAGACTCATTAGTACTAAATTGATTGAACATACTAGTTAGACATAGTT